>OZ020523.1:21867286-22183542 GCA_963971425.1 Bryoerythrophyllum caledonicum
AGACGGGGGTCCTTTTATTGTGACCGTATAAACCGTTTCTTAATTTCCCAAACCATTCATTCACGAATTAATACCGGAGTGTCCACGTTTGTTTTTTAAAAGCAAGCGTTATCATGGCGACAGAGAAGCAGATCGTGGTGGAAGATGTGAGTGAAATTGGAACGGGAGAGTCGAAGAAACGGTTCAAACAAAAAGGTGCTACTCATGATCTACGGTGGGAGATTTTGGACAATGAAGACATTTAGACGGAGGAAGGTTGGGAGGCTGAAATGGTGGATTACTGGATATCCAAGATATGCAAGAAATACGTGAAGATGTACCACATCGATAAACTTTGGCCAAGAGATTGCCACATAAGTCATATGACTTATTTTGCTTGCAAGCCGTGGATGTGCAAAGATGATCACTTCATTTATCGTGCGGAGGAGGTTTGGCGGGCTTTGTTTGGGAATCGCCGAAGAAGCAAAGGGTTTTTCAATTACAACCTTCTATCAATGGTATACACCGAGGTCGTGTTGAAACGAAAGGTGGATTGGAGCACGTTTCCGACTACAAAACAATATCCGCTTAGGATTGGGCAAAAACATAAGCATATTCCTGATTTATTCAATCCTGAATCATCCTTGACCAAGGCTATTTTGGAGGAGTTGAAGAAAAAGCCTCGTCGGATGACCGTCGTGGATACCATGCCGAATATACAACCATCGGTGGAGGAGGTTGCTGTTGTGATGGAGTCTGACAAACATTTGGATATTGTGATCGACAATATATTGTCAACCACAATTCCCAAAGAGAGTTTGGAGACAACGACGGTAGAAGACCTCGTACAATCAGATATTCCGAATATTGTGATTGTAGGAGGTGAAGACCATGGTAACGCAAAACGAGGGGGGGGGGGGAGAATATGGATGGAGAAGAAATCGTTGTTCCAAACGTTCAAACTTTGGAAGGCATGTCACCAAAGACAATGGATGCCGGGCCAAGCACTTCAACGCCGGAAGCATTGGAACCAAATTCCAAGGACCCGATCATTGACAAGGGTACTTTGATTTCCAATATTGAAGAAATGCTTCGAACAATGCCAAACAATGATAAGTTGAAAGCCTTGCTCGACTTGAGTATTAAATGGGCTGAAGCGTGCGCTCATGTAACAGAATTTGGTCATCCAATCGATCCGCCAATTGATTCGAACGAATGGGAACAAATACATGGAATAGTGGAAGTGGCACGTAATTTGTGGAACGGGGCCGAAATTCTTGCAACAATGGCTCCTCATCTTCTAGATATGGCGCATACGTTTTCAACTATCACTCCGAGTGTGCTACGAGCCGCTGATGGCTTCGACACGTTGGCTTCTTCTATAATGCCAATGTTAAAAGACACGATCGCGCTAAATCAGAAAGTGATGGATATGGAGGAGGAGACCTATATAAATGAAACCCTCACTAGACACCTTAAATGGGAATAAAAAAATAACAAGCGTATGCTGGAGGCTAGTAGGAAACGCGTTACAAGGATGTTGGAGAAGATGGATGCACAGGTTTGTGAGGTGGATATGGTAGTCATTGACGACAGCGCTAAAACTTCTGACGACCTTTCTCTTTCCAAGTTTGGAGTGTACGATGCCACACCGGTCAATTCTAACAGACCGGTTGAGCCATCTTCTGTTCAATTGGCAGTACCAGCTGGGAGTAGCCAAGTATGGCCAGCAGCGCCTGGTAAAGGGAAGGGGATAGTGGAAGGTGAGGGGGAGATGGAATCGATGTCACAGAAGTTGGAGGTGGCAAATAAGGAGAGGGACGAGGCACGAGCGGAACTAGAGACACTGCGGAGGACATTGAGATCGGTGGACGACACACCATGGAACGAGAACACAATGCCTTGGTTGGGTTGGGTTCATCGCCTTCAGGACAGGGAGACCATGGTCTCAAAAGTACAACATGATCTCAAGAAATTTGCCGCCGAATCACAAGAATCATCTGAACTCGTGGATACCTCATTGGAGAGATTGAAGAAATTCGTTGGACAATGTAGATATGAGTCCACAAAGGTTACTATTTGGGGTGATGGACCGGAGATGATGGATCGCACAAACTATCTTCGGAAGGGATAGAGCCATGGTATAGACTGGGCTTTAGAAGTGGAGGAAGCATGGATGCCCTACAATACCTTTTCATCACATTTTCTAGAATCGGAGCGAAGAATAATCCATACCTGCGACCTTGTCCCGGCATTCCTCAATGACAATTGCAGCTTGTGCCAAGATCATTTCGGTCCGGAGTGAGCGTATACGTTGGGCCAATGTGGCCATAACTTTCATATTACTTGCATTTCCGCAGGTTCTATGATACAATCGGCGTGTCCTATGTGTCGCTCTCCAATTAGCACAAGATTCTACGAAGTGATGGGGATAAGAGATGTTATACCACCGGGGCACGAGTTCAATCGATGGAATCTCCCCTTGGATCAACTTCCGAAGAAATCCTTGAACTATCGTGAGTGCGGAAAACCACTCATGTGGAATAGTGAGCTTTCTTGTCACCAACTATACGAGGAGTATGGGATGGAAATTGATCCATTATTTTGGATGACACAAGACTATGAGGTGGAGATATGGGCACGAGAGATTGAAAATGGCGAGCAACAAGAGTTGTTTTGCCACAACTTTGGGGGGCATTGGAGCATTGAGCACAAGCGTTTCTTCCGATTTCCTCCAAGGATAGCTGAGAAGGGAGAAGATGGTGTATGGCATGAGGTAAACGATGGCATTGAGATGAGAGATGACTACAAGAAGTACAATCGTACTTTGGTGGGAAGAGCCATGGTCCTTGCAAAGTTGGAAGAGGCCGCAAAGCTACGGAATTCAACAGAAGAGGATTCTTTTAAAGACGTAGAGTGTTCTTATTGGGATGCGGTGCAAGCTTTTGATCGGAGGATTGGGGACGCCATTGGCTATTGGCGGAACGTGCTACAGAAACCCGGAGGGGAATTATTGGTGTCATTTCCACAGAATGACGCTTTTGTTAGCAATGTGGTGGAACGAATAAAGAAGGCCATGGATATCTTTGCGGCGAAGAAGGTGGATCCTGGCGGGAAGCGGAAGAGGGATGATGGCAATGACAGCGACGATAGTTGGTGGTCGGAGATGCATTGGGAAATTGCAGCCGTGGATCGAGAGTACGAAGAGGGGGGGAGGATTGCTAGGCCAAGCCAGAGACCGCGGACTCGTAGTAGCACTCGAACAGATCATACCGACGAGCCCTCTTCTTCAAGGCAATAGAATGTGGTAGATGAATGTAAAACTTAGCGTAGTTGTTGTTTAAGGAATGGAGTGGCAAGAAGTCGGAAGCATGCCATGGTGGAGCATACTTTTTGAAATAAAGGTTTACAATTTCTAATATATTTTGTCAACTTCTGAATTCTTTAATTGTATGTGGGTGTTAGAAATATTGTGGTGCATTAGGTGGATGCGAAGCAATGAAATGAATGGAAGTTTCTAAATTCGAATTATATTTTGAATACAACAAGAATGACATGTTTAAGTCATTTCGTATGAGATGACTAAATCCATACACAAAACACAAGACAATAGAATAGCAAAAGAGATGGATGTAAAACTTGTGCATATATGAAAAAACTTTATTGATATTCGGAATAAATCCAAGAATCAATTGAGACAATAGAAGCTTTTAATGCATACGCAGAACGACTATAAAGTACCATAAACTCAAACTACAATATTAACATATAAAATAAGTGCGGTGAATGCATACTACGTAAATGGGCCAAATTTTCCTACTCATTCACATCGGTAGGAAGTTCGTAATCGCTGTCATCTTTGATTTCAGCTCCACAAGATCCCGAAGGATCGTCTTCATTATCCGTGGCGGGTTCATGTTGATGTACGGGAGATGATGAATCGTACAAACTATCATCGGAAGGGAAAGAGCCATGGTATCGACTAGGCTTTGGAAGTGGAGGAAGGATGGGTGCCCTACAATATCTTCTCATCACATTTTGTAGAATGAGAGCGAAGAGTAATCCATACTTGCGACCCTGTCCCATTATTCCTCACTGACAAATGCAGCTTGTGCCAAGATCATTTCGGTCCGGAGTGAGCGTATACGTTGGGCCAATGTGGCCATAACTTTCATATTACTTGCATTTCCGCAGGTTCTATGATACAATCGGCGTGTCCTATGTGTCGCTCTCCAATTAGCACAAGATTCTACGAAGTGATGGGGATAAGAGATGTTATACCACCGGGGCACGAGTTCAACTGATGGAATCTTCCCTTGGATCAACTTCCGAAGAAATCCTTGAACTATCGTGAGTGCGGAAAACCGCTCATGTGGAATAGTGAGCTTTCTTGTCACCAACTATACGAGGAGTATGGGATGGAAATTGATCCATTATTTTGGATGACACAAGACTATGGGGTGGAGATACGGGTGCGAGAGATTGAAGATGGCGAGCAACAAGAGTTGTTTTGCCGCAACTTTTGGGAGGATTGGAGCATTGAGCACAAGCGTTTCTTCCGACTTCCTCCAATGAGAGCTGAGAAGGGAGAAGATGCCGTGTAGCATGAGGTAAACGATGGCATTGAGTTGGGAGATGAGTACAAGAAGTACAATTGTACTTTGGTGGGAAGAGCCCCGGTCCTTGCAAAGTTGGAAGAGGCCGCAAAACTACGGAGTTCAAGGGAAGAAGATTATTTTAAAGACGTAGACTGTTCTTATTGGGATGCGGTGCAAGCATTTGATCGGAGGATTGGGGACATCATTGCCTATTGGCGGAACGTGCTACAGAAATCCGGAGGGAAATTATTGGTGTCATTCCAAGAGAATGACGCTTTTGTGACCAAGGTGGTGGCACGAATAAAGAAGGCCATGAAAATCTTTGCGACGAAGAAGGTAGATCCTGGCAGGAAGCGGAAGAGGGATGATGGCAATGACAGGGACAATAGTTGGGGGTCGAAGATGCAGAGGGAAATTGCAGCCGTGGATCAAGAGTACGAAGAGGGTGGGGAGGATTGCCAGGCCAAGCCAGAGACCGCGAACTCGTAGTAGCACTCAAACAGATCATACGGACGAGCCTTCTTCTTCAAGGCAATGGAATGGGGTAAACCTTAGCATAGTTGTTGTTTAAGGAATGGTGTGGCATGAAATTGCAAGCTAGCCGTGGTGAGGCATACTTTTTGAAATAAAGGTTTATAATTTGTAAGATATAATGTCAACTTGTTAATTCTTCAATTGTATATGGATGTTAGAAATGTTGTGGTGCATCAGGTAGATGCGAAGTAGTGAAATGATAGAAGTTTGCAAACTTGAAGTACATTCTGTACACAACAAGAATGTCATGTTTAAGTCATTTTGTATGAGATGACTTAATCCATACACAAAACACAAGACAATAGAATAGCAAAAGAGATGGATATAAAACTTCTGCATGTATGAAAAAACTTTATTGATATTGAAAATAAATCCAAGAATTAATTGAGACAATAATAGCTTTTAATGCATATGCGGAACGACTATAAAGTACTCTAATAAAAATAAGTGCGGTGAACGCATACTACGTAAATGGGCCAAATTTTCCTACTCATTCACGTCGGTAGGAAGTTTGTAATCGCTGTCTCCTTTGATTTCAGCTCCACTAGATCCCGAAGGATCATCTTCATTGTCCGTGGTGGCTTCTTGTTTCATTCTCCGTTTGATCGACAATGTTGTAACGGTTTTGAATCTCTTACAAGTTCCAATGACATCAATGGGATTACTGGGTCGCGTATGAAGAAATGGATGCATGGAAGCTTTACGTTTCTTCGTGTCGTTTGTAGGCCGCCTAGGTTGTAACCCTAAACCTTCCTGAACCTCGGAGTGATGTATGAAGAGCTTAGACAGAGGTACATTGCCATCACTAGGTAGGCCATCGGATGGGTGTTGCGGCGTTCGGGGTCGCACATGTTTTGAAAGGGACACCCAATTGTGGAAGGATTTCAAATTGGTTGTAGTCACCGTTGCAAGAGGGGTTGCAAATAGAGACCGCGACGCGCGACCTTGCAAGGACGGTTGATCCTTAGAGGAGGATGCCTTCTTCTCCGTAACGTGAATGGGACTTCGTATATTGCCGTAAGTACCGCCTTCCATAGTTTTCTCCCCGAGAACAACCGTGTCGTCTAGGAATGGCTCTTTCGTTGTTTGCTCGCGGTTGTCCGCAAGTGCGAGACCGTGGATGCCTTCGTCAACAGTCTTCACTGAGGACCCTTGCGTTTTTTGCCCGTGTAGTGCCGTTGCACGTGAGGATGATAAATCTTTTCCTCCCTTGTCCTTCGTGTCTTCCGGAAGCGGAGTCGGTCCACGACAAAGGATATTATTGCTATTGACCATGCCGTCTCCATTCAAGTACCGCGCTATGGGCAAGAAGTCATCTTCTTTCTCTGCAAGAGTGTCGTCATCGACAAAATCATACTCGGTGATTGGGGCGCTGTGAGTATGATCCATACGTTGAGAAGGGTTGCTGTCGATGTCATCGTCTATATGCTCTGCGTCGTAATTGGCAAGGGCACCGGTGTTTGAATCGACAAAGTAGTCCGGGTCATCCGACTCACGTGGTTGTGGATCCTCTAAATCCAAGTTCTCCGCGTACCACCTCTTCTCATCCGTCAACTTTGCATTCGCAAGCAACTTCGAGTTCGTATACACAAAGACCAAGTCATCAGTCCTTCCCGGTAATAATCCATTCCGTTTCTTGTCATGGACGAAAGAATAGCTATTCCAATTGCGTTCGCAAGAAGAAGATGACACTGTCTGCGCTAGTATTCTCTTTGTAATTGGTGCAAGGAGCTTTCCACAAGCACCTTCAAAATCCCACCAAGCATACGGAGAACATTTTTGGTCTTTAGGATCCAACATGTCATGGAATGGTACATCCTTGTTTCGAAATGCAAGGAACTCGTTCACTACGTCCGGGTAAATCTTAGGATCACATAGCTTTTGTAGTACTCGTTTGCATGCCGTGATGACATCCGGATCATCGGCCAACTCTTCGTCATGGAGTAAATAAGGATTGAGAAGTGCACCGACGGAATGTAAATCCGTGGTCATCATCCGTTTCCGTGCGTAGAACTCGTCCTCAGCAATGAACGCTAAATCGCTATCGAGAGTAAATGGTTCATCACGCAACGCTAAGACATTCTTCTCGAGGTCGCGAAGGATGTGGAAAACCTTCGGCATGCAAGGTTCCTTGGCATCGAATTCCCGAAGCGCATACACTACAGGGGCTACCATCTCGTGGAAGTTCGTACACCGCTCCTAGAAATGCTCATCTAGAACCACTCTTTTGATGGCTCGAGAAATGACTACTTTATCTCTAGCCGAGAGTGACTTCTTGGAGGCATATGCCCGCCATTCCGGATCAACGACGGTTTGCTCCAATGATTCCTTGACCTTCAGCAGGCGATCTATCATTATGAAATTACATGCAAATCTTGTTTGCCCGGGGAGCAATAGGTTGAACTTTGCCTCGTGTTTACGAAACAGGGCGAGGGGCATTTGCCGATTCTTGACAAACTTAACCAAGAACTTGGCCTTCTCGAGAATTTCTTTTACCCATGTAGCCTTCCCCCCAGTCCTCCAACAATAAGTCCATGGCATGCGCGGCACATCCTTGAATGTATATATGTGGATATTTCTCGACGACCAATGCTGAGGCATTGAGTATGACTGGAGCATTGTCAGTACACACCTGAACAATGTTGTGGGGGCCAACTTGTTCAATGAACTTGAACATGATGGATGCCAGGTACGCAGCGTTCTTTTCATTGCCCGTAGTATCTACAGCTTCCAAGAAGAGCTCTCCAGCGGGAGACACGAGCATTGCATTGCACAAAGGGCGACTAGTCACAGATGTCCACCCATCTATGGCTAGAGTTCCTCCAAACTTCCGAACACTCTCGAACAGTCTTTTATTGAGTTGTGCTTCCAAATCAGCCTTCGCTTGTCCCAACAACTTTGTTCGAATGTCATGGTAAGAGGGTGGGACATATGATTTTTTGAAAGAGGCAGTCTTCATCATGGCTTCCTTGAACGCAACATTCCGTGCTATAGCAAACGGCACGTTTGCTTTGTAGAAAAACTTCCTCCACACTTTGTCTAGCTCCCGCCGCTCCACTTCTTGAAAGCCCTCTTCGAGCGTGGATTGCCTCACCAATCTGGGGAAGGTAGCACCTATACTTCCTTGTTCGGTGAAGTCGTGGAAGGTGAGGGTCGATTCACTCATGGTTGATGATAAAATCACGGGGGGGGGGGGCTTGAGTGGATCCTACACAAGAATCTTCACCAGTGGACTTGGGCGTGCTATATCTTGAGGCAGGCGCAGATTTCAATGGTGGGGTGGGGCAATGTTCGGAGAAAAGTTCTCCATTGTGTTTCGGGTAGTCGCCACGACAATTTTTAAACAAAGTCTGTACGCGGGATGTCAATTTGGTGTAGAGGCCAACACCGCTGTTGCACTTGCCAGAGAGTTCTTCGTACCCGAGATGACTTAGTTGTCGTTCTAGCCTTCTTGCAAAAAATGTGGTGACAAAGACTACATCGGACGGAGTCGGTCTTCCTGCCTTGTACTTTAGTCATTTCGACATACCAAGGACACCAAGGTTTCGTAGACATTCTGATGGGTGTAGTATCGAGAAATGAACAAACGTCAAAGGTAGTATGTGGAAGAAATATCCAGAGTTCCAAAAGAAACTCTGATAATCAAGACTTCCGAACTCGATGATTACCAAGCAATACATACATAATGCAGCTGAAAGCTCTTGGGAAACAAAAGTTCAGAAGTGAAGTGAGGCTCCATGTGCTGTTTTCTTTTTATTCACGGTAATTCTGACCGTTGGGAGACGATTCATTGTCAATCTAATAGGGGACAGGGGAGCTGTCGTGAGAAGGCCGTCTGCCGCGGCGGTCGAGCTTGGCGGACGGCCATGGCGGACGACGGACGACGGACGCCGGTCGCCTGAAGCGGACGGCCGTGCGGTTGGCCGCGCAAAACAACGGACGGCCGTGCGGTCGGCCGTGCCGTTAGCCCTAGCGTGTTTAGCACGATTTGGTGCTTGCTAGCGCTCGGGGCAGACATGGACTTGGAGATCCATCAAATGGATGTGAAGACGGCCTTCTTGAATGGAGAGTTGGAGGAGGATGTGTACATGGACCTGCCACCGGGGTTTGTGCAAGAAGGCCAAGCCCACCTTGTGTGCAAGTTGAAGAAGAGCCTTTATGGGTTGAAGCAATCTTCACGTGCTTGATATGAGAGCTTCCATGCATTCTTTACAAGGGAGGGCTTTACAAGGAGCATGGCTTACCATTCATTGTACATCAGGCAAACAACGCACTACTTCATGGCGGTGGTCATCTACGTGGACGACGTGATCTTGTTGATAAGTGGCATGTTGAGGATGAGGAAGTTGAAGGGCAACCTTGAAGAGGAGAATGCCTTAGTGATCTAGGTGAGTTGCATTTCTACTTGAGAGTTCAAATAAAGACGGAAAGGGCATCTCCACCATCACCCTACACCAACACAGCTATATCGAGGTTGTGCTCCAACGTTTTGGCATGGAGGATTGCAAGCCCATTGGCACACCTTTGGATGCAAAGGCCCCATTAGTGAAGCTTGGCGATGAAGAGTTTCAAGAGCCTACAAGGAGAGTGTGGGTTGCCTAATGTATGCAATGTTAGCCACGAGGGCTGACCTTGTATTTGCGGTAAGCGTGGTGTCTCAATTCATGTCGAAGCGCGGTCCTGTGCATTGGGCAGTGGTGAAGAGGATCATGAGGTACTTCAAGGGCACGATGGAGATCAAGTTGGCTCTTGGTGGCAACGACATCAACCTTCAAGGGTATTGCGATGCGGATTGGGGAGGCGATGCGAGCACAAGGAAGTCCACAACGGGTTACGTCTTCTTCCTTGGAGTGGACGCCATATCATGGAATAGCAAGCGCCAACTAACAGTGCCACTATCCACCACGGCAGCGGAGTACATGGCGGCTAGCCAATCCGCCAAGGAGGCCATTTTGCTAAGGCAATAGATGGCTCATGCAGGGTGTGTGCAAGGCGACGCAACCTCCATCATGTGCAGCAACCAAGGTTGCATTGCACTGGCGAAGAACCCCAATCACCACTCACAAACAAAGGACATAGATATGCAACACCATTATATTCGAGAGAAGATTGGAAATGAAGTTATTGAATTGCGGTATTCTCTCACAGAGCACATGGAGGCTGAAGTGCTCACAAAGGCACTTAGAAGAGAGTGACATGTGATGTTGAGGAAGGCAATGCGCTTAGAGTCGAAGGACACCTCGCTAAGTAGGCGTGTAGAGGATTGAGTGTTTAATCAGTGTAGAAAAGTAGGACTAGCCGAACCTTAGAAGATAAGAAGTAGAAAAAGGTAGCTTCGTGTCCCACAAGGATTACAATGAAGGGCTGATGTATTCCATTGATTAGAAGAGCATGAGAAGGGGGAGGATTCACCTCTCTCATTGCAAGCATTACCACCAATTTGTTTATTCTTTACTTTCTTTTGGTTGTCTTCCTTTCATTTCATTCTTTAATAAGGGTTGCCTTGCAAGCTTCCCTTCAATGCACACTTCACAAGCAAATGGCACGACATAGGATAGAGCCTTACCAAGGTCCATGGCGTTTGGCATGCCTTGCAATGCCTTAACTCCTTTGGCATTGAGATAATCCATCCTTCGATGCGAAAGCTCTAAGAGAAGCTCGATGGCTGATGTATGTGCTAGGCAACAGACATCAGCCCCACTCACCACCTTGAACTCAAATCCATACATGATGGTCTCCATTGAAGATGGGCAATCAAATTACCTTCATAAGAGCGCACCGCATATCATTTGGTGCTGAATTGCACCACCCACCCTCATGATTTGAGCTTGCTAACCGATTATCACTTATTGCATTCTTGGCCAGATCTCCTGCATTGTTGGCCACTTATTGCTTCAACAATTGCGAGCAATGTGACCCAGTTTGCCACACTTCTAGCACGTACGCGCCTCCTCCCTTGTGCTAGAGCTGCCCTTCTTGTCTTGGCGTGAGATCATGGCCGCATCTTCACCTTGAGGCTCCTTCTCCTTCGTCTTGCACACCTCATGTATAAGCCGTGCGGTAATGAACTCCACGGTCAACTCCTTCACCGGGCCCGTCTCCAAGGCCGCCATCAAGTGCTCGTACGATTGTAGAAGGCTCTCAAGCCAAGTAATGGCAACATCTAAGTCTTTCACGGGCGCATCTAAACAAGTGAGCTGATCCGCAAGGGGCTTTACATTTTTAATGTGATCCAACATGTTGCCGCCCTCCTCCATCTACACCGTAAAGAACTTCCTCCTCAAAAACAAGATGTTGAAGATATTGAAGAACGAAATGAAAGAAAGACAATGAAGAATAAACAAGTTGGTGGTAATGCTTGCAATGAGAGAGGTGAATTCCCCCACTTCCCATGCTCTTCTTATCAATGGTTTACATTAGCCCTTGATTGTAATCCTTATGGAACAATGACACCAACCTACCATTTTCTACTTCTTATCTTCTAAGGTAGGGCTGGTCATACCTTTCTACACTAGTTAAGCACTCAATACTCAACACTCCTACTTAGCGAAGTGTCCTTAGACTCTAAACGCATCGCTTTGCTCAACACCACATGTCCCTCTCTTCCGAGTGCCTTTGTAAGGACATCAGCCACCATGTGCTCTGTGGGGCAATACCGCAACTCAATTACCGCATCTTCAATCTTCTCTCGAGTAAAACGGTGTTGCACATCTATGTGCTTCGTTCGTGAGCGGTGTTTGGGATTCTTCGCGACTGTAATGAAACCTTGGTTGAAGTACATGATGGTGGTTGCCTCCCCTTGCACACAGCCTACATCAACCATCAATTGCCTTACCCAAATGGCCTCTTTGGCGGATTGGCTAGCCGCCATATACTCCGCTTTCGTGGTGGATAGAGCCACCGTTAGTTGGCGCTTGCTATTCCATGATATATTACCCACTCCATGGAAAAAGACGTAGCCCGATGTGGACTTCCTTATGCTCTCATTGCCTCCCTAAGCCGCATCGCAATACCCTTGAAGGCTGATGTCTTTGCCTCCAAGAGTCAACTTCATCTCCATCGTGCCCTTCAAGTACCTCATGATCCTCTTCACCGCTGCCCTATGCATAGGACCGGACTTCAACATGAATTGAGACACCACGCTATTGAAGAATGAAATGAAAGGAAGACAATGAAGAATGAACAAGTAGGTGGTAAAGCTTGCAATGAGAGAGGTGAATACTCCCACTTCCCATGCTCTTCTTATCAATGGAATACATCAGTCCTTGATTGTAATCTTTATGGGACAATGACACCAAGCTACCCTTTTCTACTTCTTATCTTCTAAGGTAGGGTTGGTCTTACCTTTCTACATTAGTTAAGCAATCTATACTCAACACTCCCACTTAGCGAGGTGTCCTTGGACTCTAAGCGCATTGCCTTGCTCAACATCACATGTCGCTCTCTTCCAAGTGCCTTTGTGAGCACATCAGCCACCATGTGCTCCGTGGGGCAATACTGCAACTCAATTACCTCATCTTCAATCTTCTCTCGAATGAAATGGTGTTGCACATCTATGTGCTTCGTTCGTGAGTGGTGCTTGGGGTTCTTCGCGAGTGCAATGCAACCTTGGTTGTCGCACATGATGGTGGTTGCCTCCCATTGCACACACCCTACATTAGCCATCAATTGCCTTAGCCAAATGGCCTCCTTGGCGGATTGGCTCGTCGCCATGTACTCCGCTTCCGTGGTTGATAGGGCCACCGTTGGTTGGCGCTTGCTATTCCACGATATGGCGCCCACTCCAAGGAAGAAGACGTAGCCCGTCGTGGACCTCCTTGTGCTTGCATCGCCTCCCCAATCCGCATCGCAATATCCTTGAAGGCTGATGTCTTTGCCTCCAAGAGTCAACTTCATCTCCATGGTGCCCTTCAAGTACCTCATGATCCTCATCACCGCTGCCCAATGCATAGGACCGGGCTTGGACATGAATTGAGACACCACGCTTACCGCAAATGCAAGGTCAGCCCTTGTGGCTACCATTGCATACATTAGACAACCCACACTCTCTTGTAGGGGATATCCAACATACCTTCCTCATGCTCTTGAAACTCTTCATCACCAAGCTTCATCAATGGTGCTTTTGCATCCAAAGGTGTGGCAAGGGGCTTGCAATCCTCCATGCCAAATCGTTGGAGCACACCCTCGATGTAGCTCCGTTGGTGCATGGTAATGGTGAAGGCTGCCCTATCCCTCCCAATGTGAACTCCCAAGAAGAAATGCAACTCACCAAGATCACTCATGTCATATTCTTCTTCAAGGCTGCCCTTCAACTTCCTCATCATCAACATGCCACTCACCAACAAGATCACGTCGTCCACGTAGATGACCACCGCCATGAAGTAGTGCGTTGTTTGCTTGATGTACAATGAATGGTCAGCCATGCTCCTTGTGAAGCCCTCCCTTGTGAAGAATGCATGGAAGCTCTCATACCAAGCACGTGGAGATTGCTTGAGCCCATAAAGGCTCTTCAAGTCCATGGATCTCCAAGTCCATGGCTGCCCCGAGCGCTAACATGCACCGAATGGTGCTAAACTTCGCAACGGGAGCAAAAGTCTCATTGAAGTCCACACCTTCAACTTGTGAGAAGCCCTTTGCGACGAGCCTTGCCTTGTACCTTACGATGTCACCATTGGCATCCCTCTTCGTTCGAAAGACCCAGTTGCACCCTACACGCTTGCGGTTTGAAGGCAATGGTGCCAACTCCCACGTTCCATTGGCCATCAAGGAGTCATACTCTTCTTGCATGGCTAGCTCCCACTTGCTCGCATCTTGCGTGTGTATGGCGTCACTCATGGTGTGAGGCTCCGCAATGGCAGCCACGTTTGCACGCTCCACATCACGTGGGGGCAAGATGTGGTTCTTCCACCACTCTCCAAGTGGCTTGCGCACCCTCCTCGAGTACCGAGACTCCTCCGTGGTGTCGTTGTCATCTTTCCTTGGTGGTGGCTGCGTGGAGCCTCCGTTGTAACCCTGCTTGTCCTCGCACGAACAATGGGAGGCGGTTGCCCTCCTTGCTAGGGCTGGCCCTTGACCTCTTCATCAATGGTGCCTTCTCCTTCTTCCACAAAGCTTTGCGAAGGGCCACGAAGGGTTGGTTGGAGCACTTTGGGCTTTGCTTCTTCTTCAAACTCTTCATGGTCATCGGATTTGAAGGAGCCGTCCACCTCAAGGGATGGTCCTTCATCAACACTCCCGCTTGGACGCTCCTTCAAAGACTCTTTGTCTTCGAAGAACTCCACGTTCGGACTCTTGATTATCTTCTTCGTTGCCATGCAAATCCGCCAATACGCCTTTGGGCCTTCACAATATCCAAGGAACAAGCACTTAGCATCAAACTTGGTCCTCCTCTCATCGGGCACTTTTGCAGAAGCCAAAAAACCAAAGACTCTCATGTGGGAAATGGTAGGACGCCTACCGCTCCATGCTTCTTCGGGCGTCACACCTTGGAGAGCCCTAGTAGGGCACTGGTTGGGTGTGTACACCGTGGTACACCACAGTACACATCGCCTCAGCCCTAAACTCATGCCCATGCTCTTGGACATACAACATAGACTGCGCCATCTCCAGGATGGTGCGGTTTGCACGCTCCGCAACACCATTTTGTAGTGGAGTGTAGGTGGTTGATGTGTTCCTTGCAATGCCATGGTTGCGCAAGAACTCATCGAATGCCTTGCCCTTGTTCTCGCCGCCATTGTCAGAGCCCAACACCTTCAAGTTGTGGTCCGATTTCTTGTCAACCAAGCTCTTCCACTCCTTGAAGCGTGATAGCACCTCAGTCTTGCACCTCAGCACCTTCACGCATTTTGAAATTAGAAGAAGTAGAGAGATGGTTGCACAAGCTAGAATACACCCTCAAAGTATTGCAAACAATGGTTGGAGTGAGATATTGCCTTCATTTGAAGGCCTTTACTTATACCACTTGTTTGGCACCTTCCTAGTGCCTTCTTGAACAACTTTCATGTGACTTCATCCCACATGAGCAATATGGCGACCCCCTAGGTCTTTGCCACCACCCACTTGACTTTCCAACCTTATCTTTGACTTCGTATAGTCAAAGCAAGTGGGCTGGTCCTTATCCTTTGACTAAGCAATTCCTATGTGCAACATGTAGCTCTTCTACCTCTCTCCATTTTCTCCCCTTTAGTTTCCTCCAAAATCTATCTCGATTAACTATTTACAATATCGTAAAACTTCGAGCAACTCTAAACTTCAATACTCTCACTTTGCGAGTAGTTACCTCACCGCAATCCCATCGCCATAGCTAACCTTTGATGACGCTCTCTCGCAAGTGCCTTCGTGAAGACATCCGCCACCATCTCTTCCGTTGGGCAATACTTCAAGCTTATCTTACCGCTCTCCAACTTCTCGCGAATGAAGTGATGTTGCACATCAATGTGCTTCGTGCGTGAGTGGTGTGTGGGGTTCTTCGCAAGGGCTATGCACCCTTGGTTGTCGCACATGATGGTCGTTGCTCCCTCTTGAATAAACCGCACATCCGCCAAAAGCTTGCGAAGCCAAATAGCCTCCTTCGTACTTTGGCTAGTTGCCATGTACTCCGCCTCTTTGGCTAACCTTTGTTGAACATCGCTCGTTTGCATCTCCGGCCTAATCCGCATCGCAATAGCCCCTCAAAGCAATGTCATTGCCGCCAGGCCACAATTTCTGGTCGTTATTACCTTGCAGGTACCGCATGATGGGCTTCACCACACTCCTATGTGACAGACGAGCCCTAGACATGAATTGGCTTACCATGCTCACTGCAAATGCAAGGTCCGCCCGTGTGGTCACCATGGCATACATTAACGACCCAACTCCACTCTTGTATGGCACACCTTGCATCTCACCTTGAATGCTCTCATACTCTTCCTCCATGAGTTTCAATAACTTGGCACTCACATCGAGTGGTGTGTTGGAGTATAGTAATGCTCGTAGTTATTACGGCATTGTAAATAGTTGTATTGAGGTAGAATGAAAGGGCGGGAGTAAAATGGGAGAAAATGGAGAGAGGTGTATAAGCACATGTTGCACATGGGCAAGACAAAGTCAAAAGAGAAGGACCAGCCCACTTGTGTTGACTTAGCCAAGTCAAAGTAGGGGCATGAAAGTCAAGTAGGTGGTGGCAAAAGTCTTTGGGCGGCCATGACGCCCATGTGGGTTGTAAAGACATGGAAGTTGCATGAGAAGGCACTACGAATGTGTCTTGTGCAATGGTATAAGTAAAGGCCTTCGAAAGAAGGCAAATATCTCATTCCAAGCATTGTTTGTACTACCTTGTGTGTATCTTTGCTAGTGCAACCATCTCTCTTCTTCTATTTACTTCAATAGGTTATGGGCCCACTCATGCGAGTTGCTAGTGAAGAGTTTTAGATGCAAAGTTGTGTGGAGGAGGTCACTTGTGTCTTTCGTGTGTTGGAGGAGTTCAAGGGCTGATTTGGAGCCAAGGAGATGCACAAGGGTTGATTTGGAGATTTGGAGGTGCACACGGGCTTGTTTGAAGCATTGGAGTGCACAAGAGCGAATTTGGAGCATTGCAGGTGATTGGGAAGGCACAAGAAGTTGGGAGGAGCGGCGGTGGTACACATTCAAGAGTTTGAACCTTGTAAGTGTTCAACCATTGTGCATGTGCTTGTTTACTCTCTAAAAGTGCTGATTTGAGTGAAGGAGGTGCTTAGATGCACATTAGAGTCTATGTGAAGCTCATTGAGGTTATTGAAGTCCCTATTTGCATGTATGAGCAAATGAGGGGCTGATTTGATTAGATGAGGTGCAAAGGTGTCCATTTGAGTCTTAAAGGATTGGATTTGAGTGTTTGAGTTGCACCTTGCACGTTTGAGCTTCGAAGACACTTGTTTGATTGATTTGAGTGCAAACTTGCACATTGGAGCCTTGAAGGGGTTGATTGGAGTGTGTGAGTTGCCTAGGTGTGTATTAGAGCTCTAAAGGGGCTAATGTGAGTTTTTGAGGTGCTTGCGTGCACATTGGAGCCTAGAAGGGGCTCATTTGAGTGATTGTGGTGCATTTGTGCACATTAGAAACTAGAAGGGGCTGATTTGAGTGTAAGAGTGTAAAACATGGCCACATTTGAGAACGAGAGTGCGAGGGTCATTGACAAGTTCAAAGGGGACAACTTCAACCTTTGGAAGTTCAAGATGGAGATGGTGTTGGAGTCCATGGACCTTTGGGAGATCGTTGAGGAGACCGAGGAGCCTCCATCATTCGATGATGAGCCAAAGGTGATAAAGGACTACAATCGGCGTGTGAAGAAGGCCATGTCGGTGATTGGGCTCAATTTGGTGGATAACCAACTTGCCCACATCAAGAATTGCAAAGGACCAGCGGAAGCATGGAAGACATTGTGCAACATCCACGAGACGAAGAGTTTGTCGAACATCCTCTTCATTCGCCGCAAATTCTTCACCATCAAGATGCAAGAAGGTGATGACTTGTTGACCCACATCAATCAAGTGAAGGCCCTCGCGGATCAACTCACATGCTTGGAGGTCCCCGTGAGAGATGAAGATGTGGTCATGACCTTGCTTGAAAGCTTGCCACCTTCATTTGAGAACTTGATCACCGCGTTGGAGACCTTACGCATGAAGGATCTCACCATGGAGTTTGTAGTGGCGCGAATGATGCACGAAGTATCCAAGCGCAAGGAGAAAGAGCCCCATGGTGACGACACGGCTTTGGTATCAAAGCAAAGCAAGTCGGGCGGCTCATCTTCTCGTGGCGAGCCAAAGGTGTGTTACAATTGCGGCAAACCGGGCCACATTGCACGAAATTGTTTCAAGCCCAAGAAGTGGGAGCGCGACAATGCGAATCAAGCAAAGGAGAAGGAAAATGCCAACCATGCGAAGGAGGATGATGACTATGCATTTGCAACTCAAGATGGACCTCATTCCATGTCGTTGTGCAAGTGGATCATGGATTCGGGCGCCACAAAACACATGACACCACATAGGGCGGCATTTGACACATATGAGGTAATTACCTCGCGCAACGTGCATTTGGGTGACGATAGTGTTGTGGATGCCATTGCAGTAGGTTCCATTGTTGTGGAAGTGCATGTGAGGGGATGTGCGAAGAGGATTACCCTCAAGGATGTCCTCCATGTGCCAAAATTGCAAGCCAACTTGCTCTCGGTGAGCAAGCTTGTCACAAGTGGAATGAAAGTGCAATTCAATGTCGACGGGTGCACTTTGAGAGCACCAAACGGAGATGTACTTGCGGTGGCACCCCGGGAAGACAACTTGTACCAAGTGACCTTCAACAAGGTGTTTGAGGCGGATGCAGCCAACTTGGCACAACCATCAACGAAGCGTGATTCAATGGAGCTTTGGCATCGTCGACTTGGACATTTGAATGTGAGAAGTGTGCGGTTTCTTCAAAGTATGGTAAGTGGTTTGACCCTTGACAAGGAGGAAGCTTCTATGTCCTTTTGCGAAGGATGTGTATATGGCAAACATCATAGGGCACCATTTCCAAAGGATGGAGGAACTCGTGCATCCAAGCCTTTGGAGATTGTGCACTCGGACGTGTGTGGTCCAATGAGGACCATGTCGATTGGTGGATCAAGGTACTTCGTCACCTTCATTGATGATTTTTCAAGGAAGGTGTGGTTGTATACGTTGAAGACGAAGGGGGAGTGCCTTGAGAAGTTCAAGGAGTTCAAGGCGCTTGTAGAGACGCAATCGGAGCACAAGATCAAGGCGTTTCGATCGGACAATGGTGGGGAGTTCATTTCTAAGGCCTTTCAACGTTTCTTGAAGAAGCATGGCATCGAGAGGCAATCATCAACTCCATTCACGCCCGAGCAAAATGGAGTTGCGGAGCGTGCCAACCGCACCATTGTGGAGATGGCAAGGAGCATGATTCATGCTCAACACCTCAAGCTTGAGTTTTGGGCGGAAGCGGTGACGAATGCGGTGTACATTCGCAATCGGTGTCCAACAAGGGCTCTTGTCACCATCACACCACAAGAGGCTTGGAGCGGTCGCAGGCCATGCATTGCACACATGCGAGTCTTTGGTTGTATCGCATATGCAATGGTGCCACAAGCCAAGAGGGGTAAGCTCGATGCAAAGGGCACCAAGTGTTTGTTTCTTGGCTATTGTGAGGGTACGAAGGCATATCGCCTCATGTGTGTAGAGACGGGGAAGATCATTCGAAGTCGTGATGTAGTCTTTGTTGAAGATAGCACTAGCGTTGGTCATGGTTTGGCGATGAGTCCAAGTGGGAGTGATACACCGCCGTTGGTGTTGGTGGACGAATCTCCAAACCAAGCTTCCACAAAAGATTGTGAAGGCGGTGATGCAAAGAAGGAGGAGCAAGCGCATGCCCAAGAAGAAGGTGTAACGGAGGCACCTTCGTCAACGCCAACACCAAGTGTTAACGAAGGGGAAGGAAGTGTTGAAGAGCCTCGGTATCCACGAAGGGAGCGGCGGGCGCTTGGAGAGTGGTGGATGAACCACATCTTGCCACAACATGAAGTGGAGCGAGCCAACGTGGCACATCTCGATGATCCATTGAACATGTGCGAAGCTATGCAATCGGAGGATGCGAGCAAGTGGGAGAAAGCAATGCACGAGGAGTATGACTCACTCATAGCAAATGGCACATGGGAATTGGCTCCCCTTCCAAAGGATCGCAAGCGAATTGGGTGCAAGTGGGTGTTTCGCACGAAGAAGGATGCTTCGGGCGAAGTTGTGCGCCACAAGGCAAGATTGGTGGCGAAAGGATACTCTCAAGTGGAAGGTGTTGACTTCCTTGAGACCTTTGCGCCCGTTGCCAAATTCACCACAATTCGGTGCATTCTTGCACTTGGAGCGGCTTTGGACATGGAGATCCATCAAATGGATGTGAAGACGGCGTTCTTGAATGGCGAGTTGGAGGAGGAGATCTACATGGAGCAACCCCATGGTTTCGCACAAGAAGGCTTTGAGCATCTTGTGTGCAAGCTCAAGAAGTCGTTGTACGGACTCAAGCAATCACCAAGGGCATGGTATCAACGAATCGACTCCTTCACCAAAGAAGGCTTCACAGGAAGCCAAGCGGATCACTCGTTGTATATCAAGCAAACAAGTGAGTATTTGTTGATAGTACTCATCTATGTGGATGATTTGATCATCTTGGCTAGCCTTATGGCAATGTTGGCGTGGCTCAAGGCCAAACTCAAGAAGGAGTTTGAGATGAGCGACCTTGGAGAGTTGAGGTACTGTATTGGAGTGGAATTCGAGAGGGATCGCAAGGCACGCACCATCACCATGAGCCAACGGAAGTACATTGAAGAGGTACTCAAGCGATTCAACATGGAAGAATGCAAGCCCAGTGGTACCCCACTTGACGTAAATGTCAAGTTGTTGAAGCTCTCGGAAGAAGAGTTTGAGGCCATTCAAGGTGAGATGGAAGGCGTACCATATAAGGGCGGAGTTGGGTCTTTGATGTATGCGATGGTAGGCACAAGGGCGGACCTTACATTTGCGGTGAGTTTGGTGAGCCAATTCATGTCAAGGGCCGGTCCGGCACACTGGAGTGCGGTGAAGCGCATCATGCGGTACTTGCAAGGTACCTTGGACTTCAAGTTGTGCCTTGGCGGTGACAACATCACCTTGAGTGGGTATTGTGATGCGGATTGGGCGGGAGATGTGAATGAACGGCGATCGTCAACAGGGTATGTGTTCTTTGTTGGAGTTGGTGCAATCTCATGGAATTGCAAGAGGCAACCCACCATTGCCTTGTCCACAACGGAGGCGGAGTACATGGCCACTAGCCAAAGCACGAAGGAGGCCATTTGGCTTCGCAAGCTATTGGGTGATGTAGGGTTTGTTCAAGAAGGAACAACGACGATCATGTGCGACAATCAAGGGTGCATTGCTCTTGCAAAGAATCCCACACACCACTCACGTACGAAGCACATTGATGTGCAACACCACTTCATTCGTGAGAAGTTAGAGAGTGGTGAGATTTATTTGAAGTATTGTCCAACGAAAGACATGGTGGCGGATGTGTTGACGAAGGCACTTGCAAAGGAGCGGCATCAACGATTGGTGAAGGCGATGGGATTGCGAGAAGGTGACGACTCGCAAAGTGGGAGTGTTGGAGTATAGTGTTGCTCGTAGTTATTACGGCATTGTAAATAGTTGTATTGAGGTAGAATGAAAGGGCGGGAGTAAAATGGGAGAAAATGGAGAGAGGTGTATAAGCACATGTTGCACATGGGCAAGACAAAGTCAAAAGAGAAGGACCAGCCCACTTGTGTTGACTTAGCCAAGTCAAAGTAGGGGCATGAAAGTCAAGTAGGTGGTGGCAAAAGTCTTTGGGCGGCCATGACGCCCATGTGGGTTGTAAAGACATGGAAGTTGCATGAGAAGGCACTACGAATGTGTCTTGTGCAATGGTATAAGTAAAGGCCTTCGAAAGAAGGCAAATATCTCATTCCAAGCATTGTTTGTACTACCTTGTGTGTATCATTGCTAGTGCAACCATCTCTCTTCTTCTATTTACTTCAATATGGTGTACCAATGGGCTTGCACTCCTCCATGTTGAAGCGCTTGAGCAACGCTTCAATATACTTCCTCTGGCTCATCGTGATGGTGCGTGCCTTGCGGTCTCTCACGAATTCGACACCAAGACAATACTTTAACTCACCAAGATCCGTCATATCAAACTCCACATTGAGTTTGCCCTTGAGCCACGTCTACTTTGCCGTAAGGCTAGCCAAGATGATCAAGTCATCCACATAGATGAGCACTATCAACAAGTACTCACCCGTTTGCTTGATGTGCTAGGAGTGATCCGCTTCACTTCTTGTAAAGCCTTCTTGAATGAAGAACGAGTCGATCCGTTGGTACCATGCTCTTGGTGATTGCTTGAGACCGTACAACGACTTCTTGAGCTTGTATACAAGATGCTCAAAGTCCTTCTTCTCAAAGCCTTGCGGTTGGCTCATATAGATGCCCTCCTCCAACTCGCCATTCAAAAATGCGATCTTCACGTCCATTTGATGGATCTCCAAATCGAGGGCGGCTCCAAGCGCAAGGATGCACCGAATAGTGTTGAACTTTGCAACGGGAGCAAAGGTCTCATGGAAGTCGACTCCGGCAACTTGCAAGAATCCTTTGGCCACCTTCGAGCACTAGTACAAAACCAAGCAACCTCATACACCCAAATCAGCCTCTTCAAGGCTCTAATTTGCAAGTATACACTTTAAACTCTTAAATGAGTCCCTTCTAAGCTCATATAATCAAATCAGCCCCTTCCTTGCTCATACATGCAAATATGGACTACAATGACCTCAAAGACCTTCACCTAGACTCCAATGTGTATACTAAGCACCTCAATCTCTTAAATCAACACCTTAAGAGCGCAAATAAACACATACACCATGATTGAACACTTAGAAGGTTCCAAACTCATCAATGTGCACCACCGCCGCTCTTCCAAACTCCTTGTGACTTCCCAATCGCCACACATACTCCAAATGACTCCTTTAGCACCTCAAATGCTTGAAATCAGCCCTTCTTCAGTCCAATGCTCCAAATGCACCCTCCAACTCCTCCAACGCTCCAAATCAGCCCTCATGCTCCTCGAACACTCAAACCTCGCAAGACCTCCTCCAAACACAAAATGCAACAAAACTCCACACTCGCAACTCACAGGAGTGGGCCCATAACCTTTTAAAATTAGAAGAAGTAAAGAGATGGTTGCACAAGGTAGAATACACCCTCAAGGTATTGCAAACAATGGTTGGAGCAAGATATTGCCTTCTTTCGAAGGCCTTTACTTATACCACTTGTTTGGCACCTTCCTAGTGCCTTCTTAAACAACTTTCAAGTGACTTCATCCCACATGAGTCACATGGCCACCCCCTAGGACTTTGCCACCACCCACTTGACTTTCCTTCCTTATCTTTGACTTCGTAGAGTCAAAGCAGGTGGGTTGGTCCGTATCCTTTGACTATGCCATTCCAATGTGCAACATGTGGCTCTTCTACCTCTCCCCATTTTCTCCCCTTTTACTTTCCCCCAAAATCTATCTCGATTAACTATTTACAATATCGTAAAACTACGAGCAACTCTAAACTCCAATAACCGCACTTTCCTTGAAAAGTCATCAATGAAGGTTAGGAAGTACCTAGCTCCTCCAAAAGACGTCGTCTTCATCGGCCTGCACACATCCGAATAGACCAGCTCTCACACCTTGGTGGCACGTTCCGCACCATCGATAGGGAAGGGCTACCTTGCAAGCTTGCCTTAAATGCACCGTTCACAAGCAACTGGTACCACATTGAATGGAGCCTTACCAGGTCCATGCCGTTTGCCATGCCTTGCAACGCCTTGACTCCCTTCGCATTGAGATGGCCCATTCTTCGATGCCAAAGCTCCAAGATTGGCGCGTTGGCTGATGTGTGTGCTAAGCAACTCACATCAGGCCACTTACCACCTTGAGCTCCAATTGGTACAAGTTGGTATCTTTTGAAGATGAATAAATCAAATTACCTTCACAAGAGCGCACCGCACATCTATTGGTGTTGAATTGCACCACCAGCCCTCTTGATACGTCGTGCATCACGATGCGCCTCCAATGCAACTTACGTTTGTAGGGTCATAACCTATTGAAGAATGAAATGAAAGAAAGAGAATTAAAAGAGAATGAAGAATAAACAAGTTGGGAGTAATGCTTACAATGGGAGAGGTGAATTCTCCACTTCCTATGCTTTTCGTATCAATGGATTACATTAGCCCTTGATTGTAATCCTTATGGGATAATGACACCAAGCTATCATTTTCTACTTCTTATCTTCTAAGGTAGGGCTCGTCCTATCTTTCTACACTAGTGTTGGTCCTACCTTTCTACACTTGGGCTGGTCCTACCTTTCTACACTTGCTTGACACCTTTCTATTGCCTTCTCTTTTGAGAGTGACAGTGCTTGGAGCATTCAAAAGTTCAAAGGTGAGATTTTTAGCCTTTGGAAGTTCAAGATTGAGATGGTGTTGCTGTCCATGGACCTTTGGAAGTTCGAGTAGGGCATCGACCACCCTCATGCCAAGGACGACAATCCTACCGTGGTCAAGGACTACAATCGATGTGCCAAAAAGGCCCTGATCATCATCGTGATGAATTTGGCGCACAACCAAAATGCCCACATAAGGAGTTGCAAAGGACCCGCGGAAGCATGGAAGATGTGCAACATCCACGAAACCAAGAGCTTGTCCAACATCGTCTTCATTCGACGTAAGTTCTATACCATCAATATGCATGAAGGTGATGACATGTTAACACACATCAACATAGTGAAGGAACTTGCGGATCAACTAAATTGTTTGGAGGTCCCTGTAAGAGATTAAGATATCGTCATGATGTTGCATGAAAGTTTGCCGCCATCATTTGAGAGCTTGATTACGGTCTTGGAGACATTGAGATTGGAAGACCTTACCATGGACTCTAAATCGCACGAATGATGCACGAAGTGTCGAAATGCAAGGAGAGGGAGGTTCATGGCAATGATGCGGCCTTGGTTTCAAGGCAAAACAAGGCGGACAACTCATCATCACATGGAGAGCCCAAGTTGTGTTACAATTGGGGCAAACCGGGCTTCCTTGCACAAAATTGCTTTAAGCCGAAGAAGTGGGAGCGCAACAACGCAAACCAAGCAAAAGAGAAGGACAGTGCCAACCATACTAAGGACGGTGATGACTACGCTATTACATTCAAGATGGACCTCATTTCAAGTCCATGTGCAAGTAGATCTTGGATTCGAGTGCCACAAAACACACGACACCACATAGGGAGGCATTTCAAACGTATGAGGTAATTCCACCATACAATGTTCATTTGGATGATGATAGTGTCGTAAACGCCATTGGAGCTAGGTCCATTGTGGTGGAAGTGCTTGTTTGAGGGCGCCCAAGGAAGATAACCATCAACGAGGTCCTCCATGTGCCAAAAATGCAAGTAAACTTTCTCTCGGTGAGCAAGCTTGTGTCGAGTGAATTGAAGATGGAATTCAATGAAAATAGAAATTCATATAAATCATCAAATATTGTTGTACTTGTTGTTGCACCTTGTGAAGCCAACTTGTACGAAGTGACCTTTACAAACGTGCACAAGGTGGATGTAGCTAATGTAGCATAATCATTAACGAACAATGGGGCAATGAAGCTTTGGCATCATCGACTTCGGCATTTGAATGTAAAGAGTGTGCGCTTTCTTCAAACCATGGTAAGTGGGATGACCCTCGGCAAAGATGAGTTGTCTATCTCATTTTTTGAAGGGTGAGTTGAAAGCAACCAACACAAGATCCCATATCTAAAGGATGGAGGGACACATGCCACCAAGCCCTTCGAGATTGTGCATTCGGATGTGTGTGGTCCTATGAAGACGACGTCTATGGATGGTGCAAGGTACTATGTAACCTTCATCGATGTTTTTTCAAGGAAGGTGTGGTTATACACATCAAAGACGAAGGGGAAGTGCCTCGAGAAGTTCAAGGAGTTCATGGCACTTGCGGAGACTCAATCGGAGCACAAGACCAAGGTGTTTCGGTCCGACAATGGCGGGGAGTTCATGCCCTAGGAATTCCAAGGTTTTATTAAGAAGCACAACATTCAGCGAGTGCTATCATTACCAAACACACCGCAACAAGATGGACAGGCCGAACGTGCAAATCGCACGATTGTCGAGATGGCAAGAAGCATGATTTGTTGGAGTATACTGTTGCTCGTAGAAATTACGGCATTGTAAATAGTTGTATTGAGGTAGAATGAAAGGGCGGGAGTAAAATGGGAAAAAATGGAGAGAGGTGTATTAGCACATGTTGCACATGGGCAAGGCAAAGTCAAAAGAGAAGGACCAGCCCACTTGTGTTGACTTAGCCAAGTCAAAGTAGGGGCATAAAAGTCAAGTGGGTGGTGGCAAAAGTCTTTGGGCGGCCATGACGCCATTAAAGAATGAAATGAAAGGAAGACAAAGATGAATAAACAAGTTGGTGGTAAAGCTTGCAATGAGAGAGGTGAATTCTCTCACTTCTCATGCTCTTCTTATCAATGGAATACATCAGCCCTTGATTGTAATCCTTATGGGACAATGACACCAAGCTACCCTTTTCTACTTCTTATCTTCTAAGGTAGGGCTGGTCCTACCTTTCTATACTAGTTAAGCACTCTATACTCAACACTCCCACTTAGCGAGGTGTCCTTGGACTCTAAGCACATTGCCTTGCTCAACATCACATGTCGCTCTCTTCCGAGTGCCTTTGTGAGCACATCAGCCACCATGTGCTCCGTGGGGCAATACCGCAACTCAATTACCTCATCTTCAATCTTCTCTCGAATGAAATGGTGTTGCACATCTATGTGCTTCGTTCGTGAGTGGTGCTTGGGGTTCTTCGCGAGTGCAATGCAACCTTGGTTGTCGCACATGATGGTGGTTGCCTCCCCTTGCACACACCCTACATCAGCCATCAATTGCCTTAGCCAAATGGCCTCCTTGGCGGATTGGCTCGTCGCCATGTACTCCGCTTCCGTGGTTGATAGGGCCACCGTTGGTTGGCGCTTGCTATTCCACGATATGGCGCCCACTCCAAGGAAGAAGACGTAGCCCGTCCTGGACCTCCTTGTGCTTGCATCGCCTCCCCAATCCGCATCGCAATATCCTCGAAGGCTGATGTCTTTGCCTCCAAGAGTCAACTTCATCTCCATGGTGCCCTTCAAGTACCTCATGATCCTCTTCACCACTGCCCAATGCATAGGACCGGGCTTGGACATGAATTGAGACACCACGCTTACCGCAAATGCAAGGTTAGCCCTTGTGGCTACCATTGCATACATTAGACAACCCACACTCTCTTGTAGGGGATATCCAACATACCTTCCTCATGCTCTTGAAACTCTTCATCGCCAAGCTCCACCAATGGCGCCTTTGCATCCAAAGGTGTGTGCCAATGGGCTTGCAATCCTCCATGCCAAACCGTTGGAGCACACCCTCGATGTAGCTCCGTTGGTGCATGGTGATGGTGAGGGCTGCCCTATCCCTCTCAATGTGAACTCCCAAGAAGAAATGCAACTCACCAAGATCACTCATGTCATATTCTTCTTCAAGGCTGCCCTTCAACTTCCTCATCATCAACATGCCACTTACCAACAAGATCACGTCGTCCACGTAGATGACCACCGCCATGAAGTAGTCCGTTGTTTGCTTGATGTACAATGAATGGTCAGCCATGCTCCTTGTGAAGCCCTCCCTTGTGAAGAATGCATGGAAGCTCTCATACCAAGCACGTGGAGATTGCTTAAGCCCATAAAGGCTCTTCAAGTCCATGGATCTCCAAGTCCATGGCTGCCCCGAGCGCTAACATGCACCGAATGGTGCTAAACTTCGCAACGGGAGCAAAAGTCTCATTGAAGTCCACACCTTCAACTTGTGAGAAGCCCTTTGCGACGAGCCTTGCCTTGTACCTTACGATGTCACCATTGGCATCCCTCTTCGTTCGAAAGACCCACTTGCACCCTACACGCTTGCGGTTTGAAGGCAATGGTGCCAACTCCCACGTTCCATTGGCCATCAAGGAGTCATACTCTTCTTGCATGGCTAGCTCCCACTTGCTCGCATCTTGCGAGTGTATGGCCTCACTCATGGTGTGAGGCTCCGCAATGGCAGCCACGTTTGCACAGTCGACATCACGTGGGGGCAAGATGTGGTTCTTCCACCACTCTCCAAGTGGCTTGCGCACCCTCCTCGAGGCTTGATGTACAATGAATGGTCAGCCATGCTCCTTGTGAAGCCCTCCCTTGTGATGAATGCATGGAAGCTCTCATACCAAGCACGTGGAGATTGCTTGAGCCCATAAAGGCTCTTCAAGTCCATGGATCTCCAAGTCCATGGCTGCCCCGAGCGCTAACATGCACCGAATGGTGCTAAACTTCGCAACGGGAGCAAAAGTCTCATTGAAGTCCACACCTTCAACTTGTGAGAAGCCCTTTGCGACGAGCCTTGCCTTGTACCTTACGATGTCACCATTGGCATCCCTCTTCGTTCGAAAGACCCACTTGCACCCTACACCCTTGCGGTTTGAAGGCAATGGTGCCAACTCCCACGTTCCATTGGCCATCAAGGAGTCATACTCTTCTTGCATGGCTAGCTCCCACTTGCTCGCATCTTGCGAGTGTATGGCCTCACTCATGGTGTGAGGCTCCGCAATGGCAGCCACGTTTGCACGCTCCACATCACGTGGAGGCAAGATGTGGTTCTTCCACCACTCTCCAAGTGGCTTGCGCACCCTCCTCGAGTACCGAGACGCCTCCGTGGTGTCGTTGCCATCTTGCGTTGGTGGTGGCTGCGGTGGAGTCTCCCTTGCAACCCTCCTTGTCCTCGCACGAACAATTCGAGCCGATTGCCCTCCTTGCTTGGGCTGGCCCTCCACCCCTTGATCAATGGTGCCTTCCCCTCCCTCGACAAAGCTCTCCAAAGGGCCACAAAGGGCGGGTTGCACCACCAAAGGCTTTGGCTCTTCTTCAAACTCTTCATCATCATCGGATTTGAAGGAGCCATCCACGTCAAGGGCTGGTCCTTCATCAACACTCCCACTTGGACGCTCCTTCAAAGACTCCTTGTCTTCGAAGAACTCCACGTCCGGACTCTTGGTTATCTTCTTCGTTGCCATGCAAATCAGCCTATACGCCTTTGTGCCCTCACAATATCCAAGGAACAAGCACTTGATGGCCTTTGCATCAAGCTTGGTCCTCCTCTCATCCGGCACCTCTGCATAAGCCACACAACCAAAGACACACATGTGGGAGATGGTGGGACGCTTACCGCTCCATGCTTCTTCGGGCGTCACATCTTAGAGAGCCCTACTAGGGCACCGGTTGCGTGTGTACACCGCGGTACACACTGCCTCAGCCCAAAACTCACGCCCAAGCTCTTGGGCATACAATATGGACCGCGCCATCTCCACAATGGTGCGGTTTGCACGCTCCGCAACACCATTTTGTTGTGGAGTGTAGGGGGCTGATGTGTTCCTTGCAATGCCATGCTTGCGCAAGAACTCATCGAATGCCTTGCCCGTGTACTCGCCGCCATTGTCGGAGCGCAACACCTTCACCTTGTGCTGCGATTGCTTCTCAACCAAGCTCTTCCACTCCTTGAAGCGTGGTAGCACCTCACTCTTGCACTTGAGCACATACACCCACACCTTCCTTGAAAAGTCATCAATGAAGGTGAGGAAGTACCTTGCTCCTCCAAAAGACGTCGTCTTCATCAGCCCGCATACGTCCGAATGGACCAGCTCTAATACCTTGGTGGCACGCTCCGCACCATCGGTAGGGAAGGGCTGCCTAGCAAGCTTGCCTTGAATGCACCCTTCACAAGCAAATGGCACCACATTGGATGGAGCCTTACCTAGGTCCATGCCGTTTGCCATGCCTTGCAACGCCTTGACTCCCTTCGCATTGAGATGGCCCATCCTTCTATGCCAAAGCTCCATGAGTGGCCCGTTAGCTGATGTGTGTGCTAGGCAACCCACATCAGCCCCACTCACCACCTTGAGCTCCAATCGATACAAGTTGGCTTCCATTGAAGATGTGGCAATCAAATTACCTTCACAAGAGCGCACCGCACATCCTTTGGTGTTGAATTGCACCACCAACCCTCTTGATACGAGCTTGCTCACCGATAGCAAGTTGGCATGCAACTTGGGCACATAGAGCACGTCGTGCACCACGATGCGCCTCCGCTGGCCTTCCACGTTGCTCTCCACCACGATGGAACCCTTGCCCACCACCTCCACCACGCCGTTGTCTCCCATAAACACGTTGCGCCCCGAAATGGACTCATACGTGTCAAAGGCATGCTTGTGGGGTATCATGTGCTGTGTGGCCCCCGAATCAATATTCCAATTGTTCATGGAGGTGTTGGCTGCCCCGCCATTGGCCACAAACACAAAGTCATTGTGGCTTACCTCATCTCTTGCATTGTTGGCCACTTCCTTGTTGCTCCAACAATTGCGAGCAATGTGGCCCGGTTTGCCACACTTGTAGCACGTACGCGCCTCTTGCCTTGTGCTAGAGCTGCCCTTCTTGTCTTGACGTGAGATCATTGCCGCATCTTCACCTTGAGGTTCCCTCTCCTTCCTCTTGGACACTTCATGCATAAGTCGTGCGGTAATGAACTCCACGAAGAGCTCCTTCACGGGCCACGTCTCCAAGGCCGTGATCAAGTGCTCGTACGATGGTGGAAGGCTTTCAAGCAAGGCCATAACAACATCTTCGTCTTTCACGAGCACATCTAAACAAGTGAGCTGGTCGGCAAGGGACTTTACTTTGTTGATGTGATCCAACAACGGGCCACCTTCACAGGGTGCCTTCCTCCATCTTCACTGTGAAGAACTTCCTCCTCAAAAACAAGATGTTGGAGAGGCTCTTGGTCTCGTGTATGTTGCACAACGTGGTCCACGCTTCCGCTGGTCCTTTGCAAGCCTTGATGTGCGCCATCTCCTTGTCCACCAAGTTGGTGGCAATCACCGCAAAGGCACGCTTGCAACGCCGCTCATAATCTTTCTTGTCCTTCTCATCGGCCGTGGATGGTGGGGGCAGCTCTGTTTGATCCACGATGTCCCATAGGTCCTTGGCGGAGAGGATCATCTCTATCTTGAACTTCCATAGGCTGAAGTTATCTCCATTGAACTTATCCACAAGCCGCAGCCCCTCTCCTTCACTTGAAGCCATAGCTTGGTGTGGAGTAGCTCCCACTCACTTCAAGCACTTCAACTCTCTTTACAAGATCCACAACACTCCAATGCACCCAAAACACTACATGAAATGCACTTGCAAGTGCAAATCAGCCCTACTAGTGTCACTTGCAACCCTAAGCTCTCCCTTTAGCACCTCTACGGTAAATGACCACTCTAAACACTCAAATCAGCACCTCTAGTGCTACACACGACCCTAGGCACTCACCTTGGCACCTCTAGTCCACATCAGCCCCTCTTCAAGTGCACATCCACTAAACTCACTAGTTTAGACACTAGTGCAACACCATGCACTCTAATGCACTCAAATGGGCACTCCAAACGTCAAGAGCACAATCCCAAGATCAAATGTGCTGACCTAACCCTAAATCAAGACACAACAACCTAGTTGCTCCAATGAGCCTCAAATCCACCTAAACGACCTCTCAACAACACAACAACAAGCAAACACTCACCAAGGCACAATGTTGAGCAATCCGGCTCTCCCAAGGTGCTCCAAGCTTGCTCCAAATAGATCAGCCCTCCCCTCCTTCGCAACTCACGTTCGTGGGCCCATAACCTATTGAAGAATGAAATGAAAGGAAGACAATGATGAATAAAAAAGTTGGTGGTAAAGCTTGCAATGAGAGAGGTGAATTCTCCCACTTCCCATGCTCTTCTTATCAATGGAATACATCGGCCGCTGATTGTAATCCTTATAGAACAATGACACCAAGCTACCCTTTTCTACTTCTTATCTTCTAAGGAAGGACTGGTCCTACCTTTCTATATTAGTTTAGCACTCTATACTCAACAACGCCCATGTGGGTTGTAAAGACATGGAAGTTGCATGAGAAGGCACTAGGAATGTGTCTTGTGCTATGGTATAAGTAAAGGCCTTCGAAAGAAGGCAATCATCTCATTCCAAGCATTGTTTGTACTACCTTGTGTGTATCTTTGCTAGTGCAACCATCTCTCTTCTTCTATTTACTTCAATAGGTTATGGGCCCACTCATGCGAGTTGCTAGTGAAGAGTTATAGTTGCCAAGTTGTGTGGAGGAGGTCACTTGTATCTTTCGTGTGTTGGAGGAGTTCAAGGGCTGATTTGGAGCCAAGGAGATGCACAAGGGTTGATTTGGAGCTTTGGAGGTGCACACGGGCTTGTTTGAAGCATTGGAGTGCACAAGAGCGAATTTGGAACATTGCAGGTGATTGGGAAGGCACAAAAAGTTGGGAGGAGCGGCGGTGGTACACATTCAAGAGTTTGAACCTTGTAAGTGTTCAACCATAGTGCATGTGCTTGTTTACTCTCTAGAAGTGCTGATTTGAGTGAAGGATTTGCTTAGATGCACATTAGAGTCTATGTGAAGCTCATTGAGGTTATTGAAGTCCCTATTTGCATGTATGAGAGCAATGTATGAGAGGTGTGTATTAGAGCACATTAGAAACTAGAAGGGGCTGATTTGAGTGTAAGAGTGTAAACATGGCCACATTTGAGAACGAGAGTGCGAGGGTCATTGACAAGTTCAAAGGGGACAACTTCAACCTTTGGAAGTTCAAGATGGAGATGGTGTTGGAGTCCATGGACCTTTGGGAGATCGTTGAGGAGACCGAGGAGCCTCCATCATTCGATGATGAGCCAAAGGTGATAAAGGACTACAATCGGCGTGTGAAGAAGACCATTTCGGTGATTGGGCTCAATTTGGTGGATAACCAACTTGCCGATATCAAGAATTGCAAAGGACCAGCGGAAGCATGGAAGACATTGTGCAACATCCACGAGACGAAGAGTTTGTCGAACATCCTCTTCATTCGCCGCAAATTCTTCACCATCAAGATGCAAGAAGGTGATGACTTGTTGGCCCACATCAATCAAGTGAAGGCCCTCGCGGATCAACTCACATGCTTGGAGGTCCCCGTGAGAGATGAAGATGTGGTCATGACCTTGCTTGAAAGCTTGCCACCTTCATTTGAGAACTTGATCACCGCGTTGGAGACCTTACGCATGAAGGATCTCACCATGGAGTTTGTAGTGGCGCGAATGATGCACGAAGTATCCAAGCGCAAGGAGAAAGAGCCCCATGGTGACGATACGGCTTTGGTATCACAGCAAAGCAAGTCGGGCGGCTCATCTTCTCGTGGCGAGCCAAAGGTGTGTTACAATTGCGGCAAACCGGGCCACATTGCACGAAATTGTTTGAAACTGAAGAAATGAGAGCGCGACAATTCGAATCAAGCAATTCGAATCAAGCAAATTGCCAACCATGCGAAGGAGGATGATGACTATGCATTTGCAACTCAAGATGGACCTCACTCCATGTCGTTCTGCAAGTGGATCATGGATTCGGGCGCCACAAAACACATGACACCACATAGGGCGGCATTTGACACATATGAGGTAATTACCTCGCGCAACGTGCATTTGGGTGACGATAGTGTTGTGGATGCCATTGCAGTAGGTTCCATTGTTGTGGAAGTGCATGTGAGGGGATGTGCGAAGAGGATTATGCTCATGGATGTCCTCCATGTGCCAAAATTGCAAGCCAACTTGCTCTCGGTGAGCAAGCTTGTCATAAGTGGAATGAAAGTGCAATTCAACGTGGACGGGTGCACTTTGAGAGCACCAAACGGAGATGTACTTGCGGTGGCACCCCGGGAAGAGAACTTGTACCAAGTGACCTTCAACAAGGTGTTTGAGGCGGATGCGGCCAACTTGGCACAACCATCAACGAAGCGTGATTCAATGGAGCTTTGGCATCGTCGACTTGGACATTTGAATGTGAGAAGTGTGCGGTTTCTTCAAAGTATGGTAAGTGGTTTGACCCTTGACAAGGAGGAAGCTTCTATGTCCTTTTGCGAAGGATGTGTATATGGCAAACATCATAGGGCACCATTTCCAAAGGATGGAGGAACTCGTGCATCCAAGCCTTTGGAGATTGTGCACTCGGACGTGTGTGGTCCAATGAGGACCATGTCGATTGGTGGATCAAGGTACTTCGTCACCTTCATTGATGATTTTTCAAGGAAGGTGTGGTTGTGTACGTTGAAGACGAAGGGGGAGTGCCTTGAGAAGTTCAAGGGGTTCAAGGCGCTTGTAGAGACGCAATCGGAGCACAAGATCAAGGCGTTTCGATCGGACAATGGTGGGGAGTTCATTGTTGAGTATAGAGTGCTAAACTAGTATAGAAAGGTAGGACCAGCCCTACCTTAGAAGATAAGAAGTAGAAAAGGGTAGCTTGGTGTCATTGTCCCATAAGGATTACAATCAAGGGCTGATTTATTCCATTGATAAGAAGAGCATGGGAAGTGGGAGAATTCACCTCTCTCATTGCAAGCTTTACCACCAACTTGTTCATTCTTCATTGTCTTCCTTTCATTTCATTCTTCAATAGATTATGGGCCCACGAACGTGAGTTGCGAAGGAGGGGAGGGCGAACGTGAGTTGCGAAGGAGGGGAGGAGTTGCGAAAGAGGGGCTGATGTGGACTAGAGGTGCCAAGGTGAGTGCCTAGGGTCGTGTGTAGCACTAGAGGTGCTGATTTGAGTGTTTAGAGTGGTCATCTACCCTAGAGGTGCTAAAGGGACAGCTTAGGGTTGCAAGTGACACTAGTAGGGCTGATTTGCACTTGCATGTGCACTTGGTATAGTGTTTTGAGTGCATAGGAGTTGCGAGGGTCTTGTGAAGAGGGCTGAAGTGCTTGGAGTGAGTGGGAGCTACTCCACACCAAGCTATGGCTTCAAGTGAAGGAGAGGGGCTACGGCTCGTGGACAAGTTCAATGGAGACAACTTCAGCCTATGGAAGTTTAAGATGGAGATGATCCTCTCCGCCAAGGACCTATGGGACATCGTGGATGAAACGGAGCTCCCCCCACCACCCACGGCCGATGAGAAGGACAAGAAAGACTATGAGCGGCGTTGCAAGCGTGCCTTTGCGGTGATTGCCACCAACTTGGTGGACAAGGAGATGGCGCACATCAAGGCTTGCAAGGGACCAGCGGAAGCGTGGACCACGTTGTGCAACATACACGAGACCAAGAGCCTCTCCAACATCTTGTTTTTGAGAAGGAAGTTCTTCACGGTGAAGATGGAGGAAGGCGGCGACATGTTGGATCACATCAACAAGGTAAAGTCCCTTGCGGACCAGCTCACTTGTTTAGATGTGCCCGTGAAAGACGAAGATGTTGTTATGACTTTGCTTGAAAGCCTTCCACCATCATACGAGCATTTGATCACGGCCTTGGAGACGCGGCCCGTGAAGGAGCTCACCGTGGAGTTCATTACCGCACGACTTATGCATGAAGTGTCCAAGAGGAAGGAGAGGAAACCTCAAGGTGAAGATGCGGCAATGATCTCACGTCAAGACAAGAAAGGCAGCTCTAGCACAAGGCAAGAGGCGCGTACGTGCTACAAGTGTGGCAAACCGGGCCACATTGCTCGCAACTGTTGGAGCAACAAGGAAGTGGCCAACAATGCAAGAGATGAGGTAAGCCACAATGACTTTGTGTTTGTGGCCAATGGCGGGGCAGCCAACACCTCCATCAACAATTGGATTGTTGATTCGGGGGCCACACAACACATGACACCCCACAAGCATGCCTTTGATATTGAAGTAAATAGAAGAAGAGAGATGGTTGCACTAGCAAAGATACACACAAGGTAGTACAAACAATGCTTGGAATGAGATATTTGCCTTCTTTCAAAGGCCTTTACTTATACCATTGCACAAGACACATTCCTAGTGCCTTCTCATGCAACTTCCATGTCTTTACAACCCACATGGGCGTCATGGCCGCCCAAAGACTTTTGCCACCACCCACTTGACTTTCATGCCCCTACTTTGACTTGGCTAAGTCAACACAAGTGGGCTGGTCCTTCTCCTTTGACTTTGCCTTGCCCATGTGCAACATATGCCAATACAACTCTCTCCATTTTCTCCCATTTTACTCCCGCCCTTTCATTCTACCTCAATACAACTATTTACAATGCCGTAATAACTACGAGCAACACTATACTCCAACACTCCCACTTTGCGAGTCGTTACCTTCTCGCAATCCCATCGCCTTCACCAATCGTTGATGCCGCTCCTTCGCAAGTGCCTTCGTCAACACATCCGCCACCATGTCTTCCGTTGGACAATACTTCAAACAAATCTCACCACTCTCTAACTTCTCACGAATGAAGTGGTGTTGCACATCAATGTGCTTCGTACGTGAGTGGTGTGTGGGATTCTTTGCAAGAGCAATGCACCCTTGATTGTCGCACATGATCGTCGTTGCTCCTTCTTGAACAAACCCTACATCACCCAATAGCTTGCGTAGCCAAATGGCCTCCTTCGTGCTTTGGCTAGTGGCCATGTACTCCGCCTCCGTTGTGGACAAGGCAATGGTGGGTTGCCTCTTGCAATTCCATGAGATTGCACCAACTCCAACAAAGAACACATACCCTGTTGACGATCGCCGTTCATTCACATCTCCCGCCCAATCCGCATCGCAATACCCACTCAAGGTGATGTTGTCACTGCCAAGGCACAACTTGAAGTCCAAGGTACCTTGCAAGTACCGCATGATGCGCTTCACCGCACTCCAGTGTGCCGGACCGGCCCTTGACATGAATTGGCTCACCAAACTCACCGCAAATGTAAGGTCCGCCCTTGTGCCTACCATCGCATACATCAAAGACCCAACTCCGCCCTTATATGGTACGCCTTCCATCTCACCTTGAATGGCCTCAAACTCTTCTTCCGAGAGCTTCAACAACTTGACATTTACGTCAAGTGGGGTACCAATGGGCTTGCATTCTTCCATGTTGAATCGCTTGAGTACCTCTTCAATGTACTTCCGTTGGCTCATGGTGATGGTGCGTGCCTTGCGATCCCTCTCGAATTCCACTCCAATACAGTACCTCAACTCTCCAAGGTCGCTCATCTCAAACTCCTTCTTGAGTTTGGCCTTGAGCCACGCCAACATTGCCATAAGGCTAGCCAAGATGATCAAATCATCCACATAGATGAGTACTATCAACAAATACTCACTTGTTTGCTTGATATACAACGAGTGATCCGCTTGGCTTCCTGTGAAGCCTTCTTTGGTGAAGGAGTCGATTCGTTGATACCATGCCCTTGGTGATTGCTTGAGTCCGTACAACGACTTCTTGAGCTTGCACACAAGATGCTCAAAGCCTTCTTGTGCGAAACCATGGGGTTGCTCCATGTAGATCTCCTCCTCCAACTCGCCATTCAAGAACGCCGTCTTCACATCCATTTGATGGATCTCCATGTCCAAAGCCGCTCCAAGTGCAAGAATGCACCGAATTGTGGTGAATTTGGCAACGGGCGCAAAGGTCTCAAGGAAGTCAACACCTTCCACTTGAGAGTATCCTTTCGCCACCAATCTTGCCTTGTGGCGCACAACTTCGCCCGAAGCATCCTTCTTCGTGCGAAACACCCACTTGCACCCAATTCGCTTGCGATCCTTTGGAAGGGGAGCCAATTCCCATGTGCCATTTGCTATGAGTGAGTCATACTCCTCGTGCATTGCTTTCTCCCACTTGCTCGCATCCTCCGATTGCATAGCTTCGCACATGTTCAATGGATCATCGAGATGTGCCACGTTGGCTCGCTCCACTTCATGTTGTGGCAAGATGTGGTTCATCCACCACTCTCCAAGCGCCCGCCGCTCCCTTCGTGGATACCGAGGCTCTTCAACACTTCCTTCCCCTTCGTTAACACTTGGTGTTGGCGTTGACGAAGGTGCCTCCGTTACACCTTCTTCTTGGGCATGCGCTTGCTCCTCCTTCTTTGCATCACCGCCTTCACAATCTTTTGTGGAAGCTTGGTTTGGAGATTCGTCCACCAACACCAACGGCGGTGTATCACTCCCACTTGGACTCATCGCCAAACCATGACCAACGCTAGTGCTATCTTCAACAAAGACTACATCACGACTTCGAATGATCTTCCCCGTCTCTACACACATGAGGCGATATGCCTTCGTACCCTCACAATAGCCAAGAAACAAACACTTGGTGCCCTTTGCATCGAGCTTACCCCTCTTGGCTTGTGGCACCATTGCATATGCGATACAACCAAAGACTCGCATGTGTGCAATGCATGGCCTGCGACCGCTCCAAGCCTCTTGTGGTGTGATGGTGACAAGAGCCCTTGTTGGACACCGATTGCGAATGTACACCGCATTCGTCACCGCTTCCGCCCAAAACTCAAGCTTGAGGTGTTGAGCATGAATCATGCTCCTTGCCATCTCCACAATGGTGCGGTTGGCACGCTCCGCAACTCCATTTTGCTCGGGCGTGAATGGAGTTGATGATTGCCTCTCGATGCCATGCTTCTTCAAGAAACGTTGAAAGGCCTTAGAAATGAACTCCCCACCATTGTCCGATCGAAACGCCTTGATCTTGTGCTCCGATTGCGTCTCTACAAGCGCCTTGAACTCCTTGAACTTCTCAAGGCACTCCCCCTTCGTCTTCAACGTATACAACCACACCTTCCTTGAAAAATCATCAATGAAGGTGACGAAGTACCTTGATCCACCAATCGACATGGTCCTCATTGGACCACACACGTCCGAGTGCACAATCTCCAAAGGCTTGGATGCACGAGTTCCTCCATCCTTTGGAAATGGTGCCCTATGATGTTTGCCATATACACATCCTTCGCAAAAGGACATAGAAGCTTCCTCCTTGTCAAGGGTCAAACCACTTACCATACTTTGAAGAAACCGCACACTTCTCACATTCAAATGTCCAAGTCGACGATGCCAAAGCTCCATTGAATCACGCTTCGTTGATGGTTGTGCCAAGTTGGCTGCATCCGCCTCAAACACCTTGTTGAAGGTCACTTGGTACAAGTTGTCTTCCCGGGGTGCCACCGCAAGTACATCTCCGTTTGGTGCTCTCAAAGTGCACCCGTCGACATTGAATTGCACTTTCATTCCACTTGTGACAAGCTTGCTCACCGAGAGCAAGTTGGCTTGCAATTTTGGCACATGGAGGACATCCTTGAGGGTAATCCTCTTCGCACATCCCCTCACATGCACTTCCACAACAATGGAACCTACTGCAATGGCATCCACAACACTATCGTCACCCAAATGCACGTTGCGCGAGGTAATTACCTCATATGTGTCAAATGCCGCCCTATGTGGTGTCATGTGTTTTGTGGCGCCCGAATCCATGATCCACTTGCACAACGACATGGAATGAGGTCCATCTTGAGTTGCAAATGCATAGTCATCATCCTCCTTCGCATGGTTGGCATTTTCCTTCTCCTTTGCTTGATTCGCATTGTCGCGCTCCCACTTCTTGGGCTTGAAACAATTTCGTGCAATGTGGCCCGGTTTGCCGCAATTGTAACACACCTTTGGCTCGCCACGAGAAGATGAGCCGCCCGACTTGCTTTGCTTTGATACCAAAGCCGTGTCGTCACCATGGGGCTCTTTCTCCTTGCGCTTGGATACTTCGTGCATCATTCGCGCCACTACAAACTCCATGGTGAGATCCTTCATGCGTAAGGTCTCCAACGCGGTGATCAAGTTCTCAAATGAAGGTGGCAAGCTTTCAAGCAAGGTCATGACCACATCTTCATCTCTCACGGGGACCTCCAAGCATGTGAGTTGATCCGCGAGGGCCTTCACTTGATTGATGTGGGTCAACAAGTCATCACCTTCTTGCATCTTGATGGTGAAGAATTTGCGGCGAATGAAGAGGATGTTCGACAAACTCTTCGTCTCGTGGATGTTGCACAATGTCTTCCATGCTTCCGCTGGTCCTTTGCAATTCTTGATGTGGGCAAGTTGGTTATCCACCAAATTGAGCCCAATCACCGACATGGCCTTCTTCACACGCCGATTGTAGTCCTTTATCACCTTTGGCTCATCATCGAATGATGGAGGCTCCTCGGTCTCCTCAACGATCTCCCAAAGGTCCATGGACTCCAACACCATCTCCATCTTGAACTTCCAAAGGTTGAAGTTGTCCCCTTTGAACTTGTCAATGACCCTCGCACTCTCGTTCTCAAATGTGGCCATGTTTTACACTCTTACACTCAAATCAGCCCCTTCTAGTTTCTAATGTGCACAAATGCACCACAATCACTCAAATGAGCCCCTTCTAGGCTCCAATGTGCACGCAAGCACCTCAAAAACTCACATTAGCCCCTTTAGAGCTCTAATACACACCTAGGCAACTCACACACTCCAATCAACCCCTTCAAGGCTCCAATGTGCAAGTTTGCACTCAAATCAATCAAACAAGTGTCTTCGAAGCTCAAACGTGCAAGGTGCAACTCAAACACTCAAATCCAATCGTTTAAGACTCAAATGGACACCTTTGCACCTCATCTAATCAAATCAGCCCCTCATTTGCTCATACATGCAAATAGGGACTTCAATAACCTCAATGAGCTTCACATAGACTCTAATGTGCATCTAAGCACCTCCTTCACTCAAATCAGCACTTTTAGAGAGTAAACAAGCACATGCACAATGGTTGAACACTTACAAGGTTCAAACTCTTGAATGTGTACCACCGCCGCTCCTCCCAACTTCTTGTGCCTTCCCAATCACCTGCAATGCTCCAAATTCGCTCTTGTGCACTCCAATGCTTCAAACAAGCCCGTGTGCACCTCCAAATCTCCAAATCAACCCTTGTGCATCTCCTTGGCTCCAAATCAGCCCTTGAACTCCTCCAACACACGAAAGACACAAGTGACCTCCTCCACACAACTTTGCATCTAAAACTCTTCACTAGCAACTCGCATGAGTGGGCCCATAACCTATTGAAGTAAATAGAAGAAGAGAGATGGTTGCACTAGCAAAGATACACACAAGGTAGTACAAACAATGCTTAGAATGAGATGATTGCCTTCTTTCGAAGGCCTTTACTTATACCATTGCACAAGACACATTCCTAGTGCCTTCTCATGCAACTTCCATGTCTTTACAACCCACATGGGCGTCATGGCCGCCCAAAGACTTTTGCCACCACCCACTTGACTTTCATGCCCCTACTTTGACTTGGCTAAGTCAACACAAGTGGGCTGGTCCTTCTCCTTAGACTTTGCCTTGCCCATGTGCAACATGTGCCAATACAACTCTCTCCATTTTCTCCCATTTTACTCCCGCCCTTTCATTCTACCTCAATACAACTATTTACAATGCCGTAATAACTACGAGCAACACTATACTCCAACATTTGACACGTATGAGTCCATTTCAGGGCGCAACGTGTTTATGGGAGACAACGGCGTGGTGGAGGTGGTGGGCAAGGGTTCCATCGTGGTGGAGAGCAACGTGGAGGGCCAGCAGAGGCGCATCGTGGTGCACGACGTGCTCCATGTACCCAAGTTGCATGCCAACTTACTATCGGTGAGCAAGCTCGTATCAAGAGGGCTAGTCGTGCAATTCAACACCAAAGGATGTGCGGTGCGCTCTTGTGAAAGTAATTTGATTGCCACATATTCAATGGAGGCCAACTTGTATCGATTGGAGCTCAAGGTGGTGAGTGGGGCTGATGTGGGTTGCCTAGCACACACATCGACCAACGGGCCACTCATGGAGCTTTGGCATAGAAGGAGGGGCCATCTCAATGCGAAGGGAGTCAAGGCGTTGCAAGGCATGGCAAACGGCATGGACCTAGGCAAGGCTCCATCCCATGTGGTGCCATTTGCTTGTGAAGGGTGCATTCAAGGCAAGCTTGCAAGGCAGCCCTTCCCTACCGATGGTGCGGAGCGTGCCACCAAGGTGTTAGAGCTGGTCCATTCGGACGTGTGCGGGCCGATGAAAACGACATCTTTTGGAGGAGCAAGGTACTTCCTCACCTTCATTGATGACTTTTCAAGAAAGGTGTGGGTGTATGTGCTCAAGTGCAAGAGTGAGGTGCTACCACGCTTCAAGGAGTGGAAGAGCTTGGTTGAGAAGCAATCGTATTGAAGAATGAAATGAAAGGAAGACAATGAAGAATGAACAAGTTGGTGGTAAAGCTTGTAATGAGAGAGGTGAATTCTCCCACTTCCCATGCTCTTCTTATCAATGGAATACATCAGCCCTTGATTGTAATCCATATGGGACAATGACACCTAGCTACCCTTTTCTACTTCTTATCTTCTAAGGTAGGGCTCGTCCTACCTTTCTATACTAGTTTAGCACTCTATACTCAACACTCCCACTTAGCGAGGTGTCCTTAGACTCTTAGCACATTGCCTTGCTCAACATCACATGTCGCTCTCTTCCAAGTGCCTTTGTGAGCACATCAGCCACCATGTGCTCCGTGGGGCAATATCGCAACTCAATTACTCATCTTCAATCTTCTCTCGAATGAAATGGTGTTGCACATCTATGTGCTTCGTTCGCGAGTGGTGCTTGGGGTTCTTCGCGAGTGCAATGCAACCTTGGTTGTCGCACATGATGGTGGTTGCCTCCCCTTGCACACACCCTACATCAGCCATCAATTGCCTTAGCCAAATGGCCTCCTTGGCGGATTGGCTCGCCGCCATGTACTCCGCTTCCGTGGTGGATAGAGCCACCGTTGGTTGGCGCTTGCTATTCCACGATATGGCGCCCACTCCAAGGAAGAAGACGTAGCCCGTCGTGGACTTCCTTGTGCTTGCATCGCCTCCCCAATCCGCATCGCAATATCCTTGAAGGTTGATGTCTTTGCCTCCAAGAGTCAACTTCATCTCCATGGTGCCCTTCAAGTACCTCATGATCCTCTTCACCGCTGCCCAATGCATAGGACCGGGCTTGGACATGAATTGAGACACCACGCTTACCGCAAATGCAAGGTCAGCCCTTGTGGCTACCATTGCATACATTAGACAACCCACACTCTCTTGTAGGGGATATCCAACATACCTTCCTCATGCTCTTGAAACTCTTCATCGCCAAGCTTCACCAATGGCGCCTTTGCATCCAAAGGTGTGCCAATGGGTTTGCAATCCTCCATGCCAAAGCGTTGGAGCACACCCTCGATGTAGCTCCGTTGGTGCATGGTGATGGTGAGGGCTGCCCTATCCCTCTCAATGTGAACTCCCAAGAAGAAATGCAACTCACCTAGATCACTCATGTCATACTCCTCTTCAAGGCTGCCCTTCAACTTCCTCATCATCAACATGCCACTTACCAACAAGATCACGTCGTCCACGTAGATGACCACCGCCATGAAGTAGTGCGTTGTTTGCTTGATGTATAATGAATGGTCAGCCATGCTCCTTGTGAAGAATGCATGGAAGCTCTCATACCAAGCACGTGGAGATTGCTTCAGCCCATAAAGGCTCTTCTTCAACTTGCACACAAGGTGGGCTTGGCCTTCTTGCACAAACCCCGGTGGCTGATCCATGTACACATCCTCCTCCAACTCTCCATTCAAGAAGGCCGTCTTCACATCCATTTGATGGATCTCCAAGTCCATGGCTGCCCCGAGCGCTAACATGCACCGAATGGTGCTAAACTTCGCAACGGGAGCAAAGGTCTCATTGAAGTCCACACCTTCACGCTTGCGGTTTGAAGGCAATGGTGCCAACTCCCACGTTCCATTGGCCATCAAGGAGTCATACTCTTCTTGTATGGCCTCACTCATGGTGTGAGGCTCCGCAATGGCAGCCACGTTTGCACGCTCCACATCACGTGGGGGCAAGATGTGTGGTTCTTCCACCACTCTCGAAGTGGCCTGCGCACCCTCCTCGAGTACCGAGACGCCTCCGTGGTGTCGTTGTCATCTATCCTTGGTGGTGGCTGCGATGGAGCCTCCCTTGCAATCAAGCTCCATCGCAGTCCGGGCTCTTGATTATCTTCTTCGTTGCCATGCAAATCAGCCTATACGCCTTCGTGCCCTCACAATATCCAAGGAACAAGCACTTGATGGCCTTTGCATCAAGCTTGGTCCTCCTTTCATCGGGCACCTTTGCATATGCCACACAACCAAAGACACGCATGTGAGAGATGGTGGGACGCTTAGCACTCCATGCTTCTTCGGGCGTCACACCTTGGAGAGCCCTACCAGGGCACCGGTTGCGTCTGTACACCGTGGTACACACCGCCTCAGCCCAAAACTCTCGCCCAAGCTCTTGGGCATACAACATAGACCGCGCCATCTCCACAATGGTGCGGTTTGCACGCTCCGCAACACCATTTTGTTGTGGAGTGTAGGGGGCTGATGTGTTCCTCGCAATGCCATGCTTGCGCAAGAACTCATCGAATGCCTTGCCCGTGTACTCGCCGCCATTGTCGGAGTGCAACACCTTCACCTTGTGCTCCGATTGCTTCTCAACCAAGCTCTTCCACTCCTTGAAGCGTGGTAGCACCTCACTCTTGCACTTGAGCACATACACCCACACCTTCCTTGAAAAGTCATCAATGAAGGTGAGGAAGTACCTTGCTCCTCCAAAAGACGTCGTCTTCATCGGCCCGCACACGTCCGAATGGACCAGCTCTAATACCTTGGTGGCACGCTCCGCACCATCGGTAGGGAAGGGTTGCCTTGCAATCTTGCCTTCAATGCACCCTTCACAAGCAAATGGCACCACATTGGATGGAGCCTTACCTAGGTCCATGCCGTTTGCCATACCTTGCAACGCCTTGACTCCCTTCGCATTGAGATGGCCCATCCTTCTATGCCAAAGCTCCATGAGTGACCCGTTGGTCGATGTGTGTGCTAGGCAACCCACATCAGCCCCACTCACCACCTTGAGCTCCAATCGATACAAGTTGGCCTCCATTGAAGATGTGGCAATCAAATTACCTTCACAAGAGCGCACCGCACATCCTTTGGTGTTGAATTGCACCACCAACCCTCTTGATACGAGCTTGCTCACCGATAGCAAGTTGGCATGCAACTTGGGCACATGGAGCACGTCATGCACCACGATGCGCCTCCGCTAGCCCTCCACGTTGCTCTCCACCACGATGGAACCCTTGCCCACCACCTCCACCACGCCGTTGTCTCCCATAAACACGTAGCGCCCCGAAATGGACTTATACATGTCAAAGGCATGCTTGTGGGGTGTCATGTGTTGTGTGGCCCCCGAATCAACAATCCAATTGTTCATGGAGGTGTTGGCTGCCCCGCCATTGGCCACAAACACAAAGTCATTGTGGCTTACCTCATCTCTTGCATTGTTGGCCACTTCCTTGTTGCTCCAACAATTGCGAGCAATGTGGCCCGGTTTGCCACACTTGTAGCACGTACGTGCCTCTTGCCTTGTGCTAGAGCTGCCCTTCTTGTCTTGACGTGAGATCATTGCCGCATCTTCATCTTGAGGTTCCCTCTCCTTCCTCTTGGACACTTCATGCATAAGTCGTGCGGTAATGAACTCCACGGTGAGCTCCTTCACGGGCCGCGTCTCCAAGGCCGTGATCAAGTGCTCGTACGATGGGGGAAAGGCTTTCAAGCAAAGTCATAACAACATCTTCGTCTTTCACGGGCACATCTAAACAAGTGAGCTGGTCCGCAAGGGACTTTACCTTGTTGATGTGATCCAACATGTCGCCGCCTTCCTCCATCTTCACCGTGAAGAAGTTCCTTCTCAAAAACAAGATGTTGGAGAGGCTCTTGGTCTCGTGTATGTTGCACAACGTGGTCCACGCTTCCGCTGGTCCTTTGCAAGCCTTGATGTGCGCCATCTCCTTGTCCACCAAGTTGATAGCAATCACCGCAAAGGCACGCTTGCAACGCCGCTCATAATCTTTCTTGTCCTTCTCATCGGCCGTCGGTGGTGGGGGCAACTCCGTTTGATCCACGATGTCCCATAGGTCCTTGGCGGAGAGGATCATCTCCATCTTGAACTTCCATAGGCTGAAATTGTCTCCATTGAACTTGTCCAGGAGCCGTAGCCCCTCTCCTTCACTTGAAGCCATAGCTTGGTGTGGAGTAGCTCCCACTCACTCGAAGCACTTCAGCCCTTTTCACAAGACCCTCGCAACTCCTATGCACTCAAAACACTATACCAAGTGCACATGCAAGTGCAAATCAGCCCTACTAGTGCCACTTGCAACCCTAAGCTCTCCCTTTAGCACCTCTAGGGTAAATGACCACTCTAAACACTCAAATCAGCACCTCTAGTGCTACACACGACCCTAGGCACTCACCTTGGCACCTCTAGTCCACATCAGCCCCTCTTCAAGTGCACATCCACTAAACTCACTAGTTTAGACACTAGTGCAACACCATGCACTCTAATGCACTCAAATGGGCACTCCAAACATCAAGAGCACAATCCCGAGGTCAAATGTGCTGACCTAACCCTAAATCAAGACACAACAACCTAGTTGCTCCAATGAGCCTCAAATCCACCCAAACGGCCTCTCAACAACACAACAACAAGCAAACACTCACCAAGGCACAATGTTGAGCAATGCGGCTCTCCCAAGGTGCTCCAAGGTTGCTCCAAGTAGATCAGCCCTCCCCTCCTTCGCAACTCACGTTCGTGGGCCCATAACCTATTGAAGAATGAAATGAAAGGAAGACAATGAAGAATGAACAAGTTGGTGGTAAAGCTTGTAATGAGAGAGGTGAATTCTCCCACTTTCCATGCTCTTTCTTATCAATGGAATACATCAGCCCTTGATTGTAATCCTTATGGGACAATGACACCTAGCTACCGTTTTCTACTTCTTATCTTTTAAGGTAGGGCTGGTCCTACCTTTCTATACTAGTTTAGCACTCTATACTCAACAAATCGGAGCACAAGGTGAAGGTATTGCGCTCCGACAATGGCGGCGAGTACACGGGCAACGCATTCGATGAGTTCTTGCGCAAGCATGGCATTGCGAGGAACACATCAGCCCCCTACACTCCACAACAAAATGGTGTTGCGGAGCGTGCAATCCGCACCATTGTGGAGATGGCGCGGTCCATGTTGTATGCCCAAGAGCTTGGGCGAGAGTTTTCGGCTGAGGCGGTGTGTACCGCGGTGTACACACGCAACCGGTGCCCTAGTAGGGCTCTCCAAATTGTGACGCCCGAAGAAGCATGGAGCGGTAAGCGTCCCACCATCTCCCACATGCGTGTGTTTGGTTGAGTGGCTTATGCAAAGGTGCCGGATGAGAGGAGGACCAAGCTTGATGCAAAGGCCATCAAGTGCTTGTTCCTTGGATATTGTGAGGGCACGAAGGCGTATAGGCTGATTTGCATGGCAACGAAGAAGATAACCAAGAGTCCGGACGTGGAGTTCTTCGAAGACAAAGAGTCTTTGAAGGAGCGTCCAAGTGGGAGTGTTGATGAAGGACCAGCCCTTGAGGTGGACGGCTCCTTCAAATCCAATGATGATGAAGAGTTTGAAGAAGAGCGAAAGCCTTTGGTGGTGCAACCAGCCCTTTGTGGCCCTTCGGAGAGCTCTGTGGAGGGAGGGGGAGGCACCATTGATGAAGAGGAGGAGGGCCAGCCCAAGCATGGAGGGCAATCGGCTCCTATTCTTCGTGCGAGGACAAGGAGGATTGCAAGAGAGGCTCCATCGCAGCCACCACCAAGGATAGATGACAACGACACCACGAAGGCGTCTCGGTACTCGAGGAGGGTGCGCAGGCCACTTCGAGAGTGGTTGAAGAACCACATCTTGCCCCCACGTGATGTGGAGCGTGCAAACGTGGCTGCCATTGCGGGGCCTCACACCATGAGTGAGGCCATACAAGAAGAGTATGACTCCTTGATGGCCAATGGAACGTGGGAGTTGGCACCATTGCCTTCAAACCGCAAGCGAGAAGGTGTGGACCTTTGCTCCCGTTGCGAAGTTTAGCACCATTCGGTGCATGTTAGCGCTCGGGGCAGCCATGGACTTGGAGATCCATCAAATGGATGTGAAGACGGCCTTCTTGAATGGAGAGTTGGAGGAGGATGTGTACATGGACCAGCCACCGGGGTTTGTGCAAGAAGGCCAAGCCCACCTTGTGTGCAAGTTGAAGAAGAGCCTTTATGGGCTGAAGCAATCTCCACGTGCTTGGTATGAGAGCTTCCATGCATTCTTCACAAGGGAGGGCTTCACAGGGAGCATGGCTGATCATTCATTGTACATCAAGCAAACAACGCACTACTTCATGGCGGTGGTCATCTACGTGGACGACGATATCTTGTTGGTAAGTGGCATGTTGATGATGAGGAAGTTGAAGGGCAGCCTTGAAGAGGAGTATGACATGAGTGATTTAGGAGAGTTGCATTTCTTCTTAGGAGTTCACATTGAGAGGGATAGGGCAGCCCTCACCATTACCATGCACCAACGGAGCTACATCGAGGGTGTGCTCCAACGGTTTGGCATGGAGGAATGCAAGCCCATTGGCACACCTTTGGATGCAAAGGCGCCATTGGTGAAGCTTGGCGATGAAGAGTTTCAAGAGCATGAGGAACGTATGTTGAATATCCCCTACAAGGAGAGTGTGGGTTGTCTAATGTATGCAATGGTAGCCACAAAGGCTGACCTTGCATTTGCGGTAAGCGTGGTGTCTCAATTCATGTCCAAGCCCGGTCCTATGCATTGGGCAGCGGTGAAGAGGATCATGAGGTACTTGAAGGGCACCATGGAGATGAAGTTCACTCTTGGAGGCAAAGACATCAACCTTCAAGGATATTGCGATGCGGATTGAGGAGGCGATGCAAGCACAAGGAAGTCCACGACGGGCTATGTCTTCTTCCTGGGAGTGGGCGCCATATCGTGGAATAGCAAGCGCCAACCAACAGTGGCTCTATCCACCACGGAAGCGGAGTACATGGCGGCGAGCCAATCCGCCAAGGAGGCCATTTGGCTAAGGCAATTGATGGCTGATGTAGGGTATGTGCAAAGGGAGGCAACCACCATCATGTGCGACAACCAAGGTTGCATTGCACTCGCGAAGAACCCCAAGCACCACTCACGAACGAAGCACATAGATATGCAACACCATTTCATTCGAGAGAAGATTGAAGATGAGGTAATTGAGTTGCGGTATTGCCCCACGGAGCACATGGTGGCTGATGTGCTCACAAAGGCACTTGGAAGAGAGCGACATGTGATGTTGAGCAAGGCAATGCGCTAAGAGTCCAAGGACACCTCGCTAAGTGGGAGTGTTGAGTATAGAGTGCTAAACTAGTATAGAAAGGTAGGACGAGCCCTACCTTAGAAGATAAGAAGTAGAAAAGGATAGCTTGGTGTCATTGTCCCATAAGGATTACAATCAAGGGCTGATGTATTCCATTGATAAGAAGAGCATGGGAAGTGGGAGAATTCACCTCTCTCATTGCAAGCTTTACCACCAACTTGTTCATTCTTTATTGTCTTCCTTTCATTTCATTCTTCAATAGGTTATGGGCCCACGAACGTGAGTTGCGAAGGAGGGGAGGGCTGATCTACTTGGAGCAAGCTTGGAGCACCTTGGGAGAGCCGCATTGCTCAACATTGTGCCTTGGTGAGTGTTTGCTTGTTGTTGTGTTGTTGAGAAGTCGTTTGGGTGGATTTGAGGCTCATTGGAGCAACTAGGGTTTCATGTGTCTTGATTTAGGGTTAGGTCAGCACATTTGACCTTGGGATTGTGCTCTTGCTGTTTGGAGTGCCCATTTGAGTGCATTAGAGTGCATGGTGTTGCACTAGTGTCTAAACTAGTGAGTTTAGTGGATGTGCACTTGAAGAGGGGCTGATGTGGACTAGAGGTGCCAAGGTGAGTGCCTAGGGTCGTGTGTAGCACTAGAGGTGCTGATTTGAGTGTTTAGAGTGGTCATTTACCCTAGAGGTGCTAAAGGGAGAGCTTAGGGTTGCAAGTGACACTAGTAGGGCTGATTTGCACTTGCAAGTGCATTTCATGTAGTGTTTTGCGTGCATTGGAGTGTTGTGGATCTTGTAAAGAGAGTTGAAGTGCTTGAAGTGAGTGGGAGCTACTCCACACCAAGCTATGGCTTCAAATGAAGGAGAGGGGCTGCGGCTTGTGGATAAGTTCAATGGAGACAACTTCAGCCTATGGAAGTTCAAGATAGAGATGATCCTCTCCGCCAAGGACCTATGGGACATCGTGGATCAAAGGATCAAAGGACCAGCGGAAGCGTGGACCACGTTGTGCAACATACACGAGACCAAGAGCCTCTCCAACATCTTGTTTTTGAGGAGGAAGTTCTTCACGGTGAAGATGGAGGAAGGCGGCGACATGTTGGATCACATCAACAAGGTAAAGTCCCTTGCGGACCAGCTCACTTGTTTAGATGTGCCTGTGAAAGACGAAGATGTTGTTATGGCCTTGCTTGAAAGCCTTCCACCATCGTACGAGCACTTGATCACGGCCTTGGAGACGCGGCCCGTGAAGGAGCTCACCGTGGAGTTCATTACCGCACGACTTATGCATGAAGTGTCCAAGAGGAAGGAGAGGGAACCTCAAGATGAAGATGCGGCAATGATCTCACGTCAAGACAAGAAGGGCAGCTCTAGCACAAGGCAAGAGGCGCGTACGTGCTACAAGTGTGGCAAACCGGGCCACATTGCTCGCAATTGTTGGAGCAACAAGGAAGTGGCCAACAATGCAAGAGATGAGGTAAGCCACAATGACTTTGTGTTTGTGGCCAATGGCGGGGCAGCCAACACCTCCATGAACAATTGGATTGTTGATTCGGGGGCCACACAACACATGACACCCCACAAGCATGCCTTTGACATGTATGAGCCCATTTCGGGGCGCAACGTGTTTATGGGAGACAACGGCGTGGTGAAGGTGGTGGGCAAGGGTTCCATCGTGGTGGAGAGCAACGTGGAGGGCCAGCGGAGGCGCATCGTGGTGCACGACGTGCTCCATGTGCCCAAGTTGCATGCCAACTTGCTATCGGTGAGCAAGCTCGTATCAAGAGTGCTGGTGGTGCAATTCAACACCAAAGGATGTGTGGTGCGCTCTTGTGAAAGTAATTTGATTGCCACATCTTCAATGGAGGCCAACTTGTATCGATTGGAGCTCAAGGTGGTGAGTGGGGCTGATGTGGGTTGCCTAGCACACACATCAGCCAATGGGCCACTCATGGAGCTTTGGCATCGAAGGATGGGCCATCTCAATGCGAAGGGAGTCAAGGCGTTGCAAGGCATGGCAAACGGCATGGACCTAGGGAAGGCTCCATACAGTGGTGCCATTTCCTTGTGAAGGGTGCATTCAAGGCAAGCTTGCTAGGCAGCCCTTCCCTAACGATGGTGCGAAGCGTGCCACCAAGTTGTTAGAGCTAGTCCATTCGGACGTGTGCGGGCCGATGAAGACGACGTCTTTTGGAGGAGCAAGGTACTTCCTCACCTTCATTGATGACTTTTCAAGGAAGGTGTGGGTGTATGTGCTCAAGTGCAAGAGTGAGGTGCTACCACGCTTCAAGGAGTGGAAGAGCTTGGTTGAGAAGCAATCGGAGCACAAGGTGAAGGTATTGCGCTCCGACAATGGCGGCGAGTACACGGGCAAGGCATTCGATGAGTTCTTGCGCAAGCATGGCATTGCGAGGAACACATCAGCCCCCTACACTCCACAACAAAATGGTGTTGCGGAGCGTGCAAACCGCACCATTGTGGAGATGGCGCGGTCCATGTTGTATGCCCAAGAGCTTGGGCATGAGTTTTGGGCTGAGGCGGTGTGTACCGCGGTGTACACACGCAACCGGTGCCCTAGTAGGGCTCTCCTAGGTGTGACGCCCGAAGAAGCATGGAGCGGTAAGCGTCCCACCATCTCTCACATGCGTGTCTTTGGTTGTGTGGCTTATGCAAAGGTGCCGGATGAGAGGAGGACCAAGCTTGATGCAAAGGCCATCAAGTGCTTGTTCCTTGGATATTGTGAGGGCACGAAGGCGTATAGGCTGATTTGCATGGCAACGAAGAAGATAATCAAGAGCCCCGACGTGGAGTGTTGATGAAGGACCAGCCCTTGAGTTGGACGGCTCCTTCAAATCCGATGATGATGAAGAGTTTGAAGAAGAGCCAAAGCCTTTGGTGGTGCAACCAGCCCTTTGTGGCCCTTCGGAGAGCCTTGTCGACAGAGGGGAAGGCACCATTGATAAAGAGGTGGAGGGTCAGCCCAAGCAAGGAGGGCAATCGGCTCCTATTGTTCGTGCGAGGACAAGGAAGATTGCAAGGGAGGCCCCACCGCAGCCACCACTAAGGAAAGATGACAACGACACCACGGAGGAGTCTCGCTACTCGAGGAGGGTGCGCAAGCCACTTGGAGAGTGGTGGAAGAACCACATCTTGCCCCCACGTGATGTGGACTGTGCAAACGTGGCTGCCATTGCGGAGCCTCACACCATGAGTGAGGCCATACACTCGCAAGATGCGAGCAAGTGGGAGCTAGCCATGCAAGAAGAGTATGACTCCTTGATGGCCAATGGAACGTGGGAGTTGGCACCATTGCCTTCAAACCGCAAGCGTGTAGGGTGCAAGTTGGTCTTTCGAACGAAGAGGGATGCCAATGGTGACATCGTAAGGTACAAGGCAAGGCTCGTCGCAAAGGGCTTCTCACAAGTTGAAGGTGTGGACTTCAATGAGACTTTTGCTCCCGTTGCGAAGTTTAGCACCATTCGGTGCATGTTAGCGCTCGGGGCAGCCATGGACTTGGAGATCCATGGACTTGAAGAGCCTTTATGGGCTCAAGCAATCTCCACGTGCTTGGTATGAGAGCTTCCATGCATTCTTCACAAGGGAGGGCTTCACAAGGAGCATGGCTGACCATTCATTGTACATCAAGCAAACAACGCACTACTTCATGGCGGTGGTCATCTACGTGGACGACGTGATGTTGTTGGTAAGTGGCATGTTGATGATGAGGAAGTTGAAGGGCAGCCTTGAAGAAGAATATGACATGAGTGATCTTGGTGAGTTGCATTTCTTCTTGGGAGTTCACATTGAGAGGGATAGGGCAGCCCTCACCATCACCATGCACCAACGGAGCTACATCGAGGGTGTGCTCCAACGCTTTGGCATGGAGGATTGCAAGCCCATTGGCACACACCTTTGGATGCAAAGGCGCCATTGGTGAAGCTTGGCAATGAAGAGTTTCAAGAGCATGAGGAAGGTATGTTGGATATCCCCTACAAGAGATTGTGGGTTGTCTAATGTATGCAATGGTAGCCACAAGGGCTAACCTTGCATTTGCGGTAAGCGTGGTGTCTCAATTCATGTCCAAGCCCGGTCCTATGCATTGGGCAGCGGTGAAGAGGATCATGAGGTACTTGAAGGGCACCATGGAGATGAAGTTGACTCTTGGAGGCAAAGACATCAACCTTCAAGGATATTGCGATGCGGATTGGAGAGGCGATGCAAGCACAAGGAGGTCCACGACGGGCTACGTCTTCTTCCTTGGAGTGGGCGCCATATCGTGGAATAGCAAGCGCCAACCAACGGTGGCTCTATCCACCACGGAAGCGGAGTACATGGCGGCGAGCCAATCCGCCAAGGAGGCCATTTGGCTAAGGCAATTGATGGCTGATGTAGGGTGTTTGCAATGGGAGGCAACCACCATCATGTGCGACAACCAAGGTTGCATTGCACTCGCGAAGAACCCCAAGCACCACTCACGAACGAAGCACATAGATGTGCAACACCATATCATTCGAGAGAAGATTGAAGATGAGGTAATTGAGTCGCGGTATTGCCCCACGGAGCACATGGTGGCTGATGTGCTCACAAAGGCACTTGGAAGAGAGCGACATGTGATGTTGAGCAAGGCGATGCGCTTGGAGTCCAAGGACACCTCGCTAAGTGGGAGTGTTGAGTATAGAGTGTTTAACTAGTATAGAATGGTAGGACCAGTCCTACCTTAGAAGATAAGAAGTAGAAAAGGATAGCTTGGTGTCATTGTCCCATAAAGATTACAATCAAGGGCTGATGTATTCCATTGATAAGAAGAGCATGGGAAGTGGGAGAATTCACCTCTCTCATTGCAAGCTTTACCACCAACTTGTTCATTCTTTATTGTCTTCCTTTCATTTCATTCTTCAATAGCTTCCACAAAAGATTGTGAAGGCGGTGATGCAAAGAAGGAGGAGCAAGGGCATGCCCAAGAAGAAGGTGTAACAGAGGCACCTTCGTCAACGCCAACACCAAGTGTTATCGAAGGGGAAGGAAGTGTTGAAGAGCCTCGATATCCACGAAGGGAGCGGCGGGCGCTTGGAGAGTGGTGGATGAACCACATCTTTCCACAACATGAAGTGGAGCGAGCCAACGTGGCACATCTCGATGATCCATTGAACATGTGCGAAGCTATGCAATCGGAGGATGCGAGCAAGTGGGAGAAAGCAATGCACGAGGAGTATGACTCACTCATAGCAAATGGCACATGGGAATTGGCTCCCCTTCCAAAGGATCGCAAGCGAACAGAATGTTTGGGGCCTACCTTCAAATCTGGAAGGACATCTGTGATGACGTGGGGTGCGTTTACTGGTTTTGACAAATGCCCATTAGTCATTATGCCTCAAGGAGAAAGAGTTGCTGCACATTTTGAGAAAAATGTGTATGAAAGCACTTTGAGCGGGTTTTATTTCATGCACGATAATCCTCATGACCTCACTCTCATGGAAGATGGAGCTCCTGTTCATCGAAGTAAGTTGGCAGAGAATTGGAGACTAGCTTATGGCATGAAGAAGTTGAAGTGGCCTTCAAACTCACTTGATCTAAATCCAATTGAGAACATTTGGAAGATACTCAAAGATTGGCTTCGTTACCATAGCATGCCACAAAATAAGCAAGAATTGATAGAATGCATTCAGAAAGTATGGGATGAGGTTCCTTTAGAGCAATTGAAATGCCTCATTTCAACTATGCCCAATCGTATTAAAGCAGTGATCTTAGCTAGAGGTGGAAGCACTAGGTGGTAGATAGTGTATAAGGAAAATACAAATGCTTATTCATTTTTGAAGTTTTTATGTATATAATTTTTGTAATATTGAAGTAGACTTCACTAGCATTCCAACGCAATTTGAAATTCCAAAATCCGTCAATTTTTGAGCAAGTTATTGCATTCCAAAGTTTCCCAGTTTTTTCACTGTCCTGCACTGCGGCCAGAATTCGTAAGCAAACTGTACCCCACTGTATATCAAGCAAACAAGTGAGTATTTGTTGATAGTACTCATCTATGTGGATGATTTGATCATCTTGGCTAGCCTTATCGCAATGTTGGCGTGGCTCAAGGCCAAACTCAAGAAGGAGTTTGAGATGAGCAACCTTGGAGAGTTGAGGTATTGTATTGGAGTGGAATTCGAGAGGGATCGCAAGGCACTGTTGGAGTATAGTGTTGCTCGTAGTTATTACGGCATTGTAAATAGTTGTATTGAGGTAGAATGAAAGGGCGGGAGTAAAATGGGAGAAAATGGAGAGAGGTGTATTGGCACATGTTGCACATGGGCAAGGCAAAGTCAAAAGAGAAGGACCAGCCCACTTGTGTTGACTTAGCCAAGTCAAAGTAGGGGCATGAAAGTCAAGTGGGTGGTGGCAAAAGTCTTTGGGCGGCCATGATGCCCATGTGGGTTGTAAAGACATGGAAGTTGCATGAGAAGGCACTAGGAATGTGTCTTGTGCAATGGTATAAGTAAAGGTCTTCGAAAGAAGGCAAACATCTCATTCCAAGCATTGTTTGTACTACCTTGTGTGATCTTTGCTAGTGCAAGCATCTCTCTTCTTCTATTTACTTCAATATGATTCAAGCTCAACGACTTCAGCTTTTGATTTGGGCGAAAGCGGTGACGAATGCGGTGTCCAATGCAATACATCCGCAATCGTTGTCCAACACGGGCTCTAGTCACCATGACAGCGCAAGAGGCTTGTAGTGGCCGCAAGTCATGCATTGCACACATGCGTGTGTTTGGATGCATTGCCTATGCAAAGGTGCTCGATGCAAAGAGGGGTAAGCTTGATGCAAAAGGTATCAAGTGTTTGTTTCTTAAATATTGTCAGGGTACCAAGGCATATCGTCTCATGTGTGTTGACACATGGGCCATCATTAAGAGCCGTGATGAAGTGTTTGATGAGGATAGCATTTGTATTGGTCACGGTTTGGAAATTAGTCCAAGTGGAAGTAGTGACATACCATGGTTGGTTTTAGTTGAGGAATCTTCTAAACCAACTCTCTCAAGTGTGATTGAAGATGGAAATTGCAAGACGGAGGAAACGGTGCTTCATAGAGAAAAAGATGCAAATGTATCATCTTCACGAACATCATCGCCAAGTGGGGTTGAAAAAGATGGAAGCATCAAAGAGCCTTGATATCTTAGAAGGGAACGGCGGCCGCTCCGCGATTCGTAGATGAACCACGTCTTGTCGCAACATGCTGAAGAGCGCGCCAACGTAGCCGCCCTTGACGATCCATTGAGCTTGTTTGAAGCCATAAGATCCGAGGATGCGAGCAAGGGGGGGGGGGGCGGCCATGCAAGAAGAGTATGACTCACTTCTGACGAATGAGAAGTGGAAGTTAACACCACTTCTAAAGGCTCGCAAGAGCGTTGAGTGCAAGTGGGTATTTTGTACAAAGAAGAATATTTTGAGAGAAGTTGTGCCGCACAAAGCACGATTGGTGGCCAAGGGATTCTTGTAAGTTGCAAGAGAAGACTTCCATGAGACCTTTGCTCTCGTTGCAAAGTTCAACATCATTTGGTGCATCTTTGCGCTTGGAACGGCGCTCGACTTGGGAGATCCATCAAATGGACGTGAAGACCGTATTTTTGAATGGCAAATTCAAGGAGGACATCTATATGAGCCAACCGCAAGGCTTTGAAGAGAAGAACTTCGAGCATCTTGTGTGCAAGCTCAAGAAATTGTTGTATGGACTGAAGCAATCACCTGGATCATGGTACTAATGGATCGACTCGTTCTTCATCTAAGATGGCTTTACAAGAACCGAAGCGAATCATTACTGGTATATCAAGCAAACAAGTGGGTACTTGGTGGTAGTGCTCATCTATGTGAATGACTTAATCATCTTGGCTCGCCTTTCAGCAAAGTTGACGTGGCTCAAGGACAAACTCGCCTTACAGTTTGAAATTGCAAATCTTGCTGAGTTCAAGTATTGTCTTCGTGTGGAGTTTGTGAGGGACTGCAACGCACGCAATATCACCATGAACTAGAGGAAGTATATTGGGGAGGTCTCGAAGCACTTCAACATGGAGGAGTGCAAGCTTGTAGGTACACCACTTGATGTGAGTGCCTCTTGAGTATTGAGTGCTTAACTAGTGTAGAAAGGTAGGACCAGCCCTACCTTAGAGGATAAGAAGTAGAAAATGGTAGCTTGGTGTCATTGTCCCATAAGGATTACAATCAAAGGCTGATGTAATCCATTGATAAGAAGAGCATGGGAAGTGGCAGAATTCACCTCTCTCATTACCACCAACTTGTTATTCCTCAATGTCTTCCTTTCATTTCATTTTTCAATAGATTATCGATCCACAAACGTGAGTTGCAAAAGAGGGGAGGGCTGATGTACTTCGAGCAAGCTTGGAGAACCTTGAGAGAGTCGGATAACTCAACAAAGTGCCTTCGTGAGTGTTTGGTTGTTGTTGTGTTGTTGAGAGGTTGTTTGGGCTGATTTGACGCATATTGGAGTAACTAGGGTTTCATGTGTCTTGATTTGGGGTTAGGTCAGCACATTTGACCTTGGATTGTACTCTTGATGTTTGGAGTGCCCATTTGAGTGCATTAGAAAGCACGATGTTGCACTAGCATCTAAACTAGTGGGTTTAGTGGATTTGCAATTGAAGAGGGGCTGATGTGGACTAGGGGAGCCAAGGTGAGTGCCTAGGATTGTATGTAGCACTAGAGATGCAGATTTGAGTGTTTAGAGTGGTCATTTATCCTAGTGGTGCTAAAGTAAGTGCTTAGGATTGCACGTGACACTAGAAGGGCTGATTTGCACTTGCAAGAGCATTTGGTATTGTGTTTTGGGTGCATTGGAGTTGAGTGGATCTTGTGAAGAGGGCTGAAGTGCTTGGAGTGAGAGGGAGCTACTCCACTCGCAAGCTATGGCCTCAAGTGAAGGAAAGGGGTTGCGGCTTGTGAACAAGTTCAATGGAGACAATTTTGGCCTATGGAAGTTCAAGATGGAGATGATCCTCTCCGCCAAAGACCTATGGGACATCGTGGATCAATCGAAGCTGCCCCCACCATCCACGGCCGATGAGAAGGACAAGAAGGACTATGAGCGCCTTTGCGGTGATTGCTACCAACTTGGTGGACAAGAATATGGCGCACATTAAGGCTTGGAAGGGACCAGCGAAAGCGTGGACCACGTTGTGCAACATACACGAGACCAAGAGCCTCTCCAACATCTTGTTTTTGAGGAGGAAGTTCTTCACAGTGAAGATGGAGGAGGCCGGCGACATGTTGGATCACAGCAACAACGTAAAGTCCCTTGCGGACCAGCTTACTTGTTTAGATGTGCCCGTGCAAGACGAAGATGTTGTCATGACCTTGCTTGCGAGCCTTCCACCATCATAGGAGCACTTGATCATTGCTTTGGAGAGGCGGCCCGTGAAGGAGTTGACCGTGAAATTCAATATCGCACGATTTATACGTGAGGTGTCAAAGAAGAAGGAGAGGGAGCCTCAAAGTAAAGATGCAGCCATGATCTCACACGAAGACAAGAAGGGCAGCTCTAGCACAAGGCAAGAGGCGCGTACGTGCTAGAAGTGTGGTAAACCGGGCCACATTGCTCGCAATTGTTGGAGCAACAAGGAAGTGGCCAACAATGCAAGAGATGAGGTAAGCCTCAATGACTTCATGTTTGTGGCCAATGGTGGGGCAGCCAACACCTCCATGAACATTTGGATTGTTGATTCGGGGGCCACACAGCACATGACACCCCACAAGCATGCCTTTGACACTTATGAGCCCATTTTGTGGCGCAACGTGTTTATGGAAGACAACGGCGTAGTGGAGGTGGTGAGAAGGGGTTCCATCGTAGTCGAGAGTAACGTGGAAGGCGAGCGGAGGCGCATTGTGGTGCACGAAATGCTTCGTGTGCCCAAGGTGCATGCCAACTTGCTATCGGTGGTGCAATTCAACACCAATGGATGTGCCGTGGGTTCTATGGAGATGGCACGGTCCATGTTGTATGTCCAAGAGCTTGGGGGTGAGTTTTGGGTTGAGGTGGTGTATACCGCGGTGTATAGAGGCAATCCGTGCCCTAGTAGGGCTCTCAAAGGTGTCACGTCCGAAGAAGCATGGAGCCGTAAGCGTCCCACCATCTCCCACATGCGTGTCTTAGGTTGTGTGGCTTATGCAAAGGTGCCCGATGAGAGAAGGACCAAGCTTGATGCAAAGGCCATCAAGTGATTGTTCCTTGGATATAGTGAAGGCACGAAGGCATATAGGATGATTTCCATGGCAACATAGACAAAAATCAAAGGACCGGACGTGAAGTTCTTCGAAGACAAGTATTGAAGCATGAAATGAAAGGAAGTCAATAAAGAATAAACAAGTTGTTCCAAATGCTTCCAATGAGAGAGGTGAATTCTCCGACTTCCCATGCTCTTCTTATCAATGGAATACATCAGCCCTTGATTGTAATCCTTATGGGACGATGACACCAAGTATTGAAGAATGAAATGAAAGGAAGACAATGAAGAATGAACAAGTTGGTGGTAAAGCTCGCAATGAGAGAGGTGAATTCTCTCACTTCTCATGCTCTTCTTATCAATGGAATACATCAGCCCTTGATTGTAATCCTTATGGGACAATGACACCAAGCTACCCATTTCTACTTCTTATCTTCTAAGGTAGGGCTCGTCCTACCTTTCTATACTAGTTTAGCACTCTATACTCAACACTCCCACTTAGCGAGGTCTCCTTGGACTCTAAGCGCATTGCCTTGCTCAACATCACATGTCGCTCTCTTCCAAGTGCCTTTGTGAGCACATCAGCCACCATGTACTCCCTGGGGCAATACCGCAACTCAATTACCTCATCTTCAATCTTCTCTCGAATGATATGGTGTTGCACATCTATGTGCTTCGTTCGTGAGTGGTGCTTGGGGTTCTTCGCGAGTGCAATGCAACCTTGGTTGTCGCACATGATGGTGGTTGCCTCCCCTTGCACACACCCTACATCAGCCATCAATTGCCTTAGCCAAATGGCCTCCTTGGCGGATTGGCTCGTCGCCATGTACTCCGCTTCCGTGGTGGATAGAGCCACCGTTGGTTGGCGCTTGCTATTCCACGATATGGCGCCCACTCCTAGGAAGAAGACATAGCCCGTCGTGGACTTCCTTGTGCTTGCATCGCCTCCCCAATCCAAATCGCAATATCCTTGAAGGCTGATGTCTTTGCCTCCAAGAGTCAACTTCATCTCCATGGTGCCCTTCAAGTACCTCATGATCCTCTTCACCGCTGCCCAATGCATAGGACCGGGCTTGGACATGAATTGAGACACCACGCTTACCGCAAATGCAAGGTCAGCCCTTCTGGCTACCATTGCATACATTAGACAACCCACACTCTCCTTGTAGGGGATATCCAACATACCTTCCTCATGCTTTTGAAACTCTTCATCGCCAAGTTTCACCAATGGCGCCTTTGCATCCAAAGGTGTGCCAATGGGTTTGCAATCCTCCATGCCAAAGCGTTGGAGCACACCCTCGATGTAGCTCCGTTGGTGCATGGTAATGGTGAGGGCTGCCCTATCCCTCTCAATGTGAACTCCTAAGAAGAAATGCAACTCTCCAAAATCACTCATGTCATACTCCTCTTCAAGGCTGCCCTTTACCTTCCTCATCATCAACATGCCACTCACCAACAAGATCACGTCGTCCACGTAGATGACCACCGCCATGAAGTAGTGCGTTGTTTGCTTGATGTACAATGAATGGTCAGCCATGCTCCTTGTGAAGCCCTCCCTTGTGAAGAATGCATGGAAGCTCTCATACCAAGCACGTGGAGATTGCTTGAGCCCATAAAGGCTCTTCTTCAACTTGCACACAAGGTGGGCTTGGCCTTCTTGCACACACCCCGATGGCTGGTCCATGTACACATCCTTCTCCAACTCCCCATTCAAGAAGGCCGTCTTCACATCCATTTGATGGATCTCCAAGTCCATGGCTGCCCCGAGCGCTAACATGCACCGAATGGTGCTAAACTTTGCAACGGGAGCAAAGGTCTCATTAAAGTCCACACCTTCAACTTGTGAGAAGCCCTTTGCAACCAACCTTGCCTTGTACCTCACGATGTCACCATTGGCATCCCTCTTCGTTCGAAAGACCAACTTGCACCCTACACGCTTGCGGTTTGAAGGCAATGGTGCCAACTCCCACGTTCCATTGGCCATCAAGGAGTCATACTCTTCTTGCATGGCTAGCTCCCACTTGCTCGCATCTTGCGAGTGTATGGCCTCACTCATGGTGTGAGGCTCCGCAATGGCAGCCACGTTTGCACGCTCCACATCACGTGGGGGCAAGATGTGGTTCTTCCACCACTCTCCAAGTGGCTTGCGCACCCTCCTCGAGTACCGAGACGCCTCCGTGGTGTCGTTGCCATCTATCCTTGGTGGTGGCTGCGGTGGGGCCTCCCTTGCAATCCTCCTAGTCCTCGCACGAACAATAGGAGCCGATTGCCCTCCTTGCTTGGGCTGGCCCTCCACCTCTTCATCAATGGTGCCTTCCCCTCCCTCCACAAAGCTCTCCGAAGGGCCACAAACGGCTGGTTGCAACACCAAAGGCTTTGGCTCTTCTTCAAACTCTTCATCATCATCGGATTTGAAGGAGCCGTCCACCTCAAGGGCTAGTCCTTCATCAACACTCCCACTTGGACGCTCCTTCAAAGACTCCTTGTCTTCGAAGAACTCCACGTCGGGGCTCTTGATTATCTTCTTCGTTGCCATGCAAATCAGCCTATACGCCTTCGTGCCCTCACAATATCCAAGGAACAAGCACTTGATGGCCTTTGCATCAAGCTTGGTCCTCCTCTCATCACGCACCTTTGCATAAGCCCCACAACCAAAGACACGCATGTGAGAGATGGTGAGACGTTTACCGCTCCATGCTTCTTCGGGCGTCACACCTTGGAGAGCCCTACTAGGGCACCGGTTGCGTGTGTACACCGCGGTACACACCGCCTCAGCCCAAAACTCATGCCCAAGCTCTTGGGCATACAACATGGACCGCGCCATCTCCACAATGGTGCGGTTTGCACGCTCCGCAACACCATTTTGTTGTGGAGTGTAGGGGGCTGATGTGTTCCTCGCAATGCCATGCTTGCGCAAGAACTCATCGAATGCCTTGCCTGTGTACTCGCCGACATTGTCGGAGCGCAATACCTTCACCTTGTGCTCCGATTGCTTCTCAACCAAGCTCTTCCACTCCTTGAAGCGTGGTAGCACCTCACTCTTGCATTTGAGCACATACACCCACACCTTCCTTGAAAAGTCATCAATGAAGGTGAGGAAGTACCTTGCTCCTCCAAAAGACGTCGTCTTCATTGGCCCGCACACGTCCGAATCGACCAGCTCTAACACCTTGGTGGCACGCTCCGCACCATCGGTAGGGAAGGGCTGCCTTGCAAGCTTGCCTTTAATGCACCCTTCACAAGCAAATGGCACCACATTGGATGGAGCCTTACCTAGGTCCATGCCGTTTGCCATTCCTTGCAACGCCTTGACTCCCTTCGCATTGAGATGCCCCATCCTTCTATGCCAAAGCTCCATGAGTGGCCCGTTGGCTGATGTGTGAGCTAGGCAACCCACATCAGCTCCACTCACCACCTTGAGCTCCAATCGATACAAGTTGGCTTCCATTGAAGATGTGGCAATCAAATTACTTTCACAAGAGCGCACCACACATCCTTTGGTGTTGAATTGCACCACCAACCCTCTTGATACGAGCTTGCTCACCGATAGCAAGTTGGCATGCAACTTGGGCACATGGAGCATGTCATGCACCAGGATGCGCCTCTGCTGGCCCTCCACGTTGCTCTCCACCACGATGGAACCCTTGCCCACCACCTCCACCACGCCGTTGTCTCCCATAAACACGTTGCGCCCCGAAATGGACTCATACGAATCAAAGGCATGCTTGTGGGGTGTCATGTGTTGTGTGGCCCCCGAATCAACAATCCAATTGTTCATGGAGGTGTTGGCTGCCCCGCCATTGGCCACAAACACAAAGTCATTGTGGCTTACCTCATCTCTTGCATTGTTGGCCACTTCCTTGTTGCTCCAACAATTGCGAGCAATGTGGCCCGGTTTGCCACACTTGTAGCACGTACGCGCCTCTTGCCTTGTGCTAGAGCTGCCCTTCTTGTCTTGACGTGAGATCATTGCCGCATCTTCACCTTGAGGTTCCCTCTCCTTCCTCTTGGACACTTCATGCATAAGTCGTGCGGTAATGAACTCCACGGTGAGCTCCTTCACGGGCCGCGTCTCCAAGGCCGTGATCAAATGCTCGTATGATGGTGGAAGGCTTTCAAGCAAAGTCATAACAACATCTTCGTCTTTCACGGGCACATCTAAACAAGTGAGCTGGTCCGCAAGGGACTTTACCTTGTTGATGTCATCCAACATGTCGCCGCCTTCCTCCATCTTCACCGTGAAGAACTTCCTCCTCAAAAACAAGATGTTGGAGAGGCTCTTGGTCTCGTGTATGTTGCACAACGTGGTCCACGCTTCCGCTGGTCCTTTGCAAGCCTTGATGTGCGCCATCTCCTTGTCCACCAAGTTGGTGGCAATCACCGCAAAGGCACGCTTACAACGCGGCTCATAATCTTTCTTGTCCTTCTCATCGGCCGTCGGTGGTGGGGGCAACTCCGTTTGATCCACGATGTCTCATAGGTCCTTGGCGGAGAGGATCATCTCTATCTTGAACTTCCATAGGCTGAAGTTGTCTCCATTGAACTTATCCACAAGCCGCCGCCCCTCTCCTTCACTTGAAGCCATAGCTTGGTGTGGAGTAGCTCCCACTCACTTCAAGCACTTCAACTCTCTTTACAAGATCCACAACACTCCAATGCACCCAAAACACTACATGAAATGCACTTGCAAGTGCAAATCAGCCCTACTAGTGTCACTTGCAACCCTAAGCTCTCCCTTTAGCACCTCTAGGGTAAATGACCACTCTAAACACTCAAATCAGCACCTCTAGTGCTACACACGACCCTAGGCACTCACCTTGGCACCTCTACTCCACATTAGCCTCTCTTCAAGTGCACATCCACTAAACTCACTAGTTTAGACACTAGTGCAACACCATGCACTCTAATGCACTCAAATGGGCACTCCAAACGTCAAGAGCACAATCCCAAGATCAAATGTGCTGACCTAACCCTAAATCAAGACACAACAACCTAGTTGCTCCAATGAGCCTCAAATCCACCCAAACGACCTCTCAACAACACAACAACAAGCAAACACTCACCAAGGCACAATGTTGAGCAATCCAGCTCCCTCAAGGTGCTCCAAGCTTGCTCCAAGTAGATCAGCCCTAACCTCCTTCGCAACTTACGTTCGTGGGCCCATAACCTATTGAAGAATGAAATGAAAGGAAGAGAATGATGAATAGAAAAGTTGGTGGTAAAGCTTGCAATGAGAGAGGTGAATTCTCCCACTTCCCATGCTCTTCTTATCAATGGAATACATCAGCCCTTGATTGTAATCCTTATGGGACAATGACACCAAGCTACCCTTTTCTACTTCTTATCTTCTAAGGTAGGGCTGGTCCTACCTTTCTATACTAGTTTAGCACTCTATACTCAACAGTTTTGGGTGCATTCGATTGTTGTGGATCTTGTAAAGAGAGGTCAAGTGCTTGAAGTGAGTGGGAGCTACTCCACACCAAGCTATGGCTTCAAGTGAAGGAGAGGGGCTGCGGCTTGTGGATAAGTTCAATGGAGACAACTTCAGCCTATGGAAGTTCAAGATGGAGATGATCCTCTCCGCCAAGGACCTATGGGACATCGTGGATCAAACGGAGCTGCCCCCACCACCCACGGCCGATGAGAAGGACAAGAAACACTATGAGCGGCGTTGCAAGCGTGCCTTTGCGGTGATTGTCACCAACTTGGTGGAGAAGGAGATGGCGCACATCAAGGCTTGCAAAGGACCAGCGGAAGCGTGGACCACGTTGTGCAACATACACGAGACCAAGAGCCTCTCCAACATCTTGTTTTTGAGGAGGAAGTTCTTCACGGTGAAGATGGAGGAAGGCACCCTGTGAAGGTGGCCCGTTGTTGGATCACATCAACAAGGTAAAGTCCCTTGCGGACCAGCTCACTTGTTTAGATGTGCCCGTGAAAGACGAAGATGTTGTTATGGCCTTGCTTGAAAGCCTTCCACCATCATACGAGCACTTGATCACGGCCTTGGAGACGCGGCCCGTGAAGGAGCTCACCGTGGAGTTCATTACCGCACGACTTATGCATGAAGTGTCCAAGAGGAAGGAGAGGGAACCTCAAGATGAAGATGCGGCAATGATCTCACGTCAAGACAAGAAGGGCAGCTCTAGCACAAGGCAAGAAGCGCGTACGTGCTACAAGTGTGGCAAACCGGGCCACATTGCTCGCAATTGTTGGAGCAACAAGGAAGTGGCCAACAATGCAAGAGATGAGGTAAGCCACAATGACTTTGTGTTTGTGGCCAATGGCGGGGCAGCCAACACCTCCATGAACAATTGGATTGTTGATTCGGGGGCCACACAACACATGACACCCCACAAGCATGCCTTTGACACGTATGAGTCCATTTCGGGGCGCAACGTGTTTATGGGAGACAACGGCGTGGTGGAGGTGGTGGGCAAGGGTTCCATCGTGGTGGAGAGCAACGTGGAGGGTTAGCGGAGGCGCATCGTAGTGCACGACGTGCTCCATGTGCCCAAGTTGCATGCCAACTTGCTATCGGTGAGCAAGCTCGTATCAAGAGGGTTGGTGTGCAATTCAACACCAAAGGATGTGCGGTGCGCTCTTGTGAAGGTAATTTGATTGCCACATCTTCAATGGAAGCCAACTTGTATCGATTGGAGCTCAAGGTGGTGAGTGGGGCTGATGTGGGTTGCCTAGCACACACATCAGCCAACGGGCCACTCATGGAGCTTTGGCATAGAAGGATGGGCCATCTCAATGCGAAGGGAGTCAAGGTGTTGCAAGGCATGGCAAACGGCATGGACCTAGGTAAGGCTCCATCCAATGTGGTGCCATTTGCTTGTGAAGGGTGCATTGAAGGCAAGATTGCAAGGCAACCCTTCCCTACCGATGGTGCGGAGCGTGCCACCAAGGTATTAGAGCTGGTCCATTCGGACGTGTGCGGGCCGATGAAGACGACGTCTTTTGGAGGAGCAAGGTACTTCCTCACCTTCATTGATGACTTTTCAAGGAAGGTGTGGGTGTATGTGCTCAAGTGCAAGAGTGAGGTGCTACCACGCTTCAAGGAGTGGAAGAGCTTGGTTGAGAAGCAATCGGAGCACAAGGTGAAGGTGTTGCACTCCGACAATGGCGGCGAGTACACGGGCAAGGCATTCGATGAGTTCTTGCGCAAGCATGGCATTGCCAGGAACACATCAGCCCCCTATACTCCACAACAAAATGGTGTTGCGGAGCGTGCAAACCGCACCATTGTGGAGATGGCGCGGTCCATGTTGTATGCCCAAGAGCTTGGGCATGAGTTTTGGGCTAAGGCAGTGTGTACCGCGGTGTACACACGCAACCGGTGCCCTAGTAGGGCTCTCCAAGATGTGACGCCCGAAGAAGCATGGAGCGGTAAACGTCCCACCATCTCCCACATGCGTGTCTTTGGTTGTGGGGCTTATGCAAAGGTGCCCGATAAGAGGAGGACCAAGCTTGATGCAAAGGCCATCAAGTGCTTGTTCCTTGGATATTGTGAGGGCACGAAGGCGTATAGGCTGATTTGCATGGCAACGAAGAAGATAATCAAGAGCCCCGACGTGGAGTTCTTCGAAGACAACGAGTCTTTGAAAGAGCGTCCAAGTGGGAGTGTTGATGAAGGACCAGCCCTTGACGTGGATGGCTCCTTCAAATCCGATGATGATGAAGAGTTTGAAGAAGAGCCAAAGCCTTTGGTGGTGCAACCCGCCCTTTGTGGCCCTTTGGAGAGCTTTGTGGAGGGAGGGGAAGGCACCATTGATGAAGAGGTGGAGGGCCAGCCCAAGCAAGGAGGGCAATCGGCTCCAATTGTTCGTGCGAGGACAAGGAGGGTTGCAAGGGAGACTCCACCGCAGCCACCACCAACGAAAGATGGCAACGACACCACGGAGGCGTCTCGGTACTCGAGGAGGGTGCGCAAGCCACTTGGAGAGTGGTGGAAGAACCACATCTTGCCTCCACGTGATGTGGAGCGTCCAAACGTGGTTGCCATTGCGGAGCCTCACACCATGAGTGAGGCCATACACTCGCAAGATGCGAGCAAGTGGGAGCTAGCCATGCAAGAAGAGTATGACTCCTTGATGGCCAATGGAACGTGGGAGTTGGCACCATTGCCTTCAAACCGCAAGCGTGTAGGGTGCAACTGGGATGGAGGATTGCAAGCCCATTGGCACACCTTTGGATGCAAAGGCGCCATTGGTGAAGCTTGGCGATGAAGAGTTTCAAGAGCATGAGGAAGGTATGTTGGATATCCCCTACAAGGAGAGTGTGGGTTGTCTAATGTATGCAAGGGTAGCCACAAAGGCTGACCTTGCATTTGCGGTAAACGTGGTGTCTCAATTCATGTCCAAGCCCGGTCCTATGCATTGGGCAGTGGTGAAGAGGATCATGAGGTACTTGAAGGGCACCATGGAGATGAAGTTGACTCTTGGCGGCAAAGACATCAGCCTTCAAGGATATTGCGATTCGGATTGGGGAGGCGATGCAAGCACAAGGAAGTCCACGACGGGCTATGTCTTCTTCCTTGGAGTGGGCGCCATATCGTGGAATAGCAAGCGCCAACCAACGGTGGCTCTATCCACCACGGAAGCGGAGTACATGGCGACGAGCCAATCCGCCAAGGAGGCCATTTGGCTAAGGCAATTGATGGCTAATGTAGGGTGTGTGCAATGGGAGGCAACCACCATCATGTGCGACAACCAAGGTTGCATTGCACTCGCGAAGAACCCCAAGCACCACTCACGAACGAAGCACATAGATGTGCAACACCATATCATTCGAGAGAAGATTGAAGATGAGGTAATTGAGTTGCGGTATTGCCCCAGGGAGCACATGGTGGCTGATGTGCTCACAAAGGTACTTGGAAGAGAGCGACATGTGATGTTGAGGAAGGCGATGCGCTTGGAGTCCAAGGACACCTCGCTAAGTGGGAGTGTTGAGTATAGAGTGTTTAACTAGTATAGAATGGTAGGACCAGTCCTACCTTAGAAGATAAGAAGTAGAAAAGAATAGCTTGGTGTCATTGTCCCATAAAGATTACAATCAAGGGCTGATGTATTCCATTGATAAGAAGAGCATGGGAAGTGGGAGAATTCACCTCTCTCATTGCAAGTTTTACCACCAACTTGTTCATTCTTCATTGTCTTCTTTTCATTTCATTCTTCAATAAAGTGGATGGTGGCAAAGTCCTAGGGGGTGGCCATGTGATCCATGTGGGATGAAGTCACTTGGAAGTTGTTTAAGAAGGCACTAGGAAGGTGCCAAACAAGTGGTATAAGTAATAGCCTTCGAAAGAAGGCAATATCTCACTCCAACCATTGTTTGCAATACCTTGAGGGTATATTCTAGCTTGTGCAACCATCTCTCTACTTCTTTTAACTTCAATACAACGGACCCAGGCAACTGGTTACAATATTCAAAACCAAACGACCCGGCGCCCCTGCCTCGTGGACCACACTCTAGAAAAGATTGAGAGGATCAGCACGCAAGTCATGAAAGCGGCCAAAGGTTGAATCAAACTCATTTCCAAATATTAGTATCATAGTTGCGTGGACTGTACTCGAGAGGGAAAAAAGCAAGGCTCGCAGCCAGACACTAGATCCAACAATAACGGGTAAGTCCCCTTACCTCACTTGTGTATTCATCACTTCACTTAAAAGCGGGTACTACACAGAGGGACTCGCTGTGCTGTATGTGTGCTCGGCTGTAATTACTCTAACGTACCTAAATTACCTACCTCTTCCACATTAAACAATAGAAATATCAGCATAACCCCCTTTTGCTCTAACTATACTAAAATCTCAACAGACATAATCACCAACTTAAAACAAGTGATAACCCTAGGAGTCTCCTTTCACAACAAAAGAAACAAACTAAAACAACCAAAAAATAGAGAAAGCACCATTGTTTTGCTTCGTTGGAACTGTGTGGGTATAGCCCGGACATAACTAGAGCATCATTTGTTACGCTGGCGACCGAGGAAAGACCAAGAGCAACTCTACAAAACGACCCTTCCTTGCAACATCCTCAAACGGAAGTTAGACGATCAAAACGAGGTGTGCATCAAGTAGAAGACAGCGCCCCAACAACAAACAAGAATAAAAGGAAGGCCCCAACCAAGACTCCAACACAAGCAAGACAAGGAGAAATGGCACCAACTACCAAAAAATCAAAACATAGTAGGAGAGCATCAAGAAATCTCATCAGGTTTGATATATAAACTCTACTCCAACACATCAGAATTTGTGCTATGTTACAAGAATAATGTGTCACCCATCTATACTCCCAGAAGGTCCTTAAACAACATTAAGAATCCCCACCCTATCACATACATTAGATATTACATAAAAACATCTATGACCCATAGAGCTGCTAATACTAAAATAATAATCACATGTGTCATACAATACACTAAGAGGTTCAAGTCTCTTAAAAACTCTAGAAAACGCTCTCAAACCACATTGTTCTTGCAAATTACTAAAATGTGTAGCCTACACTATAAAACATGGTGGCAATATCCTATTCCACAAGTCACACAAATTGGTAGAATGGATAGCTCACAAGTAATACCCTCTAATATAATAAGAAAAGAACCAATAGTAATATGATACCTAGTATATTGCAATATGGTGCAAAGTTGCATCAACATTGATGTACACCTACCCCATGATTGCATAAATCAAGCACGTGACGGTATTACATGTTTGTATCTCAATCTATTACTCAGCACCTGCACAACCCACTCCTTATTGTGTGGAATGGTGAGGGTAATTGGAGCAAAGGAATCAATATGCCAACACCAAACAAATTGATCCTCATACAAACATATACAATACTGATACCATTAGTATTATCTCAAACTATGCAAACGAGGAAATGTTGTGTTCAACACAACAACCACACTAGTGGGCATACCCACAGTAGCAATACAAGATCAAGTGGAATCCAAATGGATCTTTGTTTGACTCCAAAATTGCAACATAACTACTCTCCACCAATATCCACGTACAACCCACACCTTATTGTGTGGGAGGGAAGTTGGCATGAGGGCAAAGAAAATACCTGCAAACAAAAATTCTTACACATTTTATTGTATATACAGGATGACACCTACTCCTACATTAGGAAAGGACACCTCGACTCCCATTCAAACACCAAACAAGGAGCTGGAGACAAACCCTAAACGTCAATTGGATATGGATGCAGCAGCTGGAGAGGATGCTGGTGTTCATAACCAAGGCACCACCATGACAATCATGAGGTGTATACCCCTATCCCATACTGGCTTAGATTTGCCACTCTAAACGCACTTGGTCAAAGACGTAATGCACCTAAGGAAACCAATCTAACCAAATGAGAATTACTACACCTAGGAATCAATTTGGTCATCAACTCTACTCCTTCATTTCCTTATGTAGTACAGGAGGAGTGGAACAACGTCTGTTTGGATGGAGTTGAAGGAAATCACTTCAACCTCACCCAACTTCCTAGCAAGTTGGAGGTGGATGAACATGGTTTATCCTTCAACTACCAAATTGCACTTGCATTTAAAATAAAGAAATGTACACTTACAAATCATTAATATGGCTAGAACAAGGTTTGAAGTCATGGGAATCAAACAGGGTGAAAGTATGGCTGAGTCCCAACTAATCATCGTTATGTGTCAACACAACTCTAAAAAATGGAATGGAATCCTGAAAGTCCACCTCCTAACACTTAAGGTTGATGGATGCGATCTCTTCTAAGGTGCTCGCCCATTTGTCCTTGAGTTTTATCACACAACCCTCAAAGCTAAAGTATGCAGATCATATGATATTGTTGCCCCACTCAATATGCTTAAACACACGCATTAACAGTTTATCATTAAAAAGAAGGACCATCGTTAACAGTTTATCATTAAAAAGAAAGGACCCTAGAGGCAAAATATCGGCTCATGACAAAGCTAAAAAACATGCCATATCTCTCATTGCCATAGGGCTTAACAAGGTGAAAAAATTCAAAGAACTTGAAGAGGCTATACAAAAATACATGGGAATTGAAAACATTGTGGAACTTTTCTTCAAAACTGAAGGTGGCAAGAGTAAAGGGTCTTATAACATTGAATGCAAGAATGCCGCAATCTATAAAAAATTCCAGAACAAGGTTGGAGAGATGCATGGCCACTATGTAACTTTCACACCACACCCTAAGAGTATGGATGGCTCTAGCAAGCCAAGTCACAATGAGTTGTCAAGGTTAAGCTTTGACAACATTAACATTGCCATAGCAGACACGGTTGATGCTCTAAACATCACCAAAATCAATGTCCAAAATGTAAAAGACATTACCAAGCTTGTGGACTTTGCAGTGGCTAAAAGTGTAGAGGCCACCAAAATTGAGGTGAGATAGGAACTTGCTACCTTCAAGGACACAATGGTGGAGGAATCACGCATTTATGCAGACGAGATTGTCAAAGCTTCAGCTCATGCAGTTCGCAAGGCGATGAGAGCACTCTCTGATCAACTCAAACTTACAACAGACATCCTTGACAAGATGATGATTAACGTAGGTGAAGGTTTCATGGACCAGTCAAACTAACTTTGACAAATGAAACACCATGCTACAAACAACATCAAAAAACACCAAAAACATTGGTATTCATAAATACTAAACCAAAACCAAAAAACCACAAAAGACTAGTATTCATGAATACTACCAACACAAAAGAAATACAACAACTCCAAACTCAATACAACTATTACACCTATCCCAAAACCAAACATCTATCCCTCTTAAAATTCAAATCCTCAACCAAAAAAATTCCAAACCAAACACACAAACTCCAAAAGATATAATCACACAAATCCCCAAACAACAAACCATCTACTACTACAACAAACTGCTTACCGAACCACACATACAACTATCCACAAAGCATCCAAAACAACCCCATATAAAACACAGGACACTAATACTCTCCAAAAATCACTAAAAACCTTTACAACCATCCAAACCCGATCCCGCGGCCAACCCCACACAAAAAAATTCAGACAAACCCCCCTCAAAACTTACTATAAACTTCCTATACAATTACCTTATAAACACAACACTACACGATACACTCAATTCCCGCCTCGAAATATCACCCACTTCACCAATCTACAACACATCACCAAACCAACATCTGATAATCACCAAACAAACCACCTAACACCACCATATTCAAGAAACCATTCTCTCAAAACTTGCAACACTATTGAACCCCCGGGAAAGACACATCCATACATAACACGCATACATAAAATTTAAACATCTAAAACGACACATAATCTATCCTAAAAAATCCATACATAAATCACTATATAACTACATACACAAACATAACACACCCCCAACAATCAATATGATAAAAAACAAATTCCTCTACATCTCAGACAAATTTGCAAGTCAATCACTAAAATGCTTGGACCCTATCCTAGAATACACACACCTTCCAAGAAAATAACTATATCCCCTCGTGAACCATGCCCAATAAACAACAATAAAAACAACACAAACCTCATCACCTAGAATGCAGCCTCTCTAAATACCACACTCCCTAGCATCCAAAACCTATTACAAAACTTTCAAACTGCACCTAGAATTATATGCATCCAAGAAACAAAAATAACAGCTACGAAATCCACAAAATGTATCGAAAAATTATTTCCAGAATACAAATTAATCTTCAATAATACACATAACATCACTAGGTGTGCGCAACAAAGAAAAATCCTAAACATCAGAGGAGGACTCCTCACTCTTATAAACAAAAAATACACATTTCGAGGAGATATTACAAAACTTCCAACCCCCTTCAACATGTCCCCATACCTACAAACAATAGAAATTACCAACAACCCACTTCAACATTAGCTTATCATACATCTATACATTCCATCACACCAAGATGACCTTGCTCTCATCCCAAAAATATACAACAATATTACAAACCTCACACAGAACCACCCAAACCATACACAAATTATCACAGGGGATTTCAATAGGGCTATTGCCCTAATTGGAAGACGGAAAAACAATAACTTTATGCCCCCGCACACTGAAGACTACAAATGGAGAAACTTTATCAATCACCTACAACTCACGTACATCCCAACAAACTCAAACTTTTCTAGACAAGGTGGACATAACTACACAAAAACAAGCCTAATTGATGGTTTCTACACCAACAAACCATACCATCAGTTTACATGGACAATTGATATAGAAAATAATCTAAACTCTGATCACTTTCTCATCCAACTCCACATCCCACGCAACACACTAAGTAACAGAATCCCAGTGAAATCAGCAACCTCCACAAAAAGAATTCTAAATCCGATTCCATCAGAAAACATGGAAGCATTCCACACAACATTTTTCGAAAAAAACTCAAACACCATAGACTAACTCACACAAATCCTAGCAAACAACAATAACCTCTCGCAAACCCAGTGGTCTAACGCATGTGATACCTTAGATAAATTGACTCAGAAAATCTCATCCACAATTGAACTCACATGTCACAACCGCTACCATACCTAACTCCACGAACAGCACAACAAGAAGGATACCTACCCAGGAAACTAGCAAAACCTTGGATACATCACTTGACAATATACCACACCATCAGAAAACTTATACGCATTCAAAAAACAAACCCAATATGGTGCACACACCCAATTCTAAACAATATACAAAACCACAAAGACCCAAACATCCCATACCCACCCGCAAATGACACCCTCGTAGACATTGGATCTCCACAATAGCCCAAGTGGCCAAAACTGCAAAAAAGATGGCACGAAAATAACCACAAATTACAACCTCAGTTGCATCAAAAAAACCATTTCAAAATACAACCAACTTTGCAACAAAAGCCCCAAAAAAATAAATCAAAAAGTGTTTAGAAGCAATAACAATCCTCAAACTCTAGATTGCATCTTTAATCAACATGGAAACATCCTGACAAACCCGACAGACATTGCAAATGAGATACATCTCTAACAGTCACAGATCAACAAACCCACAATACCTCCCTACAATTACCAAACCAAACATTCCCCAACATGCACCTGCAACACTAAACAATACCATGGCATGACTTAGACGGATTTGTCATAGAAAAATGAGTGAACCCGCACATACCTCTACATACATACTTCAAAAAAGAAACATATGACCAATGTCTCAAAAATCTAAGTAGCAACAAAGCCCTAGGGTCAGATAGAATTCCAAACTCAATTCTCAAAAATATGCCAGAACGCTTTCACAAACTTTTACACCTCTTCTTTTTACACTGCTACAAACAAAAGCAAATTCCTGAACTCTGGAAAACCAGCTTAACCATTCTCCTATATAAAAAAGGTGACCCTTACATACTAACTAACCATAGACCCATTGCCGTAGCCAATACCATCTATAAATTATATACAAGTACTCTTACTACCATACTATCATTATATGGAGAAATGCACAACATCCTACATAATAGCCACGAAGGCTTTAGGGTAGAATGAAATACATCGAGACATATACAAACTCTCATCAGTGCATTAGAAGACGCGAAATTCACCAACCAAGACATATACATCTTATACGTAGATATCAGAAATGCATTCGGTTCTATCGGACACGCATGTCTACTAGCCATCATGAGTGATCTTGGATACCTCAAAGAAGTAGTAACACTGGTCGATAATATATACGCTTGGTCAACTACCATGTTCATAGGAGAAAACTTTGGGAAAACACATCCGATACCAATTCAAAGAAGTATAGTATAAGAAGACACACTTAGCCCTTACTTATTTATTATATTTCTAGAACCACTACTAAGATGGCTACAAAAGAGAGACAATGGATACACTTTCAGAACCTCCAAAATCACAATAAACTTGGCCACATACGCGGACAATCTTGCAATCATGTTACAGAAACTAACAACTATCCAAACACAAATCGACAAGATCAACAGATCTTGTAAATGGTCAGGAATGGACATTGGAGTTCCAAAATGTGCAACACAGGTTGCCCAAACAAAGTAAAAACTAACCCAAACGCATTCAAAACAAAAATTCAAAACGCAAACATTAACTACAGAAACTTATTGGAGTTTAGAGTTGCTCGTAGTCTTTACGATATTGTAAATAGTTAATCGAGATAGATTTTGGGAGAAAGTAAAAGGGGAGAAAATGGGGAGAGGTAGAAGAGCCACATGTTGCACATGGGAATGGCTAAGTCAAAGGATAAGGACCTGCCCACTTCCTTTGACTATACCAAATCAATGATAAGGTTGGAAAGTCAAGTGGGTGGTGGCAAAGTCTTAGGGGGCGGCCATGAGGCTCATGTGGGATGAAGTCACTTGGAAGTTGTTCAAGAAGGCACTAGGAAGGTGCCAAACAAGTGGTATAAATAAAGGCCTTTGAAAGAAGGCAATATCTCATTCCAACCATTGTTTGCACTACCTTGTGTGTGTATTCTAGCTTATGCAACTATCTCTCTACTTCTTCTAACTTCAATACAACCAACCTATCCCTATTCTACATCAAAATGAGGCATACGTATATCTCGGAATCAATGTAGTCCCATCATTAAAATGGCACATACAAACCCAAGTCACCTTCGCAAAAGTAAATAAATAATGTAAAGACCTATTACAAAGCCCAACTACAATGACACAAAAATTAACATGGTAGACACAGTCATCCGACCAGGAGTTTCATATAGCTTCTATACAGTACCACATTCCATGCCCACGATTAAAAAACTAGACAAAAGAACAATAGCTACACAAAAAAACAATATGTGACCTTCTAAAATGTATAGCAAATGTTGTCACACAAATTCCCCATGACATGTTTGGCCTAGAGGCCAAACATTTAAAACAGGCTATCTAAGATGTGTAGGCGAACAATTATTAAATGCTCTAAATGATAAAGGTAGACTTGGCAGAATTTACAAAGGTCTAGTACATTACATCCTAGCCAAATACGGAGGAGCAGAAAACTTATCCAAAATCAAAAGCTCAGACTGCCACATATCACCAATTTCAATAACCTTTTTTCTCCTCAAAACGGAAGGCAAATTACACCTCAAAAGCACACTAGAAAACTTCCTAACAGAACCTGCACCACTCGAAACACTATGGCTACAAGAAGCCACCGCATTGCCACAAGTAACATAACAAACATCACAAAAACTACTCCAAAAACTCTTTACCCACAACATCACAAATCTAAGACAAATTACAACACCATGTAGCTCCAAATTCATGAATGTGGAAGAATTCACCCACTACCATTCCAAATCAACAAGACTAATTAAAAGTGCTCTAAACCTAGCAAAAGAACTATTTTGCCACCCAGAATGTCAGCCGACATGCCCGCAACCTTGCAACATCCATCCAAACCCCCTAACACTAAAAAACATATACTCCTGCGAAAATAACAATATATCACCAAACAAAATCCCTCCACCCACACAACCCCCACCACCACATATACCCCACTATCCTCAACCCCCAAAATATATAACAAAAATTACACTCACATACCCGATATATGCAATCATAGGCCACAAACATAGAATACAAAACGATACCAAAGACATACATATAGAAATAACAACATATCACTGTCAATGGAAAATACAAGACCAAACGTACAACAAATGGAAAACCTAAAGGTATTTATTTACTTAGCACAACCACACGATCACCTTACATCAACTCAAATACCTCAAAAAATACTACAGAGAACGATCCAACAATGTATGGAAAAACATATTCAATGCGCATCAACACCAAACACAAACCAGAGATATAAGATTTGTATCCCCCCCACACAAATACCTCTAGCTCACATCTCCATCACTGAATGTAATCCACAGAAAGATATTGACTTAAATATACCAACCATACAAATCCAAGGAAATGACGCTCACATATATGAATATAATGGCAAACACCTCATAACCATACCAACCAAACGACTCGAATGGTTATGGAAACAATACCAAAACGCACTACACATCCCAAATAACCTTGAACCTACGACGCAACCATTTGAAATAGACGTTGTGTGGCTATATCAAAGATACAGACATAGAATTTAAAAAACAAACCCCCTAAAACTGGCACATTTTAAACTTCCAACAGGCATACTTGGCACTTTCACTACATCACATAACTTACAACACTCCTACTTCTCCTCCCCAGTTACGTGCTCCACTACACTAAACAAATTTTTCTCTCCATTTACTAGAGATAAAACCTTTGGTTCACTAGGAAAAGCCTTTGACTTCAAATGGGTAGGCATCGGATACGCACACCCACACAACATAGAAGAAATATACCAAGCTATTCACTAGGCCCGCCTCGCTGCTAAAGAAAACCGCTCAACCATAACCCACTTTGTTTTACCAAATGAAGACTGGTATCAAAATACAAACCCGCACAAGGGCCCTTTCCAAGACTCCCACATCATATGCCTATTTGACGCTAAAATCATTACATACACAGAACCAACGATATCCCATGAACTCAATAAACAAAGAATTGAATAATCCACCCTACAAGTCCTATGCATACACCACCAAGAAACCAATGTAGGTCACCAATCAAGCCTTGACAAACTCAAAACAGCCACCACACAACTCAACATCCAAAAAATATACACATGCATTGCCTCACCAACTCCCAAGGACACCCTTGTCAACCACAACAAAACTTGGTCAAACCTCCAAATTCCAGAACTCTAAAACACACCCCTATCCTACACACCACCACTCCCAGACTACAACGCGGAAATTCCCCTTAAATTTAACTCCGAATATTGTTACTACACGGATGGTTTATTTAAAGAACCCCATGGAAGTAAATGGACACTCGACCCGAGAAACTGTAGGCTATGGACGAGGTAGGAGCTCACATCAACATCATGGAAAACGAAGAGGCCGATAAACTAGCCAATACAAGTCGTGACAAAGAAAATCACAAAGATGCTCGACACCTATTTGAGCATGTGCAGACAACCTCCTCCTACTTCCAACAAAATGAATGGCCATCAATGGGTGCCACCCTTGATAAAGGCCCTATTAGATTCGTATCAAAATATCTTAAAAAACATGACCTATACAACAACTTTAAAGAACTAGCAGAAAACTTCCTTAACAATGATAAATGGACAAATAACCCGGACGTAGACAACCAACTTTCTAATGCATTCTCGAAAAATGCTTGCATCACAGACCCACAAAAACCTTATGATAAAATTCCGAACCGGACAATATATGGGTAATCTCCGAAAACAACTATCCTTTGGAAGAGAAAGATTTCCTTCCACAACATGCCCCATATGCAACTCCACAGACCATGACACATGGCTCCATGTATTGCTTAAATGCAAACAAAACCATATACACTCATTACGCATAAAACGACATAACAACGCAGTCTGGAAATCAGAAATCTACTAGTCTCACAAAGTCAGACTAGATGCCTCACATATATGAACACATGTACCTTTCTCAACAATCCTCCAGAAAACACAGTCCCCCCATGGCTCCTACAATGCACATGTAACACACAAAGATGTCACTGCAATTCTAGACTCAAACCATATTTGCTATGCATTCGTGGCATACCATACAAAAATCTCCCACCAAAATTTCCCAACCCAGATATTACCATACAATTTATAGAATTTACATGTTGCAACAACCAATTCTCGCCAGATATGATTGCACAAAAAACAAACAAATACCTACCACTCATACAAGACATACAAACACTCGGAAGGAAGGTTGACCCAGTCATAGTAATTACACCCGGAGCTAGAGCAACCACGCACATTCCCTCCATGCATGCCATCTCAGAAAAATTCAAAATACCAGAGACCCACATTAGAAACACTTTAAGAGAAATCAACACCATAGCTATCCAACATGCTATGTCCATCCTTCTGCATAAATGAAGAATAGAAAACAACCAACCTCTCTCTGACTCGGACACCACTTAAACAAAACGCAAGCAATACATGCCATTATTTATTTAAAATCAAAACAAAAACAAATTGTACCCTGCTGTAAATTTAGTTTAACAAATTGGCCCCTTCTAATCGCTCTGGTGGTTTCTATAGTGTCTACCCTCGAAAGGGGAAGTAGTTCCATGCTTCCACTCCTTTGTCTAGTGGGCTTTTAAGTGATGGTGGTACGAACAGACACTTTATACACGCAAGTCACCTTCGGTGACCGGTGTTCTTATTATTATTTGTAACGGCCATGTATCCATCGTCTTGGCAAAAGTTTGCCACCAAGTTGTGGTATAAGTAAAGGCCTTTAAAACAAGGCAACGTCCCTTTGGATCATTGTTGGCAAATGGAGGTTCATTGGAGCTCTCAACAATCCTCAAAGGTCCATAGACTCCTACACCGTTTCCATCTTGAACTTCTAGAGGTTGAAGTTGTCCCCCTTGAATTTAACAATGATCCTAGCATTCTCATTCTCAAATGTAGCCATGTTTACACTCAAATAGCTAAGATCATCCTTCAAAGCATCAAAGTGCACTAATACACCCTGATCACTCAATGGAGTCCTTTCCAAACTCTTAGGTGCATGTATCCACCTTAAACACTCACATGAATCTTTTTAAGGCTCTATCATTAAAGTATGCAACTCACACACTCAAATTAGCCCCTTCAAGGCTCTCTTGTGCTATTAAACACTACAACCAATCAAATGAATCTTTTCTAAGCGCAAATGTGCAAAAAAACAACTCAAACATTGTTGCCTCCTTTACAACCCCAATGTACACCTTTGCACCTCGTCGTTGCTCAAACATGCAAATATGGACATCAATCACTTAAACTAGCTTGATCTAGACTTCAATCACCACCTAAGCACCTCAATCACTAAAATCCGCACCTTCTAAAAACAAACAAGCACATCTATTTTGATTAAACACTACTAAGGTTCAAACTCTTCAATGACCACTACCACCGTTCATACAAATTCTGTATGCCTTTCCAACAACCTTCAATGCTCTAAATGAGCCCTTGTGCACCTTCAAAGCTCCAAGTCAGACCTTCAGCACCTCCAAACTCTAAATCATCCCTTGTGCAGTTCAAATCTATTAGAAGCTATTTAAAGGAAATTCTTTAAATCATAGCTTCATCTGACGAGCATAATATGTGGCCAAACTCTTAAAATGACACTTTGTGAACCTATCTTATTAAAAAAAAAAAAAAGTTATCCATCCAACCTTCTAGTAGAATGACGTGATAGCTTTAATATCAAACCAAGCTTTCAATTCTACCATCATTGCATGGACATAAATCTAATAGTCACTCATTGTGCTTATTATTTTGACGGTTAGTCACTGGATATACATATCCATTAGCTTTTTATCTCAATGTAGTTGATTTGTTGTAGAGTACAAAACCAAAGATTGTTTATTGCATATACCAATATCAAAAGATGATGGAACAAATTTTCAATTGCTCATTTCTCATATACCACCTATATTGTGATATATATATACCCAATTATTTATATGAACATATCTTAGACAATTTTCCGTTGAAGGTAAAAAGCTACTATATATATATATTACATGTAATGAAGAATTTTGTGAGATATTAACGAATATATTTTATTCATATTTGTTCACTTACAAATTCTTAAATAAACACCTATATATTGTAACTTTGCAAGAGCCTATGGATGTTTGGATGTTTTGCATAGATGGACACCCAGTTTAATCAGTGCAGCCAAAAAGTAGTTGCTTGGATGACATTTTGAGGGTGATAATCGCTATAAACGGTCGTTTTTTATCCAGTTCTTTTTGTGGGAAGTTCATTGAATATGTAAGTATTAGATGCTAATGAAACTTGCCTCATTGAGATAATCATGTCATATCTAAAGAAGAAAGAGTATGTGAGATGGATCTCAATGTAGTGTATTTTAGGAACTTCTCGCTCTAGCTCTAAATGTGAATTTGAGTCATTCAAATCATATTTTTTGATTTTGAGTCCAAATATTGAATGGAGATTATGAAGTCTAATTTCCATTCCTGTTTGAAATTTTGAAAGACACTTAAAATTGGATAAGTTACTGCGATTTGAACTTTGGGCCTACAACCGATTTTTTAATTTTAGTTGAACATGGAAGTTTCATTTACACCACAAGTTTTGGCCCCACAATGTACAACTTTGGTGAAAATTTCAATTTTTTTAGCATACTTTGAATTTGATATGAATATTCTTCACTTTTTCTTCCAAAAATCACAATAAATTCAAAATTTCCCAAACATATTTGTGATTTTTGTTACATGAACAAATCATGTGATCTCATCTTTGAAAAATGAAATAAGAAATTTCCACTAATATTTGATGAAAAATCAAAGCACATAGTAGAATGGAAATTGGGGTTGACTCCACGGTCATAGGCTCCGTCCTTTAACCCTTAAATGTCAAGGCGAGCAAAATCTGGTTGTTGAAAGAATGTAAAATGCTCCCACGTGATGATAAAACATTACTTTCATCTAAGTTTTTGTGAAGGTGTTGTCAATGAGTGCATGTACCACATGCACTATAGATACCCTTCACAGAGTGTAATTTTTTCTCTAAACAAAAAAATGTTTGTAACATAGAACTCAACGTAGTGTATTTTAGAAACTTCTAGCTATAGCTCTAAATCTAAATTTGAGTCATTAAAATGATATTTTTTGAAGTTTATTCCAATTAATGAAATGAAGTTTATCAAATCTAGTATTCAATCCAATTTGAAAAATTGAAAAATACATACAATTGAGTAAGTTATTGCAATTTGAACTTTGGGCTTGTTACCATGGATGACCAATTTTCTAATTTTAGCTGAACACGGAAGTTACATCTACACCACAAGTTTTAGCACAATAATGTACACCTTCAGTGAAATTATCATATTTTTTACGCAAAAATTGTATATGATATGAATATTCTTTAAATTTTCTTCGGAAAAGTCACAATAATTTGAATTTTCACAAAAAATCGTGTGTTTTTTTGTGACTGAACAAAACTTGTGGCGTCATCTCTGAAAAATGAAATAAAAATATTTCCGCTTATATTTGATGAAGAATTAGAGCACATATTAGAATAAAAATTGGGATTGATGCCACGGTCATAGCTCCGTCCTTTAAGGGTTAAGGGTTAAAGTTGCTTTTGAAGTCATGAGTAGATTAAGATTCGAGAAGTCACCGCTTTCCGAAAAGGAGAGCATTGCCAGCAGGCAAGACTGGGAACAAGAGTTGGCTGCCAGCGGGAGGCGGAGGACGGAGGACGTGGCAGGAGTAACAGGATACGTTTACCGCTCAAAGCACTGCAGAATTATGTGTTCTTACACCGCCACTTGCCCGTCTCCTGAACATCCTGGACAAGTGTAATGCCTTCCCATCAGGGACGCATGAAGCCCACATTGGTGCATGAGTCCAATTTAATGCATGGCCATGCTCTCACCACATGTGGACCACTAAGAGCACACTAAGAGCATGGCCACCGGTGCTCAAACCCGGTGGGCATTCAATGCATTTGCATTGAATAGTGGCGGGGCCCAGCCATCGGGTGGCCTGCCACCCTTCTTCCGCACACTCCGCTCATGTTTGAGCACCGGGCCCGGTGCTTGTAGCCCGGTGTCCACTCATTGGTTGCATTCATTGCAAACATTCTATATTCTCGCATCTTAGGTGGTGCAGCCTATAGGATTCTTCTGGGCATACCACTCAACTGTGAGCTGGTGGGCGCGGACAGGACGTCCCCCACGCTCGGACTTACCCGAGGTGGGCCCCCGTCTTAATTGCATGGGTTCATTTTTCTGGCCCTCCCATTTTGGGGGGGTCAGAGGCTTTTTTGGCTTTTTTTTGGTCCCCCTTCAGCTAAATTTAGGCCCCCATTCAAAAACAAAATAGGGGCCAGGTTTTGGCCCCACCACCTCATCCCCACCCCGGTAAGTCCAAGCGTGGGGATGTCCTGTCAAATCAGAGCCGGTGGGGCTTCCTCTTGAGTTCTCACCCTGCGTATCAGAAATAACTCCACACCACCGCAGCAGGGAGCGGGTAGGGGTGGCCATGCTCTAATACAAGCTGCACTATCCCTTCTCAATACAACGTGATCGCTAAATTTCCTCTGAATGGAAACTTGTTGATGAGCGCGTCACTTTTCCTCAATGTTGATTTGTTCGAACTTACTCTGCAGATTGTGAAATTGAGTTTCTAAAGATTGGCTATTGTGTGCCCAGATTTTGTTCCTTTCAATAGATCTCGTTTGGGTTGAAGCTTCAGGGTGAGTTGAGAATTAAGCTTCTTCACGCCCCTTCGCGAACCATGGGGTTCCTTGAGTCTTTCCTCGACGTGGTGCTACCACCATCAGGTATATCTCTGTTGATTGCAGACCACGGTGGAAGAGTATTATTCTAATGTATTGCTGGTTTTTCTCGTAATAATTCTCATCTTGCGAGGAATTTGATACAGTTTTTTGGTTTTCCTATGAGTGCAGCTGCAGTGGTGTTGCTGTTGACTTCGCCGATGCTGGGCTTTTTAAAAGCTGTAATGGTGGTGTTCTCATGGGTTTTTTCTGAGGAAGTGCATGGGAAGGTTGTCCTCATCGTGGGAGCGTCATCTGGAATTGGAGAGGTATGCTAGCACTTGTGCTGCAATCGTTCCGAGAAACCTTCAACTACAAACCTTCAGATTCTTCAAATATGATACGCTTTAGTGTTACCAGGCTTTCTTAAGAGTGACGATCAGTCTCACCTAATTGTGTGATCTTTTCGCCCAGCGGCAATGTTCTTCGGGAAGAATTCAATTAATTATGTGCAGTGAGTAAAATGCTCCGTGCAACGAGTGTTGTATTTAATATTTGAAAGTTGGTCTGGTTCGGGGGTCAGCACATAGCCTACGAGTATGCTATGAAGGGGGCGCGCCTCGTGCTGGTAGCGCGGCGGGAGAATCTGCTCAAGGAAGTTGCAGAGAGGGCCATGGCCAAAGGAGCATCAGACGTGAAAGTCGTCGTCGGAGATGTCCAGAAGGAGAATGATTGCAAGCGTTTTCTTGATGAAACGATCAAGAAATTTGGACGATGTAAGAAATTTCTTTTCTGATGTTAACAGATCACCAAGCGCGCAAGCTTGCTATTGGGTGATGTGTTGAGTGATTTTCGTCTCCTTTGCTCAAATAGGATCCCAAATTCATTTCTGAACTGGGTTCACAAGATCTGGTGCAGATTTCCCTATTGAGTACTCTTGTGACTGGTTGGTATTTTAATATTTTTAGCTTATTTGTGACGGCATCATTGTAATTGTGTCTGAAAACTGGATGGTGGGTGAGTATTGCAGTGGACCATCTCGTGAACAATGCTGGTGTTGCTCACAGCTTCTTTTTTTCCGATACAAAGGACCTCCAGTCGCTTACGTCAACTTTTGTAAGATTCGTGTCAACGCTATGATGGATAAAGCACCAATATCTAAATTGAATGTACTCACAATTTCGTCGGCCTTGAGAAGAGAATATGATGATCTACTTGTTATGATTACATGTTTCTCTCATCTATTGACAATTTGAGAAGTTCTTAATTGACATGATGGATGACGAAGAGTAGTAATTGTGGAGAAACAAACAGGACACAACATTCTGGGGTTATGTGTACATGACGTATTATGCACTTCCGCATTTGCGACGCACCTCTGGCAAAATTCTTGTCGTGGCGTCTGTTGCAAGCTGGTTGCCATATCCACGGGAATCAATTTACAACGTGAGTTCAATTCTCGAAGTACTGCTGGCTGTCTACATGTTTTCTGTTACGTACAAGTCCTGTTTGAGATTCTCTGAACTAGCATAGCATGACTGAGTTTCACTTGGGAAAACTGAATTTGGCAAATTCTTGCACTCATGATTGTTTTGTGTTGTGTAGTCTGCGAAGTCAGCTACGTTGGCTTTCTTCGATACGTTACGTGTGGAGGTCGGTGATGCAGTCGGCATCACCATCGTTATGCCGGGGTGGGTTGAAAGCGAGATTACAAAAGGCAAGATCGTTCATGAAGACGGCGAGCTGTCGGTGGACCGGACGAAACGAGATGTATGTCACGCCTTCCAGTGCTTTTTTTGTGATTGTTTTCGTGCCTTCTAGAGGATACTTCAAGTTTTAAGCGAAATGAAAACCTAGGTCAACGAATGAAACTAACGTGTTGTGATTTATGTTCTTTAAATGTTCGCTGGTCTTGTTGACCATATGCAGATGCACGTGGGACCAGTACCCGTAATATCTGTAACTGAGTGTGCTCACGCGGCAGTGCAAGGCGTCATACGAGGCTCCCACTATGTTACGGTTCCATTCTACTACACCATCTTTCTCTTGTACCGCGTTTTTGCCCCTGAAGTCTTGCAGTGGGCATTCCGCCTTGTGTTTGTGATGAACCCAAACAAACCGGCAAGCAAAAAAATATTGGAAGTTACAGAAGCGAACAAGATTTTGTACCCAGAGAGTATTCAGAAGAGAGATTGAGTGCAGCGTAGCTGATTGAGTGCTACAATTTTTCAGAACTGATTGAGATGGTTGTTTGTACATCGAAGATTGAACAGAACATGCATAGGTTTGCGGAGGTTTAGGCTTTGTGTTGATATGAATACGTAAAGGCATCACACCGATTACTATGTTTAGTGTATCCACAGTATGATTTACAAATGCCATAAGTTTTTGCTCTTGATGAATATTTCTACCAACTATGTTAACAATGATCATCCTCTTTGAAGTACACTAAAAATTATATTTAGTGTTGGATGACTATTGGTGTATTTACCACCATCATGCCCCAACACTATTAGTCAACTTGTGGACAATTAGTGTATTGGGGCCACCATTTCTTAATGGCAGCCTCCCTTTTAGCCGCCAAAGTTGCAAGTTGCATAATTAATGTATATTTCAAAATCTAACACTAAATGTCAACTTCTTCATTTTTCAATTCTTTAAATCTTACTATTGTTTACAATTGGTGTTGAAATTGACAATTAGACCCTTGTTGACAATTGCTACAATTCTACCCTTGTTGACAATTGGTGTTGTTGTTCGTGTTTAGTGTTGCCAACACTAAATATAATTTTTAGTGTAGTATAGATAAGTGTGCTCCTAGTAAAAATCTTCACCAAAAGTAAAAAATTATTGCACTTTCAAAACATTATAGTGTGGTTACACTAAACATCATAATCAATGAATCTGATAAGATGAAAGTAATATTTGATGTAAATGGTTGCCCTACTTTGGCAATAGATAAATCTTCCTTACTTCGGTAAAAGTTGTTGCAACCTTTCTTTGACAGTTTTTGAGGCCGTGCTCTCTATGTAGCCCTAGTCGTATTGCAACGCTTTTTTACCGTTTTTTAGTAGAGTTCCTTCCACCGAGAAAACCTAATCCATCCATCATACTATAGAATTGAAGAATTCAATCATAAATCCAACTCATTGAGCATAATACACCTGAAGTTGGCTCTTATGAATAGCTAAAACATTATTTTTCATGCAAGAGGTAATTTCTAAACAATTCAAAAACTAATGAATGTAATATAATTTGTCCAATCTGTGGTCTATTCTTTGCCAAACTATAATGAATACATTGATTCCCTCATCACACAAGAAATTGAATCTTTAAAGCCTAAAGGACCGTGACTATGTTTTTGAAAAAGAATTTTATAGTGGCAATATAACAACTCTACAAATGATCTCATTTCACTTCTAATCATAAGGTCATGTTATGTACTATGGGAAGGACATTCCATGAATTCTATACAATTTTTTACCACATTGGCTGGAAGATTATAGCATTTAAGACATGTTCTAGGTCTTTTTGCACCCTAATTTTACAGGGTTAGCTCTTTAAGATTTTTTTGTAAAGTAAAATTCTTTACAACATGCAATATTGCTACTCTTTACCATCACAATCTACATAATGTAAGGTACTTGTTCAAAATAATTAGGTATGTTAACAGTGATTAGCATATCCACCAACCCGTTGTTTAGTATACTCACATGTTGTCCCCAATGAGTAGTGGAAGCTCAGGTAAGGTAACTAAAATTGTAAAATTAAAAGTAGAATTAAATATAATGTAAATGCCACACATAGCCGCATCCTATGGCGTGATACCTAGGTGATACTCATAGGCCTATAATTATATAGAGAGATGGTATAGGTGTTTAGTATATCCAAAAAAATCTTGGAACAAGAAGGGTCCAAAATCACACAAAAAACATTTTATTTTTTTGTAAATTCACAATGATCTTAAACATTACTATGTTTCTTGATGTAAGAGAAAGAAAAAACGCAAATTTTCATATTTTTGTGCCTATTTTGGTGGAAGAAATGAAAGTTTTTTTGCACTTCGTCTGGAAACTTTGATGCCTCTTGGTGTGAATTCTACACTGCTCAAAGGTTTTTTAAAAAAAATCTCAAAGGAAGTGACATTGGATAGTTGTATAAATATTCTCAGATTGCCCAAACTACCTACCCTCCCACCAAAACTGCTTCGGGTAGCATAACTTTTTCATCAAATGTTGAATTTAGAGAAAATTGGTACTTGCACAAAGCTTTAAGAAGTGCCCATTCACAGTATAATCCTAAAGAGAATTGTTAAAAATTGACACCACAGGAACATCTATCTATTAATTCTTTAGGGGTTAACATCATTCTCTGGAAAATAAACAGTAATAGCCTCCTGCATATGACAATGTTCAAACATCTGTAGGTCCAAACATTGAAACGAGGCATGCCAATAACCCTCGCACTGGAGGGAATATCTCGTACGTGTTGCGAAGTATTTAAACGACCTTAAACACAAAAGCTGAGGTGTTTGTGCAATTCAAACGCACCAAGAGAACGTAATTTCTAACTTCAGGTGATGCAGTTTCCCAGCACGAACCAAGAGTAGCGACAGGATCAGAGATCGAGTGAAATTGTGTAATCCCTCAACCTTTGTAGGGATGTATCCAGAATAAGCTAGGACCTATTTGAGCATGTGTCCCTAAATCCAGTCTTCCTGCTGAAGCTTGAGTGGTAGATATACCTCTGAGAGATACTGGAACCCGAAAGAACTAAGCGCTTGAATTTCGGCCTTCTCTTTGGTCTTCACCATCAGTTCCAGCTCCTTGACCCAATTCTTATCCTTTTTGATAAAATCCTCATTTAAAAGGTCCTTGCCGGTTTTGATATCTTGGTCTGACATCGGCAGGCGGCACTGCTCGGGAATCTTGTACTTGTCCAAGTCACTGGGCCGCACCCCAAGCCATTTGATGTCAGGAGTTGTAAGGTTCGAGCTATCATAGGACATGTTTTTAGACCCTGACATATATACCGACAGAATTTTGAGTCCGTATGGATCACTGTCAACCAAGCCCAACACGGGGAGTTTTAAATCGGTCTTCATTTTCCTCAAGAACAGCCTTGTTGCAACATCCGGTTGTCCCTTCGCAGTGATGATGACACATGGAAAGCGGTTATAAAACCGATCTTCTGCCAAACGCATAAACGCGGCATCTTTCTCTACGAGAAGAATGAACAGAGCATCACTTTCCATGCTTTGAACCTTATCGATGTTGGGAGGAATCGCCTTCCCACCCACCCCCATCTTCGTACAATCGATTCGATCACCATCTTCAACAAACACCAGCCGCCCAACTACAACGCCTTTCTCAGAGGCCACAACGTTGAGACTTGACCTAGTGCATCCCAACATGCACGAAACATCGTCGAGAATCGTGTCACTCTGACCCTGCTCCTGAAACAGCTTTACATCGGTGTAGAACAAATCTCGCTTAGTGACATGAATCTGCTTCGTGCAAAGCTGATGCACAAGCTGCAAAATCCGAGTAGTGATAGCCGTCTTCCGAACGCTAGAAATGTTGGCAAACTGACGAAATGAAGCTTTGTCCTTCAGGACAATACGGTCCAACTCTGGCACATAAAGCTGATTCGCACTGGACCGGGAAGGAACCAAATAACCAAAACCATTTCCACTAAGGATTGACTTGGCAATTGCCAGGATGGTCTTCTCAATCTCAAACACAACGCTCCCTGTGTTCAGGTCGACTACCTCCTTGCAACTGTTGGCAAGATTCAGGTCTGCTAGAGTGCGCGTTTCTGGGTCTGTGTCTTTCGCAGCCTGACAAAATTTGGTCACAGAAGCAAGGATCTTCACATCGGACTTGAGCTTCTTCTTAAACGCAAGGGCCGCCTTCGCTTGCTGCTTCGGACCTTCTGCTGATGTTCCCGGAATCTCATCATCATCTTCCACTTCTCGGGCTTTCCGCTTGTCTGCCATAACCCAAACAGCAACTACTCCCAGTAATCGCCAGACCAGGGTGGGGTCCAAACGGAATCACAATTACGCTGAAATTTAAAGGGATCCCCTACGAGCCCAAGAAGAAAACGCGTTGACACATACGCAAGCTGTCATGAAGTAACAACCAAAAAGACGATAACAATATTCCATTACTAAATAAACCCCGCTTCAACAGGTGCCGCAAACGAGCCGAGACACGAACAATCATGGCATACGAATTTACTACTCAAGACATTAGTTCCCTTGCTCTCTAGAATCTAACAGAGTGTAGTCACTGAGCATGTACATGCTCCAAATTTTCCGGTAACGCACTCAGAAACAGAGGTCATAACTATGTTGCTTCCGGCATTGACTATGATCTTTAACTCCACGGACGTAAATGGAGTCATCTAAAGAAATTGAATTATATTACTTGCGTGTATGATGAATTATATTACTTGAGTACACAGTGATTTTTGCAAATGATAAGAAACCGCTGCTCTAGCAGATACAGTAATGAAAAAAGTCCGACCTAACTTAATTCAACGAGAAGCACACGAAAGGAGCAAATGCAGAAGCAGTTACTACATTACAATGATGTAATCCCAAGTCATGGGAAATGCAAACTGAGTGCGAATGTTGGAAAGTCGGAGCCACAGTCAACGACTGTAGTAACAAAAGCAAGTTAAAACTTAGAAATTATACCAAACCAAACCAAACCACGCCGAATTATTCAACCCTCAATCAAGATATGCAGGAGTGACCGGATCAGATAGCCAGAGCATCAAACATGAACAAAGAGACAGACAGACAACCTGCGCATTACCTGCAGGTCCTCCAAGGTGATGCTTCGCGTTGCTCCCCGTCGTCTCTCAAAATTGAAACCTGCTTATACATAACACAACGCGAAACTCAGTCGAAACCCCACAGCAACAAAGCAACACAATCCAACAGCTTCCAGCCTCTCGCAGATTGAAACCCTAGAGAGAGGAGAGAGAAGTAACAACGAGCTATGATAGATGAGAAGAGGTGCTCGGGGGGGGGAAGAAAGGAGAAGAAATGGAGGCTGGAATGTTGATAACGTCGCGTCCATGCTACCTGCAGACAGAGAAGGAGTAAGTGCATGTAGAATGCGAGTGAGTAAGACGACGGCACTGGCGGCAGGAACTGGAGGTGGGAGGGACTGGCGGCAGTGATGGCAACAAGGGTGATAGAGCCTGAGCGATGGTGATGAGAGTGCAGCAGCAGCAGAAGCAGCAGAAGCAGCAAAGACGCGAGTCGGAATCCAGTGTCTAACTTGGTGGGCGGAGAAGCGGGTGAGGGAGCACACTTATGCTGCTGCTGCCCTGGGAAATTGCAGCAATTGCAAGGCGGGAGAATACCATGCCCTCCCTCCAGCCTCGGAACCAAAGACCGGACCACCTCTTTCACCCGAAGACCATGACAAAAATGGTATATACTGTACTACGGATGAACCCAAAACCGTGACCTAGTTCCTGCAGGACCATGGCCAATTTCACTCCAAAACTCCCACTGTCACAAAGAGGCACGAAAATCACATTTTAAAGTGAAATTTTGGACTTTAACCGTAAGATCGTAAAATAGACTTCTATGTGAACATGCGGTATGTTTTTGGGTTGCAATCCACCACAGAGATTTGAAATGCAAGAAAAGGTTGTTTTTGCCTTGCCTAACTATGTTTGAAAATGTTTGACTTGGGTTAAATGATTTTTCACTCTAAAGACCATCTTTTTTTACATTTTTAGAGAAGGTAATATTCTATGTATGTATGAAAAATCTTAATATCAATAGAAACTCCTAGTAAAATTTTGGAGTTACCAGGAGTCCCTAGTTGTGCACTTTGAATAGCATAACTTTCCCTCTGAGGTCCGGTGAGAAAAAAATTATATTCCCACAAAGCTACTATTGTGCCGCATCTTTACAACAAAAAAATTGGAAACTCCTTATCAAAATTGAGACGATAGGAACTTGCCCCATATGGAAAATGTCCTTCAAGGGAGAAATGGTCCTTCACGGGCTAGAAACATGCAATTAAGCAATTATGTACTCACCATTTAAAAGTGCACTTAGGAACCACGACGGCCATGGCGCACCAAAAATCCCACATTTGAGTTTTTTGTCCATTTTGAAAAAAAAAATAGAGTTCTTGGATCAATATTGTGTGCAATTAAAAATGTCAATTTAACAAGATGTTAAATTTCTTTTTGAACAAATTTTTAGTGGAACGTCATTGAACTTTGATAAATGTCTATTTAATATCATTGTACAAAATTTTGTGTATAGCTTAAAAGGATTGTAATGTAGAAAAGATGCAATCATCCAAACAAAATTTTGCCAATTGATATGAAGAAATTCCACATGGTACATGTTACATAAGAAGAAGACAAAAAAATGAAGGCATTTATATATGCACTTGGTGATGTAATTAATCAATAGTAAAAACTTATAGCATTTATTATTTACATAGTGTGCCTACACTATACATGATATTTAAAGTAGTAGTAAAATTCCACTCTTAATATGTATAGCGGGAGGAGAGTAGGAAAGGAGAGGAGGGGTATGGGAGAGGAAAGAGGCCCCGGGTTTAGGTTTGGTGGTGTCAGGTTGAGAATGGCGGCCGCTTTAGGGTTTTGGGGGTTTAGGATTCCGTAGGTTTGGGGCAACAACATTAAGTTTAGGACTCCATGGATGTGTGTGCGCACACTCGTACGGGAGAGGCGAAAGGGGAGTGTTTGAGGGAAGGGGGTGTAAGCGGAGTGAGGGTGTGAGTTGCGGTGGGGGAGAGGGCTTGAGTGGCGGAGGATGAGTGGCTGTGAGCGGCGGGGAGGGGTGAGCGGCAGTGTAGGGTATAAGGTGAGGAGAGAAGGTTTGAGCGGCGGCAGGGAGAGGCTGTGAATGGTGGGGAGAGGGTGTTGCAAGTCATAGAGTAAGTATTTCTCCGCATAGCACCTAGGTGTAACTAAATGTATCCAAAGTATCCGCTCTAAGTTCGTTCCCACAGAGACCTATTGTTCCTTTCCTAAATTGGTAGGTAAATACTAACTACCAAACACTACTTCACATGTTTGCTTTCTATTCATCCCTTTGATCTACTATCCGGATCCTTCCGGATTCCGGAGTTCTTGTAATAGCTTCTGGAACTAATTTCCAGACATCCGGAGGGTAGTTTGATTTATCTCTGTTCCTCCTCAGAGAGTCTTCCGGATGGTTTAAACAAGTGGCCGGAAGGCTATTGATCATGTTTTGTGCAAGTGGGCGGATTCCCCACTGTCTTGTGACTTAAAGTGGCTAGACACCTAGTGCCTCGTAACTTATAGTAGCTAGACACCCACTTTTCCTACTCCGCTAACCGGTGGACGATTGTTGCAGTTGGACCCGCACTCTCACATCATCCGGATGGCCATCTAGATCCGAACACGCAGAGGTCGATCTGGACTACAACAACTTTCCGGTTGGTACCACAGTGGTTCTATTGAATGAGGTTTACAATTTATAAGTGAACTTCCTTCTAGACATATACATCGGGCTTTCCCTATCGTAGGAGGAGATTCCGACCTCAACTGGAATCTGGGTTCACACGGATATTTTGTGCCTCAGAGACTACCAGGCCTACCCCTGCAATACGTCTCTTCTCCTTCCTGGCTACCTCTGGTCCCAATATGATGTCAGGTCTCTACCTACCTTCTCCTCCAGCTCTTCCGGGCGCTCTTCCAATGCAAATCCCAACCGGTTGTTCTAAGTACAACCCCTTCAACACTCAACCCATAAGAACTTAAATCACCATAATCCAACCACAATGCATCCGCTTCCTCACAAGATAAAGACCCTTAATCACCACAAGTTCAAGAAGAGAAGATGTGAGAAATGGAAGATGCTCTTCATGAGAGAAAACAAGATGATGAGTTGACTAAAACTCATCTATTAAGTACTAACTACATTCCTTATTCTAGAATCTATCTTATCCGCGAGAAATCCGGAAAATCCTATCCTAAAAATCTTATCCCTTAAAGTCTAGAAATTTAGATCTCAGATCCAAAAATTATGGATCTCATATCCGGATTTTCCGCTAGTAAAGAAGTTTATGGAATTGGATAACCTAAAGTTTGGTAGCCGGGTGCAATCATGAGCCCCATTGTTTTATCGCTACAAAATCTAAGTAACTACAAATTCCTAACTTCAACCCTAATCCTAGCTATGGGGTCTTCTTCTCTTGGCCGCTCCTCCGCAGCGGGGATGCTTCCACCGTTTCCGTCTCCCTGTCAGTCTTCTCCGGAGTTGGATTTGGTGCCTACCTCCTACTTTCGGAAGCTGGGGTTTCCGGCTTCGATTTGTCAGATGGAGGTGCCGCTTTGGTGGCCTTCTCTGCCGTGCCGGTCGTGGTCCCCACCACAGCCTTGACACTAGAAGTCTCCTCCAGAAGACCCCTGGTAATGAGGAAGTAGTCTTCCGGCGAGTGGAGGAGGAGGAGGAAGGAGGTATCCGGAAGACTAGGGGAGTCCTCTGGAACAGCGCCGCTGGAAGAAGGTTCTTCTTGGCCGCCTCCGGCCTTGCTCCAGTGTTCGGGTGAAGCCACATCGGGTGTGCTACGGGCCTCATCCGCCGGCCGCTTATCCTTGCCAGAAGTCTCCCGCGCCTTCCTTGATGATCCGTCTACATCCGGGGATAAATTGAGGTCAATGGGGGAGTTCGGAGCCATCGGTTCCTCCTGAACCACGATGTTCGCCGCATTGTTTGCCAGCAGCTGCATCTGCTCCCACATCTTTTCCATCTTCCGGACGTGGTCCATGAGGAACCAGATGATCTGCCCCCAATTCACCTTACCTTCCTTCTCCAAATGCTCGATGAAGAGAAGACTCCGGTTGACTGTGTCCTCTAAAAAGCTCAGCGCCGCGCAAACCTCTACGAGAGCTTAAGCCGATGAGGTGGCCTTATCCTTCGCTTCCTTCCGGGTTGCTCGAGCCTCCGTCAAGGCGGCTTCCATCACCGCCAAGTCCTACTACAGCTTTGTCCGGGCTTGGACTGTTGGTAATTGATGCTCCTCCATCACTAGCAACCAGGGCATCGGATATCCCTCAACCGGGGCATGACCTCCGTTACATTGTCAACTTTGAGCTCATCAATGATTTTGTATATCATTCCTGAGTTGTCGGCGAGGTACTGATTGATTCGCGTCGCCTCCAGGGCCCAGGCTACATGTCGGAGTAACTCCATGATGTCCTCCACTGGCTTCCCGGTGAGATCCGGAGGTTCGGGGGTCCCACATCGTTCTGGTCGTGTGGAGGGACCTGCCGCATCAACATCTTTGGTAGTCGTGTCCATCCGTGTCGGTGGTAATCCCGATGGTGCCGGTTCCAGCTGCACTGACCGACTTCGATTCCGGATTGGCGAGGTTTGGGCCGGGGGCGGCTCCGCATCTTCGGTCTCATCCTCGAAGTTGATCTCCATTCCACCATACTGGATAGTCAGAAGTTCGTCGTATTTGTCGTATTCCTTTGGCTTGAGCAATTCGTGCCGAAAGTAGAGGTGCGTTAGGTAGGTCGGAAGCGGTGACCCATCCTCCTTTGTCCGGTGTAGGCTCTTAGCTAACCTTTCCACTAGGTCGTGCATCAACGACGACTAGTTGACGGTGATCTTCCCCTGCATTACTCCTAGGAAGACACTCGCCCACTTGAAGACCAGTCGCTTGGGCTTCTCCACATGGAAGATTGGGTTTGGAAATCCAATCACGATCCGGGCCTGAGGGTCGACGAGATCACTCGTCGTGAAGTTGTGCTTAGGGTCGGCATGTCGGTGGAACTCCCCGTCCACAATATCGTCCTTCTTCTCCGCAACCTTGACGTCTCCGTCCTGGAAGCCATACGTGCATGTTAAGCGGAGAACCAGGATTAGAGGACCAGGGTAGTATTATTTTTCATTTTTGACTCCGGTTGAGTTTTTGGGCTTTCTAGTGGATGAACCTGGCCAAGCGGATGATTTCTTTCCTGGACAACTTTTTCATCTACTAGGCTGGCCGGATGAAACCTGGCCATGCGGATGATTTCCGTCCTGACCGGTTTCATCCGTCAATTGAATGAACCTGGACAACTGGATGACTTCCATCCAGCCTAGTGTTCATCCGCCGGATGACTTCAATTAGGGTTTGGTGCTCATGGAGGGAGAGCTTGGAGCTCTCTCTCTTTCTCACTTGGAACTTGGAGGTAGAGCTTAGACAAAATTAGGGTTTGAGGAGTTAGTAGTGTGTTTTGAGTCACATTGAGTTGGAAAGACTTTGCCATGTAAAAACTATGACCTAGCCAATAAAATCCGACGTGATTTGAGGTTTTATGAGGAGTTTTGAGAAAATCAGGGTTTCATTAGGGTTTCTAGGGTTTATGTGAAAGTGAGTTTGTAGGTCAACCTCCCTTTAACATTGGCGACTATGCACAAGTTCGAATCATGTGGCTCTTGCTACAAGGAGGCAGCTAGGATTTGAAGCGTTGAGATCTAGATCTAGGATTTTTGAAGTTGTTGAAGTTTTTTGAACTGTTGCATCTTAGGTTTAGAGTGCTTCTCTAAACAATGCACTACTAGGTTTTGTGGGTTGTTTGAAAAAAAAACGCTAACCCATGTATTTTACAAGAAAATGCAAAATTAGGGTTTCTGGCGTCTTGGAGCTGGCAGCCAGCAATCCCGGATCAATCCTGGCAACAGTCCAGCCCGCCCACAGTGCCCATGAGCGAGAGGCCGCGGTCACCAAAAGTTGGAGCCACCCGGACAGCGTCTCGTCAGGAGCCGGCCAAGGTCGGCGGCAAACAATACATCTCCAGGGAAGTTTTTTCCCTTCCCATTTCAAAATTTTGATTTTTACAATCTTTGACTCCTGGTCTCACCTTTGTAATTTGTGTTGATGTTTAGCGAAACTTTGTAGACGTTTAGCAAACTTTTCTAGAAGTTTAGCGGCAGTTTTAGAGGTAGTGTTAGCGGCAGTTTTCCCGCCCATTTTATAGGTAGTTTTGGAGGCTGTTTTAGAAGCCCTCTTAGAGGCACTTTTAGAGACAATTTTAGAGGTAATTTTCGAGGTTGTTTTGGCTAAAACCAACCCAGAGTTCCAACCCGAAGATCAATCACTTCCAAGTCGCACACGGAGACTCGGAGGCCTTCAAGCGGAAGTCATCCTAGACCCCCAACCCAGCCATCAGCTCACTTCCAGTGACACCCCGAGACGAGGAGGCTTCCAGCCGAAGTCAACCCAAAGTCCCAACCTGGCCGTCCGACCACTTCCGGTGACACCCGGAGACCCTGAGGCCTTCCAGCTCCAACTCAACCCGGAGGGTCCAGACCGGCAATCCGAACACGTTCAATGAAGACTGGAGACCCGACGGTCTTCCAGCTGTAGTCAACACCGAGGTACCACCCAGACCAGGGGACTGTTCTATTCTAGGAGGGGGATGGTGCACCCGGACTACGTAAGTTTGCAAAAAACATATCTTTCAAGTTAAAAACTAAAAATTAAAAGATAAGGAAATTGGGAAAATTTTGATGTTATGTTCGTAGGTAAAAATTGCAAAAGAAAATTCCAGCTACAGTATGCGGACACTACTCACTAGGCAGCACCTAGACTAGAAGAATGCACTGCTAACCGGAAAAGAGGAAAGACAGTGGATGATTGGCGGGATTGCATGACCAGGGCGGTATATCGGCATCCGGATAGGGAGGACCACAGGAGGGATAGAGGACAAAGGAGATTCCAGATCACTACCCGGGCACCCACGGAAGACCGGATACTGAAGTAGCTGGCAAGACAACTCGACCAGACCAACACGGAAAGTCAATCACCGGAAGCGGAAGACAATTCACTCAGCATGGATGGTGACCACGGGGAAGAGGTCTAGGAGATGTAGGGAGTCAATTCTAGCAACCGCGTACAACCCGGCTTGTACTACGGCCGGACAAATTGGAGGTTAACACGGTCATGGGCGGACCATATATGAGCTCGGAGGCCAGCGTACAGCAAGCCTCACATTCACCACACGAGAGAGATATGGAATTGGAGAGACCGGAATTATCCCAGATCCAACCATGGAGACCGAACTATCCAGGAAGGCAACCTGGCAGACAACCCGAAGCTCAACCCGGCGGTCAACGATCCCTAGGAGGGGGGGAATGGCAGCCAATTGGCGAAGATAGAAGACAACTGGAGATACAACAAAGGGACTTTCACATGGAGAAACCCTCAGCCGTGTACCATTGGCACGAGGACCCCAATGCAGTCAACATGAGGGTACATTTTGATGAAGTGCCCAGTCTACCCCCAACACCGAAGAAGAACCGCACACCAGCCAACTTGCCGGATAGCCTGGAGCGGATGAGAAGGTGGCTGGAATAAGACTAGCCAAGGAGGTATGGACCGCATATGGGGCTCCCAGCCCCGGGACACCGGGTTGCTGACCCGATTCACTTATCACCGACAACACCTCCATTTCCAAAAGAGTTTTTTCCGGAACTAGCCGAAGACACTCCGGAGGACTATTGGCGATATGAGACCTGGAGAGCCCAGTCACAAGCCGAATAGGAGGCACGACACCGGAGGGGCTAGAGAGGACCTATACCGTGCTCAGATGAGAAAGCTTCTGGACCCAGTCAAACGTGGCCGTGGCGAGCTGCTGGCGTTCAGGCCACTGCCTAACCTAGCCGATGTTATGGGCTCCTTAAAGGATCAGGAGCAAGCGATTCGCCGGCAGGAAGCGAAGAGACAACGGTTGGAGGACCAGCGTCTATATGCCCAATACCAGGAGCTAGAAAGGAAGAAGGAGCAAGCCCGAGCTATGCAGCAAGATCTTACCAACTTTAGCAAGAATCCAAGACGATGATGGAACCACCGGAGCAACCCGTTCATACTGAACTACCACCACCAGATCCATTGACCAGGTGGCGGAATGTCTCTAGAGAGGAGTTTTACGGAGCACCCAGATTCCACCAAGGATACCCGGCCCTAGTGAGTAGTAAACCACAGGCCCAGGTGGACAACCAGCTCTAACTCTAGCCCTAGTACATTGGGCAGCGGACCCAGGTACATACCCAGGTCCAACTATAACCAAGGGAGTACTATTCCACCATATAGACGAAGTCGAAGACCGGCAATGTCGGTGGACTCTATGGATCACCTCACGGGTGGGGTTTATCCACCGGTGGACATGCGGAGAGCTGCTCCGCCGGAAGTCGGGAACCCAATTACTTGGGACGATGGTCGAGGTGTTCGGAGTTACTGGCCGCCCGGTGACCTTCCAGCACCACCAGCCTTGGCAGCAGACCCGGGAAGGCCGCCGGAACCAGCAGCCCGGAGTTTACCAACCACAAGGGCATTGGGTCATCGAAAACCTTTACCTTATGCCCAGTACAAGGAAGGAGGTAACCCGGATGCGCATATCCGACAATTTGAGCGCACATTGTGGCACAATGGCAAGCGTGAGGAGCAAGTTATTATCAATTTGTTTGGCACTACCTTCATCGATAAGGTGGAAGCTTGGTATGAAACATTTTAGGAAAACCACCTGGACTGTACTTGGGAGGAGGCCAAAGCGGCATTTCGGCCCGGTACCGGGAGCAGACCACAGATGAGGCAATCTGCCGGCAGCTGAAATCATTTAAACAAGAAGATTGAGAGAAGATCCAGGACTACTACGATCGGTTTATGACTCTAATCAAATGTTTGAAGCTAGACCCTGGCGAGGGTTTTCGGCTTACCAATTTCTAGGCTGGCCTACTGGACTATATAACAAAGTCTCTACCAGCGTGGTAGCAGTCCGGAATTTGACGGAGCTTGTCGACGCAGCCCTCAGGTGTGAAAAAAATTCTACAGACTCAATGGGGAAGGCAACCTGGGTCAAAGTCCGGAGAAGTGATGGAGGCAGCAAGGGGTCCGGTCCAGCCAATAAGGCACCAGCCTAGGAGGCACCCCGAAAGTATTGCAACGGATGCAAGCGGTTGGGCCACACAGACGCGAAATGTTGGTTTGACACGGCAAATTCCCAAGGTCCAGCTGATAGGACCAATGATAGTAACACAGTCGGGGTGAATGAAGTCATCAACAAGCCGGCCATTGGGAACCCCCAGCCCCAATCAAGTCAGGGAAGTTACTCCAGGCCTCAATATGTACGACCCGGAGGGAACTCCAACATGAGAAGTAACGAGCCGGAGATATGTTTTTTATGCAAGCAACCCGGTCATCGGCACTGCAACTGCTCGTAGAGGCATGAATAGGAGGCGTTTCTAGCCTCTTCCGCCAAGGCACAAAGAAAATCCAAACACCATGTGAGTAGCGTCACCATCCGACTGCTCGAAGAAGAAGCGGAGATAGAGGTAGCTAGTCTCACTAGAGCCCAGCGATTGAAGGCCGGCTTGCCACCTCCTGATCAGGAAGATAGGATCCCAGAGGCCCGGAGTTCCTGGACACCGGAGCAATGGAAGGCCGATGAGCGCCTTAGAGACGACATGATCAAGACCATATAAGACATCCAGTGAGAAGAGGCCAATGATCGGGCCAGACCATCGGGAGAACTCCCGGCCATCCCGGAGGAGGATGGTGAAGCACACATGGCGGTAGACTGGGCAGAATTCCCGGACACGGATGTACCTGAGTCTCCTAAAACGGCGTCACAGCGAGCCCCGAACATCAGCCCGGAGGACGCTTTCCATACCATAAGCCGGATGATACTAGAGAGTCTAGTTACCGTGACGGTTGGACAGCTCTTGCATATAGCACCCAACCTCACTGAGTACATGAGAGCCCACCTTTTTCCGGCCACGAATTCTCCGGAAGCCCCCGCACCAGTCACACCAGACCTAACCCTGGCCTTATCGAATCCAATCTCGGAGACGAACCCCGTATTGACGTCTTCCGTGGATGTTGACCGGAACCTACCGGTAATGACAATTAGGGTCAGCAATGGAACACTAGCCAGTGTTCTAATCGACGGTGGGTCCGGAGTCAACTTAATCACCGAGGAGGAACAGAAGAGGCTGGGTCTCGGCGCAACTCAGCCGGCAACATACCGGCTGAAGATGGCTCATCAAACCACGGTGGAACCAATGGGGCTGATCAAGAATGTGTAAGTTTACATTCATGACATCCCCTACTTGATCACATTGACGGTCATCAGCAACAAGGAGGTGGCTGGAGACTGAACCCGAGGTTTTGGCGGTTGGCATGGTGACTTTACCACACTTCAGCCCGACCCCGGACATAAACATGCCTCCAAGACAGCCCGAAGAGTTGGTAGTGCTTGGTTCATTTTTGCAAAGCCGGGGTGACTCCGAAGACCGCAAGGAGATCCCAACAGCAGCCCAACCGGGAGAGTACCTGGCTCACTTTTACACTTACAGTGAGGGCGACATCCGGGTCAATGAGATGCCAGCCGGGCTTAAGGTCCAGTCAGTGAAGGTTGCCGGCTGGAGTCTTTCCGAAGCTGAGCAGCTCCGAAAGATCTTGTGGGGACACCGGAAGAGCCCAAGTATCTCCAAGTCAATGCCGACTTGACCCCAGAACTCATGGCCAGGGCAGAAGCTCTATTCCATGCATATAAGGACGTGTTTGCATGGATATATAAGGATCTCAAAGGTATCCACCCTCTTTGGATGAACACTGGATTGAGTTGGAGAAAGACATCCCGCCGGCTCATCAGGCCCGGTACCGGATGAACCCGAATTACGCAAGTATTGTCAAGAATGACCTTGACAAACTTTTACAAGCGAGGTTTATGAGCCCAATGGAGGATGCAACCTGGCTATCTCCAATAGTCGTGGTCCCAAAGAAGAACAGGAAGCTCCGGATTTGCAATGACTTCCGGAAGTTAAATGCGGCCACAAAGAAAGACCCGTATCCATTGCCATTTATGGAGTAGGTCCTGGACACAGTGGCTAGGCATGAAATGTATTCATTCTTGGACGGATATTCTGGGTACCATCAAATCAAGATAGCACTAGAAGACCGGTATAAGACCGCCTTCGTGACGGATTGGGGTGCTTTTGTGTGGATTGTTATGCCGTTTGGGTTGAAGAATGCACCCCTTACCTGCCAACGAGCGGTGAACAAGGCCTTCCGCGACTACATCGACGTGTTTATGAAGTTGTTCTTGGATGACTTTAAGGTCTACAGTGACATGGTCACTCATCTTGAGAAGCTTCAAAAGTGTTTTGAGAAGTGCCGGGAGTACGGCATCACTCTGAACCCGGAGAAGTTTGTCTTTCTGGTCTTCTTTGGAATCATCCTAGGACACATTGTGTCTAAAGCCGGGAAGTTTCCGGACCCGAAGAAGTTAGAGGCGGTCCAGCGAATGCCAAGGCCCACCAAGCCGGTGGACATTCAAGTGTTCAACGGGTTTGCCTAATTCAATAGGATTTACATTAAATCCTACGCCCACATCATGGAGCCAATCACCAGACTCATGTGCAAGACAGAAGAGTTTGTTTGGACGGACCAATGTGAGGCAGCCTGGCTGGACATTAAACGGTGTTACCAGGACGCCCCGATCTTGATTGTTCTACACTGGGACTTGGAGTTCCACCTCCACACGGATGCCTCCAACCTTGCCGTAGGGGCAATGCTAGCCCAGAACCCGACCGACAAGGGCGACAAGCCCATCTCCTACGCATCTAGGCTGCTGAATTCAGCCAAGAAGAATTATACGACCACGGAGCGTGAAGCCCTGGCAATGGTATATGCCTTAAACAAGTATCGGCATTATTTATTGGGTAATAAAGTGGTATTTTTTGTTGATCACATGGCTTTGATTTATTTGGTTAACAAACCCCAGGTGTCAGGAAGGATTGCCCGGTGGTTATTTTTGTTCCAAGAATACGACTTCACAGTAGTATATAAGCTCGGGAAATCACACGGAATCGCAGATGCCCTATCTTGACTACCCAACGGAGAGCCGGCTACGGGCATTGAAGATCGGACCGGCGACGCCGGGTTGTTTTATGTCCAGCCCGAGTGGCTGACGGACGTGGTGTCGTACCTCCGCACTAGAGTCTTACGCCGAGAGTTGACAAAAGACAAGTAGCGGAAGCTGACCCTGAAGTCGTTGCCATTCACCCTCATTAGCGGCATTCTTCACAAGCGTAGCCAAGACTTAGTCCTCCGGAGAGTATTAGACCCCGAGCAATCGGACTTGATCATGGAGTTACACAACGGCAGTGGCGGTGGACCTTTTTCCCAGGAGATCACGGCCCAAAAGATTTTGGACGCCGGCTACTGGTGGCCAAATCTCCACAAAGACGTTTCGAAATATTGCCGGGCATGTGATAAGTGCCAGCGGGTCGGAGGGATGGCGAACACGGGACTCGCTCAATTGGTGACGAGTATGCCAGCGGAGCCATTTATGAAGTGGGGGCTGGATTTTATTGGCCCCATTAAGCGAATGGCATCCCGGTCAAGCTGCCGGTATATCTTAGTAGCCATCGACTACGCCACAAAGTGGGTGGAATCCCAGGCACTAAAGACCAACTCGGCAACGATTACTACCCGGTTTCTCTATGAGCAAATTCTTACTCGCTACGGGTGTCCGTTGACACTAGTCAGTGACCAGGGAACCCACTTCATCAACGAGGCAATCCAATACCTCGTAGATCACTTCTTGCTCCAACACCAGACATCCACGACATATTATTTCCAGGATATTGGATAGGCGGAGAGCACAAACAAGGTGATTGGCCGGCTTTTTACCAAACTTGTGAATGACCAGCGGACCGATTGGGATGAGCACCTCCCGACGGTGCTATTTTCATACTGAATGGTGTATAAAGTGTCTATTGGGCATACTCCGTTCCAGCTCGTGTACGGGCTCCATCCCGTCATGCCAACGGAGTACATCATGCCAACAAAGACGGTGACGGGCCAGCTAGACTACAACCCGACCAGGGTCTTGACAGCCCAGGTAGCGGACTTAGAGCAAATGGATAGTTACCGATCTTCAGTCCGAGAGCGGGTTGGAGTGAAGCAATGGGACCGGGCGTTATGGAGTTAGCAACACTACAAGCAAAAGGATTTCCAGTTAGGAGATCACGTGCTCTAGTATCCTAAAAGCCACAAGGATCACGCTGGGAAATTTAAGAGCTGGTGGTTTAAACCATACCTGATACAATATTCGTTACCCAACAATACGGCCCTCTTAGTCACTGTGGACAACTTCGAGCCCAATCCTATCGTGGTCAACATCAACAAGTTGAAGCCTTACCGGTTCTATGAGAAGGACCAGCTGGTCATCGTAAGCCCGGATGAGTCAACCCGGGGACTGATTGAGCAACAGAAGGGGGACAGTGGAGCGGCCAGCCCGGACGACACAGTGGAGACCGGCAGCGCCAAGGACCAAGACATCCAGGACGGCCACACCTCGGAACCCGAACACCACATGACATCCGGCGAGGTAAGTAACAACTTGGGAGAGGAACGGGAGATTGAAGAACCAAGTTGGGGTTTTTCTTTTGGTTGCAGCGTTGTGGAAGTAGTTTGGGAGCTGGAATCGAGAACCAGCCGGAGTTGGCTGGAGACCCAAGCTACTACCAGCCTAGGATTAAGGCCCTTCTGGAGGTGCTGTGCCTGAAGAAGACGACCACCCCCGCCAACCTCAACCTGCTTCATTACATGTGCAAAGCGGTTCGAGCCAGGCACGAGGCGGTAGACTGGACGCCTTTGGTGCTCAACAGTCTCAGACGGGTTCGGGGCGAGGCACGCAAGGATATGAAGGAGGTCCCTGGCGCGCAGCTGATTGAGGCCTTTCTTCAGAGATGGTTTCCCATTGATGGCGAGCCATCATTCACGGAAGCTGGACCTTCCTGGGCAGCCTTGGAGTCCAGCGATGATCACGAGGTGGTGGAGGATGGAAGTCAGGACACCCACACAAAAATTCCAGCTCCCACAAAGAGGTCTTTGTGAGAGCCTCTTTGTGGGAGCACTTCCAGGAGCCACTGCGACTCCAAGGGTCAAAGTGCGATGGGGGTAGAAACACGACTAGGGACACTGGGCTCCACACCGATCCCCTCAGTTACACGAGAGCGTCCTAGACTCGACCAGGACCTGAGGGTCATTCAGGAGCACCCAGCCACTCGACAAGCCCGGGCTGGACCATCACGAGATTCCAATCAGTCACCAGGCCCGAACTCGAGTGATGAGATGGACTCCATCGAGCGGATTATCTTGGAGCGGGCGTAGTTGACTGCAGCCCAACAAAACTCCAGGAGTCGCCACCCGACCAGCCCCCACCCGCGAAAAAACGGCGCATATACCACCCGGTCCCCAGTGATGAGGCCCCGCAGTAGATTACACTATCTTCTGACTCCAGACAGGAGATTCTACAACTACCAGCAACGACTAGAGAGGAGCAGCCAGCTAGCGACGCCACAGCCAACACTGAGCTACTTCCAGAAGAGGCTCCAGACGCCTTCTCACCTCAGGTGGAGATGACAAATATAGCCCCCAGCGATCACACCCCGGACATCACCAACTGCCGACCTTTACATCCCCAGGCGGATCCCCACCTCCAATCCCAGATATGGTGACGGTTGGTATGTAGACCCTGGCGACTGCCTTAGAGCAGAATGTGACGACGGCGACCTAGATTCGTAACCTTTATGAGGAGCAACGAACCCGTACAGTACCCAGGTCGGAGTATACTCAGCTCCAGGATTAGGTGGGCACTCTGGAGGCTGAGGTGACCAACATACGTTAGGAGCTGGAAGGGTCCCGACAGACGGAGGCAGTCAACTCTGCTTCCCAACTACAACGCCTGGAGATCGAGATGCTCGTGAACCCCAGGCTTAAGGCCCAGGACCAGTTCGTGTTAGATCACTACTTTTTGGTGGAGGACTACCGGCGGCGAGGCCTCACTCCATTGGCTCACCTAGGTATGCTGCTCAGTCACATGGGCCCGGCTCACCAGTTGTTGTGGGATTCCTGGAAGCATTATATAGATGATGTGGCACGGTATCGCCGGTACCTGAACCGGTTCTCAGCGGCCTACCTGGAGTTTGACTTCCTGGTTGGGGACTTGGATTCGCAGTAGGAGTCCGGCCTCATCTTGACCCAGATGCCAATCGACGGTGACTTCCAATGGCGGGTGCGTGTCTCGCTATCCCCCACAGGGCTGGGAGGGATTCTGCAGCCACTATACGCCTATTGTGCCGCCTCGACCTCCTTCCACTTTTGACCCCAGAAGTTCAGGCGTACAAACTCTGGTTGTTGCGCCGTTGGGCAATCTCAAAGACCGTCTTCGGAACACCCTGGACACGGCTCTGCCTGACCATCACGCTCACCAGCCCGGTAGGTCTCCTTAGGCTAAGGGCCCGGCACAAGTCTCAATTGAAGTATGCCCTCCCCCCAAATGAATGACACCCCGCGGTACCCCTGGAGCAGCGAACAGACGTACCCAGAGTTCGGCAGCGACGCCAGGCATTGGAGCACCCGGCGATGGCCCCAGCACGGTTTTCTTTCCCAGTGGCTAAGAGTGCATAGTGACATTTTATCTGAAAGGGTGTTAGCCGAGAGTCCCTTCCTCCCAAGTTTTGTTTTTTGAGGCCTAGATTTTTTTGCGGCTACATACTCTTACTAGGCACCAGGACCCTTGAACATCGGAGGACCGATGTAGTTCCGAAGGGGGATAATGTTAAGCGGAGAACCAGGATTAGAGGACTAGGATAGTATTATTTTTCATTTTTGACTCCGGTTGAGTTTTTGGGCTCTCCAGTGGATGAACCTGGCCAAGCGGATGATTTCTTTCCTGGACAGCTTTTTCATCTACTAGGCTGTCCAGATGAAACCTGGCCAGGCGGATGATTTCCATCCTGACCAGTTTCATCCATCAATTGGATGAACCTGGGCAGTCGGATGACTTCCATCTAGCCCAGTGTTCATCCGTCGGATGACTTCAGTTAGGGTTTGGTGCACATGGAGAGAGAGCTTGGAGCTCACTCATTCTCTCACTTGGAACTTGGAGGTAGAGCTTAGACAAAATTAAGGTTTGAGGAGTTAGTAGTGTGTTTTGAGGTCACATTGAGTTGGAAAGACTTTGCCATGTAAAAACTATAACCTAGCCAATAAAATCCGACGTGATTTGAGGTTTTATGAGGAGTTTTGAGCAAATCAAGGTTTCATTAGGGTTTCTAGGGTTTATGTGAAAATGAGTTTGTGGATCAACCTCCCTTTAACAGTGCGCTTCCACTCCGACCGAGTCCACTTCTCTAGGTGCACTCCTATTATACTGATTGTTCGGGTCACTTATCACCGTAACCATCCGTTCCTCCTTCTTTCCCCACGTTGCCTCTAGGAGCCTGGAACATCCCATCTTGTTGAGGAAGTGAAACAAGACGTGCAGGTCCTTGTCTTTCGTCGAATACTCCGACACCACCTTCACGATTGGTGGCGCTCCGGCGGTTGGACTGGGTAGAAATCTGCTACGCCCTACACGATTTTGGCAAACACGTAGGTATATGGTATATTGGAAGTTCACCGCTTTGTAAACTGGATGGAACCACTGTAGCCGTCCATTTCTAGATTCAATTTAATCGGGGCCGTTGAGTTGGGCAGGACCGTTAACATTATGGTTTGGCGGCTTCCTAAATGCGATTTGCCACCGTGCGTGTGTAGAGCCAAAATGACAAAAATAGATTTTTTCCGGAAATTAAGTGTAAAAAGGGTTGTAGATATATGGAGAATTAAATAATTAATGATTAAGTTTACACTAAGTAGTTAATTAATTGGAAAATACCTATTCATATCCAAGGATGAGAAAATAATGGGAAAAGGGTTGAACTCACACCCTTTGAGTAGGGTGCACCTTTTCATGAATGGATATGAAGTGATGTGAAGATTTAGTGGAATTAATCTTAATGATTATTACTAAGGAAAATCTCTTGTCAAGAGGTGTACCTCTTGGATGTTGAGTAGAATGACTAGCTTGAATTTTTAGCATTCTTTGCCATTACCATAGAAATTTCTTGGAGGGAGATTGGAGTGAGCCCTAGCTTTAGATGAAAAAGCTAGTTGATGACTCTTAATGTTGTAAGAGTATTTAATTTTATATATGAATATATAATTACTATTGAATTTGCATGTGTAGAGTCTTGTGTGTGACTTGAGTCATATGTATAATTGCAATAATATGTGAACTTCATTGAATAAATTTGACATTGTGTGTTGTAAATGCAAGTGCATGCATTAGGTATTAATTGCGGATAAAATTCCTATGTATGAATGCATTGTATATTTATTCTTCATGGAATAAGTTCGGGAAATACCCTAACTTCTAAGGTTGTATGTGTGACCTTGTGTGTGTTGGAGCATTAATCATGAGTGTGAAGATTAATGGAGATAATGTGAAATTAAGTGACTTAGTGCATAAGGTGTGATGCATAAGTACTTAAGAAGATCTCAAGTGTGAGTGAGCATAACTTGAATATCATAAGAACAAGAGTGGAGATCTTATTCACGTTAATGCAATTTATGCAATAAACATCAAGAGTGGCATACCTTGATGCATGGCAAGAGTGTCATATTATGCATACAAAAAATTAGTGGTACGAGTAAGTGTAGACTACCGTAGTCTTTAAGGAGTAAGTGGGATATGTGAACTTAAGTGGAGACTTAAGAGCTGAAACTCCTTAAGATTTAAGTTAACTTGTGTATGTGATTTTTGAGACTAACCCTTATCTTAAGAACGTGATCACGTGGACCAAGTGGACGGACGTGAAAAGTGGAGCGTTTTTGCATGAGGTAAGACTTTGAATTCTTAAAGGCTGTAATTAAGGAACCAATGCAATAAGACTTAATGGAAACTTCCATTAGCCCAGTGTGGCATATGCTTAAGAATTAGTGGCATAAGCACAATCTTAAAAGGACTAATTTACCTTCTTAAGGCACGAGAGATCCTTGGGGTTTAGACTTTGTTTGTGGATCCCTTAAGAGTAATGCTAACAACCCTAATTTCCTAAAAATAGATAGATAATCTTAAGAATTAACCAAGAAGATAGCTTTAACGACACAATTAATCTCCAATTACTTAAAACTAGGTGTATGATCATCCCCGTAACGAATCCTATGAGAGGTGGGTATACCTGGGTGTTTTCCTAGAGTGGTGAAAAATCACTCTACAGTGTGCCACAAGGATATGGTACACACTTTCCGTTAATGGCGGTGCAGTTAGGCGCGGAGGGATCTTGCGCGGGCTTCCTCATTCTTCACCAGATTTGTTGCGGACTGATCTTGCGAGCTCCGGTCAGAATACAAACGCACAGCTTCAGTACCACATTTTAGCCACTTTGCACAAGAGCCCCAGATCATATGCGCAAGCGCAATTTCACTGATGGTATATTGTCGGGGTACGTAATATTTATAGTTCTTCTATTTGGTCTAAGTCAGTTTGTTCTCAATGTGTGATGGTACTTACACTTGTCTTCGTTGCGGCAGGCTACTTCGTATACCCCATTGACGAACGATGGGCAAACTCCAGAAGAGGCTGGCAAGGGGAACCAAGCGGAGCGACGTTGTGAATAGGAGGGCGGAACCACCTGCAGCAACTATAGATAGCAGCAGTAACGAGGACGCTCCAGAGAAGAAGCAGCTGATGCTTGAAGACGTCGACCTCCAGATTGCTATGAAGCTTAGAGCACCTCCGCCTACAGCGCTTGTCTATGAAGCATTCAGGGATCGGTTCCACTTAAACGCCAATGGAATTAATCCTCATAAGCACGGCGATAAGAACGTCGTTACAGAGGCGGACCTGTTGGCCGTCTTTGGGCAGAAGAGGGCGGAAAAATCAGGTTACTCATTCAAGTGTTTGAAGGACAAGCAGATCAGAGCGGCAATAGACAAATACTACTATATTTGCTACCAGAAGCCTACTGTGCCTGCAACGAAGCTGGTGGGGAGGGACTTCGCTATTGCGGTTGTAGCGGAGGTTGTGAAAGACATGCCCATTGATTGGGCTGGGTTTGCCGCCCACACTAACCTCAATCAGCGTAGCCAATGGCGCAGTAAGGTTTGCAACTTAGTCGATGACAAGGTAATAGTCATCATCGCACCCTTCGCTGCCTGTTTGAGCACCTGAAGTTGTAATGGTATGTCTGACCCGTCAGTATTTCTACAGTATAACACATTGTAGCAATGTACAGGCTCGTCTTACGGGAAAGTCCTATGCTACAACTGCGGAGGAGGACGAGCTACGTCCTTATCTGAACGGAGGAGCACCAGTCAAACAAGAGAACAGATAGGGATGCCGGAGCATATTTCAGGTGGAGTCCTCACAGAGTGTTGGGTGGATGAAGGTGAAGATGGACAAGGTTGACCAAGTTAGCACCCTTGTTTCTTTGGAGACTGTTTTGCAAAGATGGAGCTTGTCACTATCAAAGAGGACCAGGCAGAAATTATGACGAAGATGGTGACGACAGGCCAGATTGTGGACACCATGCGGGTCACATGGGATAATGTGAAGAAGCGCTTAGAGGAATGCCATGACGAAGGAGAGATACAAGAATTGCGGATGAGCGTCAAGTTTTACGGTGACATGTTTAGGGAGGCATCACGTGAACACAGCATGCTCAAGGCTAATTACGAGCTGAAGCGAGATTTGCTGGAGAGGCTGATTAGGAGGGAAGATGCTCTCGGAAGGCAGGCAGCAGAGCTTGACAAGCAAAAGAAGATGCTCATTTCAGGGTTGGAAGGCTTGGCTGTATTCTCCCATCCCATGGTCTACCCACATGAAATTGAAGGGGGGGGTGTACTAAGCTCACATACGGGACATGTGCTTTCTGTGAGCTGCCGTTCCTCCATTCAGATGTGGTTCTTTGTAGCTGCCACCATGTCTATCATCCTTGGTGTGTCAGTGCGTGGTTCAGGGTTAATTCAACGTGTGCTTCAAGTGACTGCGGCTTGATTCATCCTACGTGGTATACAAGTCATGGCGATAGCTTGATTCATCCTACGTGGTATCGCCTGAGCTGCGTGACCGTGCGCAAGCTCTAGACTGTGAGATGTCTAGAGTGTTGGCTACTTCCATGAGAACATTGGCTGCGAAGAAGACTCCACCCGGGATCGGTAATAATATATTTTCCCACCATTGGTTGCCAACATCCGAGAAAAGTTACAATCCAAAGTTTCAGCCTCCACTTGAAGGTCACTGTAAACCGTAAATTTACACTCACGCAAAACACCCAAGACTCACACAAGTTTCCATATGATTCTAAATTCTTCCCGGGATGGTCTGACGTCTAATGTTTAAGTAATTTTGATCTAATTATCACATAAAAATGTTTTCTTTAATAAAACTTAAAGCTATAATGCATCATTTTAAAGGTTTCTGGGTTAAACAATCTACACTCTTAAAGGATTGAGGATTTTTATGTTAATCCAAGAAAAAGACTGATTGCGACAAGAGCCTAGCTCTTTGTCTTTCTTGTGTGTGTGCCCAAACCTCTAACTATGCCTTGCTAGGCGAATGGAATTTATCCATTGCTTAACTCATTGCTTTTCTCGTTTATTAATTCTTCTTTATAATTGAAAAGCTTACTTCATGCAATTCGCTCCATCTTTAATCACATACGTCCACGGCTAAGCTTTTAAAATTCCAAGTGGATTCCACATCCAAACACATTAACTTAAACAATCACACTTGTTAGAAGTTTAAGAATGATTCTTTTTGAGATCTATACTCTAATACATTCACTTTCAATCAAATTTAATTCCTTTGATTTAATCTACTATCCATTACTCTTAAACTTAAAGTAATTGCATTCTTCTAAGATAACATTACTCTCTTTAATGCAATTAATTCCTTAAGATTAATTAATACACTTCAAATATAAGAACTCTTATCTTGTAATTCAATTATTATTATAAGAATTCTTAGTCACAAATATTTTTAGTTCTTTGAATATGTTTTATTTTCTTTCAATGTCACTTATTCAATAAGTGCAACATTAAATCTTCTTAAACTATTTATCAATTTAAGATATTACAATCAATTAAAATTCGACTTCTTAATTATTAAGACTCACTTTCACAAGTCACATGTGCAAAGTTACTTAATCAATTAGAATCAATACAAATTTTCACAACACTTAAAAATTCTTACAACCATCGCAAGAATTGCTAGCTCCAAGCTAGGACTCACAATTGCTTCATCAATGTGGTGAATTCAAAATGAATTCCTACTCCACTTAAGCTAAAACTATGAAGAGACACTATTTCTTAAAAGGTTTCTTCCTTTTCCTTCCACCCCTTCAAGTTCTGCTTAAATCCTTTCAACTAATTAAAAGGTGTGACTATTCTTTTAAGTCTTATCTTTAAGTCCTTTCATACTAGCATTATTTCCTTTAAGCTGTTTTAAGCTTTTTACTTATTTTTAAAGTTCCTCTTAACTTTTATCACTGACTATCTACTTTTTGAACTATTTCAAACCCTTTAAGCTATTTTTTAAAGAAAAAAACCTTTTTTCATGTATTGGCTCTACAGCCACCCAACAACTCCTCGTATCCATTCGACTTGTACCACTCTGGATGGACCAACCCACAATTCTTTGACGCACACTTTGAATTCGATTAAAACCACAACCTCGCACACCACGGGTGATACACATGCTCACAACTACATATATGGATGTCATTGTAAGGAAATGGAAGATCACATACCGTGCATGTCCTCCATTTCAGTGTGTTCCATTCCTTACCCTCTGCTTCCTCGAGGTACACCATGGGGTGCGGAGAAACCGATAGACCGTTCTACCCAACCCTCAAAGTCCCTACGAGCTTCAACAAGTCCTTGGCCTGCTTCTCCAAGATGTCTTCTCTCCACTCCAGTCTGGCAATCAATGCAGCTTTGCATTTGTAATCAGCCTTGAGGATCCCAAGCTTGTCGCCTGCTTCTCTGAACATGTCAACATAAAAATCATTGTGCAGCCGCAGGTGTTGCAATTGCCCATCGTTCTTGCATTCATCCATACGCTTCCTTGCAGTGGTCACAGTTGCCTCCATGGTCTCAACTAGTTGACCTTCACTCACGATTTGTTGATTTAGATGGTGGAGATCATTTTTTGCCACCTCAAGCTCCTTCTTTGCTGCCTCAGTCTCCAACCCCACGAGCGGAAGAAGCTCCTGCACCTCTGCCCTCTTCTTCTCCGTCGACAAAGAGCTTTGAGAGACGTTGCTGTCCAACATTCCTGTAGAAGCTTCGGCACACTCTCACTTCACCAAATTCCCTCCCTCGAAAAAGCATGCCAATCCCTACTCTTGCACAATTTCAGGAAGAGACTTACCAGTAATGCGCGATTTTTCCTTCACCAATCCCATCATCTTCTTGCGCCACGCAGACCTCTGGTTTGTGTTCGTGATAGTAGCAAAACCCGCCCAGTCCACTTCAATCCCCTTGACCACCTCTGCAACAACTGCTACCGCAAAGTCCTTCCCTACAAGCTTTGAGTGAGGCACCTACGGCTTCTGATAACAAATGCAATGGTAGCGGTTTATTGCATTTGTTATTGCCGTAACCGCGACCTTCCTGAATGAATAACCGGACTTACCCAATCGCCTCGGTCCAAAAATCACCATGCGGTCATTTTCCGTGACATCATGCTTCTCCCCGTGCTTGTGCGGGTTCAGCCTACCTGCGTGTAGCTTGTACTGGTCTTGGAATTGCTCATATAAATCAGCACAAGGCGGCGCGCCTCTAAGCATCATCCCTATCTTCAGCTCAATGTCCTCCAATTTAGACCCCTTCTCACCGCTATTGTCGTCGATATTCTCCACCTTATCGTCCTCCTCCTCTCTAGCCTCCTCCTCCGTGTTAGACTCATCTCGTTCATCGGTATTGTCAATCCTTTGGATGGCCACCTCTTTCTTCTTAAGCCGACCGTGTCCATTTCTGTCTTGCCTCCCTATACTGGATGAAGTCAGTACTCACATCCAGCATCACCTACCAGACATGCACAGGACGTGATAGTTTAATTTTAAACTAAAATATACTGCACTGACTATAATATACTACAGTGAGAAATATACAATGTCTCATACGGTATACCACGGTGTACTACAGTGCTCAATAGTAAATTCCAGAAAAGGTAGCATAGTTTTCCAAGAATGTACGCATATGAACTAAACTAATGTGGAGACCATATTTTATACACTCAACTTAAATTTCTAAAGCCGATTATGGCAACCCTTTCAGTACATAGCATACAAAGGACTATTGACCGTCCAATACACCTAAAATTGCATGCACTGGCATTCCAAAATATACATTCCTGACGAGTATACTCCCTCCACAGAGTGGTAAACCCATATGTGAGTATATACCCCGCCTAGGAATATAACCACATTAGAAAACATCAATCCACGTGTAAATCCTACGCAAATAGAAACCCGCAGCAAGAAGCACCACCTACGTATACACCCACATGGGTATGCACCCTGATGGATATGCACCTTATCCCGGATATACGATCCTAGCCGGGTATACATAAATACTGGACTAGACACCCGTACTTGGATAAGCAACATTTCCCATTGGTATACATCGACGCATGTGTAAATCTGAAGCAAATATAAAGCCACAGCAAGAACCACCTCCTACGTATACAGTCACCCAGGTATGCACCCACATGGGTATGCACCCAACCCCGGATACACGGTCCTAGCCGGGTATACATAAGTACTAGACTAGACATCCAAACCCAGATAAGCGACATTTCCCAGATACGGATATCCACCTAGGTAAACACCTCATCCCATATAAATCCTAAACCAACCCAGGTATGCATATCAACCGAGGTATATACACCAACCCTAGGCATGGCCCCGAATCCAGCTACAATATTGATACCATTGTATAGTACCCCACCTAGATATACACTGTAACCCATGTATGAACATCCACACAGATATGCACATCAACCCATGTATGCACAACAACCTAGATATTACTCTAAACCCGACGTATTTACCAAAGACGTATAATCTACACAACTAAACCGCAAACATGGGTTGCCACCACGACAGTGTGACCATACACCTTGACATGGATTACCTAAGTTTCACCGCTTTTTGTAAGCAACCCTGAAGCAGTCGGCCAGCTCTTCGTTGTTAGCTCACGTCCTCCACTTGTATGGAATCGTCAGGAATTAGCCTAGACACTCCTTTCCCAATCATCTACAGTTCAGATGTTCACATCATTGTAGTAGTAACCTTAAACGAACTGGCCTAGCACCTCTTTCTAGATTCACAACTGGCCACGCACTTACGCACGTGCTGCGCTCTCTACTTACACATTACACGAGAAGCAAAAGAACCACTAAACAAATTAAAAACTAGAAAGAGAGCAAACTTACCAATGAGTTCCAGTGTTTTTTCTCCGCAGCCCTGAAGTGGTCGGGTAGAAATCCGTTGCAGATTCACAAAAAACTTGTATGGAATCCTGAACAATTGCACGCTCACAACAACTTTCTCAATCACCTACAGTTTGACAAGTGTACATTAATCAAGTAGCAACCTAAAGCAAACAATTTGCAATCTAGCCATGGACGATCATCCACATCCCGTCCAACTAAAACACACATGTAATGAAACGAACAAGCCTAGCACCTCATTTTACACTGATTAGCAAGTTGCGGACACGAGAGCAACTTACATTTAGAAAACAGTACTTGTAAGCACACACCCACAACTTGCAAGCACTCCCTACATGTCCCCTACCTACGTACGTGCTACGGCGATCACGTGTATCAAGCCAGAATAAGAAGAAAAAAACATGAGAAATGTAAGACAATAACTTCAGGCAATGTCTTACCAAAAATACAACGTCGTCGCCACCCCGAGCGCGAACTGCAATCCAGGAGCTCCTCCTTCAGCTGCGATCCAACTTCAACGCCTCTGCGGTCTTCACATACACTGTGGTTTATTGCCCGACCCTCCTCCGGAGACAAACTTCCACGCACAGACACCGATCGCATGTTTGAGATTCAAAATGAGACCCAGAACTTACAAGCACTCCCCACACGTCCCCTACCTACGTACGTGCTACGTCGATCCACGTGCATCTGACCAGATGAAGGAAAAAAAACATGAGAAATGAAAAACAGTAACTTCAGGCAATGTCTTACCAAAAACACAACGTCGTCGCCACCCCGAGCTCGAACTGCGATCCACGAGCTCCTCCTTCAGCTGCAATCCAACTTCAACGCCTCTGCGGTCTTCATATACACTGTGGTTCGTGGCCCGACCCTCCTCTCGAGACAACCTTCTACGTACAGACACTGATCGCGCACCGCTTTTCGGGAGCGCTAAATCCTATGACCTCCAGCACCTCGCCCACCACGAACAAAATGTCACCTAGTCTAATCATAGCTCTTCTAACATGCTAATCCTTGGCGCTCTCTCTCTACAAGTGCAGTGATTGAATACCTTGATATGGATTTCTTCAATTGCGAAGTTCAATCGCGGCGTGCACCAGCTCCGCCTCTACTCGCTTCCGAATATTTGGCCATCGCCTCATGTCAATTCACCCAAACTCAACGGTGCCAAGGAGGAGAGAAAACCACAGCCGTGCGGAAAAAAAACACACATTGGCCGGCCTGGAACTCGCGGACCAAGGAACCCCTCGAAAATTGCACCCATAGCATTCATAAATTCAGAGCTACGTGGCTTCATCCGAGGCGTCCAGATTAATGCGCCGTTGTTTGTAATTATGTCAGGTAGCATGACAGATTTGACGGCCAGGATTAGCAACCACCAATTGGATGGACGGTCCTCAACGTTCGCGACCTCTTACAAAGGGCTCCATGAAAAACATGCTCTGTAGTATATTTTTTTGCCCAAAAGTGAATAAGCTTAGTGGACTTATACCCCACTCTTTCACTAAATTGACGTATTGTCTCTTCTTCACGTTGCCGCATGAGGCTGAGAGTGCCCAAGAGAGTTTGCCCAAGAAAGTGGTCAGATGACAAGCACAACAAAGATGGTACTAGCTTGCATTCTCTTGTAACTGAATTCGGGAAAGCTTGTGGTCTGGCATATTTCATATGTATAATAATGTGACTTTAATCATTTTTCTTCGCCGTTGCGTGTGCATGTTGATTTTGGCTTCGGGGTACGTGTTTAATACTTACAGAGGAAAAACTTTGGGTCAATTGCTGAGCAATTTTGAAATAGGGAATAGGTTTGGTGATCGTACCTCCCAGTTTCCTCCTACCTGATTACAAACTAATTTAAAATCGCCGAAGATTTGGAGAACTTTCACGTTCCTTTCTCGAGCCAGCTCTAAACCAGTATTGAGGGCCGCATATTCAGCCTAGTTACAAGTAAGATGTTTCCCTAGATCTTGATGAAAACTTCCTTCAGTCCTGCTGGACTTTCTAAAACCACTCCAGCACCAGATCCCAAAATTTTTTAACTGGAACCGTCGAAGTTAAATTTGAAATTTCCAAGCATGCATTGAAAAAGTAACATTCACACGCTAGCACTGCGTTACAAATCTAGATTCATCACATCACAGCACCAATATAATCAAATAACAGGCAATGGGACATGAAGATATGTATGGCTGTGAAGAAACCAAGAAAATTTTGCACTGTAGCTGATTCTACAGTTCCTGAACTGTAACTCAAATCCAAACCGCTACTCAAACCCGAACCGCTATACAACTTGATCGTTGCGCGACTCCAACTTCTTGTCGAGATAGTCATAATTGTCACATGTGCAAACTGATAGCAATCACCATAATCGATAAACAAGAGATTACTCCGGAATGGCAGTTCGCACTCCTTCCTCCAACAAAACAGCAACAACAAAACAATAGCGATCTTATCGCCGCTACTTCTTTGATGACTATTCAACTCAACTTTTGGTCAACTCATCAACATCAATTCCTCCAGGCTCACGCCTTCAGCTCCTAAGCTCAGATGCACTTCTTTCAAATTTTTGCCGGTTCGCACCTACAACTAAGACAAAAACCAAGCTCCACAGACGCAAATGACGCGACCACGTCTCGCAATCTCTGCAAAGGAAGACTTGTCTAGACATGCTCGCTTTACGTCCTCATCAAGCGCTCACCAGGGAAAATAAACGATTGAAGCCCTAAGGTACTGGAATTAGAGTTCTTGAAAAAGAAAAGACGATTTAGCATATGAATCGTTTTCTGCAAAAAAAACAATGGGTTGAGTTCGTCGTAGTCTGCTAACTTGATGAGATAGCTCGCGGGCGCATCCAAAACCCCGGTAGCCTGTTCCAGTTCTTCGGGTTCCGGCGGCAGAGGTGTTTGGACAAAGCACATCTTTGGAGATTGTTCTCTGTCTTTTAACTTAACTTGGAATTATTGCTTACTCCTGGCTCTCACCCTTCGACAAATTCTCTCGAGTCCCGGCAACGGAACCAGATGAAACGAGACAAAGCCAATTCCTCTAGACTATTAATCGAATACACGTATATTAATCATAAAAAAACCTGGATGGTTATATGGTCGCCTGTGAAAAACTCTTCAACCTTGATCCCTATATATAATCCTAAACCTAAATTAAAAGAAAAATAAAAGAAGTTCTAATGTAAAAATGATTAGAAGGTTCTACACCTTTGTCCCTAACATTTCCCCCTTCTCAAGCGACGAGTCCCAAGAAGAGCCCTAAGCTTATCCGGATGAAGTCAATGAAACTTTTGTATCATTTCGAGTGCGTTCGCAAGATTCTCCGTGGGTTCTCATATTTGTTTGTTGATATAATAATACTCTTGTGCACCAAATACTCCTACTTGCCCTACGCCCTTGATCATAAACTTCTCATATTTTTCCACGTTGTATTCTTTGTGATTTTCAATTTCAACACTTGGCGGTGGCTGTTGTGTTCTACTTGGAAAAGACGACTCTTGATAAGGTTCTATAAAAGTCACATGAAAGATTGGATGTACTTCAGGGAGGCTTGTAGCTAAAGATGATATGCCATTGAATTGATTTGCTTGTGGATGACAAATGGTCCCAATCTCTAGTAGTCCGACTTGTCACGTGGTCGTTTGGTCATCATATTCCGTTGAAGAAGCCATACTTTATTTCCAACTTGAAAATCAGGTGCTTGATTGCGAAATTTGTCTGCAAATGTCTTATAAGACTCTTTTTTGAGTCTAGTTGAAGCTTCAAAACATCTTGAATTTGCGATAGTTGCCTTGCAAAGTCATCAGTTGCCGGGTTACTATTTGTTGGTGAACTCAACAGATGAAGCTTTGAATGATAGCCATAGTTGAAATAAAATGACATTTTCTAAGTTGAAGCATGAAGAGTATTATTATATGCGAACTCCGCTAACGGTAAGTATGTCGTCCAGTCATCTTGGTGATAGTTGAATGTTGCAAGGTAAATACTCCACAAGAACTAAATTAACCTGTTCTATTTGACCGTCAGTTGGAAGATGGAAATTTGGAAAGAGGTTGGTATCCACCTTCAATATCTCAAAAAGAAATCTCCTAAACTTTGATACAAACTACTGGCATTCCTCGATCAAATACAATATTGTATGGTAGACCATGATATCAATACACATTATAAAGAAATAGCCTTGCCGTGTCTTCACTCAATGAAGACTTCTTGCAAGGGACAAAGTGCACCATCTTTGTAAACCAATCCACCACAATGAAGATGATGTTGAATGAATTCAATGGCGGCGAATCTATAATTAAATCCATACACACCAAGACCATGGTCTACGCAAAATAGGTAGTTATTCCAAGAGTCCATAAGGGCAATGCGGAGGATTCTTAGACCTTCAACAATTATTACAAGAGGGAACATAATTCTTCATATCTTTCCACATATGGGGCCACAAAAAATCTTTGAAAAGAAGTTCTAAAGTCTTGTCGTATCCAAAATGACCTACAGCTGGGAAATCATGACTGGAGTAAAGAACGCGAAGTTGTGAGGGACCCTCCGAAATAAACTAGCGTTCTTAAAAATATAAAGATCTTCCTCCACCTTAACTTTGTCATCTTCACTGAGGCGACCCTTGATGTCAAGAGCCACATGATTGTCAATGGTTGCAATGCGTACTTCGTTGAGGAAGCCAACATCAATAGGTGTTGGTATAATAGTAGCGCTAATGCAAAATATTTTTGGCTTCAACACAGTTACACACTGTTGCCTCTCTAGCCTTTGGTGCAAGGTACAATCTCCTCAATAATGCATCGCACAGTCCTTGTTGCTTCCCCGGTCGATATGTGATGACAAAGTCAAATTGCAATAGTAACATATTCCATCGAGCTTGGCGCCGATTCAAAACCCAAGATGAAATGAAGTACTCCAAATTTTTGTGATATGTGTATACAGTCATTGGATGTGCGGTTCCTTCAACAAAGTGATGCCACTCTTGAAAAGGATCCACAGTAGCAAAAAATTTCTAGTCGTGGATCTTATAATTGATCTCGGTAGCAAAATATTTTGGAGAATGGAATGCAATTGGATGGAGCAAATGAAGTTCTTGGCCAGATTCTTGTCAAATGTATTTCTGTAAATTCCGCCAACTCTGTTTGTGATAGGTTGTGGATCAAACCAAAAGTTTGTTGTACTCCCTCTTCTACGTCTATAGCACAATCATATGGTCGATGCTCTGGTAGTATGTCGACATTCTTCTTTAAAAACACATCTTCAAAATCCTTCTACCGCTCCGGGATATCGGCTGTTGAGGTTTTCTATTCGCTAGTTGGAGCCCCATAGATGACAAATGGTGTACCCTCCTTGGACGATCTTACAAACGCCCTTGCTCCAATGAAAAGAGGTTTTTTCATTCGCGATTTGTTAACACGTTTACTAACATGTTATCTAACATGTTTATCATCTGAAAGTTCTATGGAAAAAGTCATCTTTCGCAGCTTCCAGTCTATAGATGGGTTGTATTCTTCTAAACAAGAAAGACCAAGAATAACAAGATTTGACGAGGTTTTGATGGCGTTGAAGATATATGGTATTCAAATGTCACTTCTGAAGGTATTGTCTTATGGGTGACGTTGCTAAAGGACAAAGATCGTCCATCTATCACAATATTATGTTGCCTTGTCAAACAAAAGGCAACTTGAGCGAAAAGAGAGGAACTTTAATGTTGTTGCGATATCAAACTGTTCAGCCGCACGGTTCTTATTGTGAGTGAACATCTTTGTTTTCCTAGACTATGTCTTCACGGTGCGTTGACTCAGCTTCTTTGTACAGTTGGGGACTCTGTGGCCTTTCTCACCACAATACAACATAGCCCTTCCTCCATACCACGCTTCTTCTCTTCAGGGGTAAAATATTGCACCAATCTACATGTCTTCGACTTTCTAATGCAAACTCGAGCGGCATGCTAACATAGATGAGGCTTGATGGGTCGTTTGCGATCTTGATAGAGTCCATGAGCTCTGATCTTGGCGACGTTGGAAAAGTCGGTTGTCACACTAACTGCTCGACTAATTGTCACACTAACTGTTGATTGTTTGCAAGTCAAGTAGTGACAAAAGCAAATTTTTTATATTGTCCCTCAAGCCCCAATAGAATTGGTTTATCAGGGCTACTTCATCTCAATTGATGTTGCACGCGAGTTGTCTAAAATCTAAGGCATAAGCCAATGTAGAACGTGTCCCCAATTGTAGGGACCAAATCTTGATTATCGTCTATTGAACCTTCTCATGTTCTCCAAATGCTTCCGCAAATGCTTCCTGAAAAGTGTCAAAGTTGTTGAAGATAGGTGAACCTTTCTTGAACAAGGGAGCAAACCATGATAAAGTTTGTTTCGTAAGCAACGTTCGAACTAATCCAGCGTACATTGAGATTGTTAAAGGGTACCAATGGTTCCTTCCATCGTCACGGTTTGGACCGATAACTTGATGATAGCGTTCAAGATGACTTCTAGCCTACACTTAAAAGTTTCAAGCATTGTAAGGTCTTCAGTTCGAGCCGCACTATAATAAAGGAATAAGAAAATATATAAAAGACACTTGGTTTAGAGGAGGGTAATCCACAACCTCTAAACACCTTCAAAAACTTGAATGAAAGGGGTTGTCCACTCTCTCACTAGAAGAACAAGATTCAAATAATGTGATGAATGAGATATCAGGTTAGAGGAAGGTAATTGCAACCTCTAAATCGCTAGTACACTTTCAAAAAGAGGGGCAATCTACACTTTAATAAGAAGGTTCTAGCTCTGATACACAAGTGAAGTCAGTCTTGACAAATTGTTTGGGACACAAGAATACTAAACAAGTACTCTAGAAAGTTGGAAAGGTTTCAAGAAGAAAATTGATATGAATTAGAATCAATAAGATGAGTATACGAATAAGACAAAGAGAGGTGGGTAAGTGCTTCAAGAGATGCGTTGCCAAAACTAAATAACTCTTCAGCCTCAACCCCTATATAGAACCCTAAATCTAAAGTAAAAAATAAATAAAAGCAGTTCTAAAGTAAAAGGAACTCTAAAGTGAAAGTAATTAGAAGGTTCTAGACATTGTGACCCTAACATATTACCTTAAGTTCTTTTCACCTCTCTCCATTTTCTCCCCTTTACTTTCCCCTCTAAATCTATCTCTACTATTTACAATACCGTAATAACTAGGAGCAACTTATAAACCCTAATAAAAATTGTATCTGTCAATAATTGATGGTGTTGTTGAACTTGTTTCTTTTATGGTTGTTGAAGTCCTAATTCTTTCCATCTCTCCTTGTAGATGCTCTCCATGTCTAGTATTCGGAGCCTAGTTTGGTAGGTGTGGGTGTAAGGTGTTTAAATACATTGAGGTATCCTAAATTTGGATCTAAATAAAAAATATAGCAAGGATGATGATGGATGTGAGTTTTGGATCTAAGCCAACACAAAGCGCTGCTTCAGATCTACTCTCCAAGGCCATCGCCACATTTTTCATCGATTTCGTTGTAAAATATCATACAAAAACAAATCTGGCATCTCTATCAACACAAACAGTATCACAAAACACCTTTCAATAAAAGTAAAACAAAATTGAGATGTGCTCTAAGGCCCAACAACCCTCATTGCCTTGTGTTTTTATACTTTGTCTAACACCTACATCATTCTCACCAAGAATTGCAAAGCTATTCCTCTCTCATCTTAACTTCCCCTTTTTTCCCTTATTCTAGATTACTTCAATTTCAATTTTTCTAATTATCAACTTTACAAGGAATCGTCACTATTTAAGTTGATTTTAACAATTGGATATTTAATACTAGACTTCTTCTTTTTACCAAACTTGTACACTATCTATTTTATTACTTCTCATTCAACAAACATCTTTCTTAACTTTAGTTAACTTAAATTACCCATTGGAGACAACAGGTCAATATACTAGTCTCTTTATCTTTCTATATTAAACAGGCCTATAAGTATCATCTAGGTATAATGCCATAGGACGCGGCAACATGTGGCTTTTACAAATATTATATTTACTTTGTTTTTATAATTTTAGTTAACGTATCTAAACTTACATTACTCATTGAAGACAATACTCATTGGAAACAACGAGTAAGTGTATTGGTCTTTCTATATAATAATAGAAGAAGAGATATACCCGGTGATGGGAACCGAGAATAACTAGGTGATACCCGTCATAGGAGGTTGCAACATGTGGTATTTACTATTATTTTTTTTGCTTTTACGGCTTGATATTCGAGTATATCTATTCTAGTCTATAATATAAAAGAGCAAGGCCAATACCCGGTGGTTGAAACCTCCAATATCTAGGTAATACCCACTTATCTAGGAAGTCGACATGTGGCATTTACTTTAATACTCTTACTTTATATACCTAGGCAACTCGGATATCTAAAGTAAATAACGAATATATGTTTACTTAATTAGTGATTGTCTTTGGTCTCTTGAGGACAACGGGAGCCCACTAGTCTACTCTATATTATAAATAGAGCAAGGCCAATACCTAGAGGTGGAAACCTCCAATATCTATGTGATACCCTCTTCTCTAGGAAGTCGACATATGGCATTGACTTTAATACGTTCACTATAAAAACCACAACAATTGGGTATCTAAAGTAAATAACGAGAATGTGTTTATTTCATAAGAGATTGTCCTTGGTCCTTTATAGAAAATGAGGGTTCAACTAGTATATATATACTAGAGTGTTACCCGTGTCCTCCGGACACAACATTTTTTTGTGTTGAGTCCCCACCTCCCCGTCCCCTAGCCCTTTCCCTCCAATCCATCGTCCCCCCCGTCCCCGTCCCTGTCTCAATCCCTGCCCCGTCCTTTTATCCAAAACCCTAACTTTTAGCTTTTCATTTCATCCAAAACCCTAATTTTAAGCTTTTCATCCAAAAGCGTTTTTCATCTACGCATTCATCCATCCGCACACTCATTTCTCATCCTCTATTCTTTTATAGATATATACTAGTGGGATACCTGTGTCCGCAGGACACAACATTCATTAGTGTTTTCCCCTTGTCCCCGTCCCCGTCCCCTAGCCCTTTCCCTCCAATCCATCGTCCCCCCTACCTTGTCCCTTTGTCCCCCGTCCCCGTCCCTCGTCCCCGTTCCCGCCCCCGCCCCCGTCCCTATCCCCGTCCCCGTCCCCGTCCCCGTCCCCATCCTCATCCTCATCCCCCATCCCCGCCTCGTCCTTTTTGAAAATGTAATTGTAGAATCTTCTAATTCTTTATTATAATTGTGCAAATATCAGTATATATTTGGATAATGACCTAATTCCATTAAGATTATCCTGCGTGTTCAAGACATCCTCTCTCTCATTAGTGATCACCAAAGATGATAGTTCCAGGTACAGAAGCAAGAAACTGACATTACATCATGGAGGAAATCATGATGAGCAGAGATCAATTTCACATACAAATGTTCACAGAGCGAGCGGATCATTCGACTCTCTACCAGATCGTGACCACAGACTCAATTTCAGAAGACCACCACTTTCATATACAATTCAAGTATCAAAACACTCCATCAAGATCGTGGCCATGGACATGATTGTGATAAAGAAAGATAAGTTTCAGATACAATCCACAAAGCAAAGCAAGGAGATAATCAGAAACTCCATTAGACCATGGACACATGCAATTCTAAAAGCAAGAAACTCCATACAAATCGTGTCTGTTGACAAAGCCATGATGAAGAACCAACACTTTCAGACAGGAAAATTAGAGCCTCTATCAAGATCGTGTCCCTAGCTTGCTCCGTCCATGGCTGCTGCGTCGCGGCTTTCCTTCCTCCAGCGCGTCTGTTGCGAATCATTGAAAAACGAAAAATCAAAAACCAACACCAAACCCAACTCTGCCTGTATCTCACCTCCTCCTACTCTTCAACTTTTGCAAAAGACTATCAACGAACCCTATCAGGAAACCTCGACCCCAAAAGTCCCCGAATCAGACATCCCCAACATGTGTTTGCAAGGATTGGACATCATCCTCTCGATCGACGTACATTCCTTCAAAAGTAGAGTGGTTTCATGGCAAGGTTATTCACTAGACCATCAATCGAGCACGCTCCTTCTGCGTTTTGGGCACTGCAAATCTATCAATCCACTGCGGAGGTTACGTGAACTCTAATCCTAACTGCGATTTTTCAGTCGAGTATCCCAGCGCCTTGAGCAGGAGCGCGGTCTCGTGCGGCGTGAGCGGGCACCCGCCCCGCTTGCGCTTCTCCTCCCTGTCGATCTCCTTCTCCTTCCAGTGCTTCATCCCGTACCGCATCTGCTTCAGCTCCTCGGACTCCGCGGCCGACAACCCGTAATCACGTAATCTCGACGCAGGGATGCAGTTCTGCAGGGATGCATGGAAGCGCTGGCCTGCTTGGAACAAATCAACCGTGTCGGTGCCACTACGACCTGGAAGTAGAAGTACGCTCTTTCTCGACGCGTTCTGTTTTCATCGACCCGTCTCTTTTTCCTCGACGCACAAAGCTGGATTCACGTTTTTCCTCGACGCACAAAGCTGGATTTACATTCTTCATCGCAACGCATCACTTTTCATCCATAACTGGCGCGTTCATCCAAAGGATCGTTCATCCATCCGACGCATTGTTCATCCTAAATTCTTTTATTATATAGGACTAGTGGGGTACCCGTGTCCTCCGGACACAACATTTTTTTGTGTTGAGTCCCCACCTCTCCATCCCCTAGCCCTTTCCCTCCAATCCATCGTCCCCCGTCCCCGCCCCTGTCCATTGTCCCTGTCTTTATTTTCTTGGTGGTTTTTCTTATCATGTTGACCTGACAATATTTGTTTTTTCCAACCTGACCCAGGTTAGGAATTACTGATCTCCAAGGTTTGAGATTAGGGTTTCAGGGGGTCGATGCTCTAGTTGGAGGTTTGGGGTTGAGTTTTTGGGGATTTCGGGTTACCATATTGTTGATAGTTCACATAATTTACTCTTGAAGCACAAAAAATGTAAACTCATATTAAACTTATATTAGGACTCACTTTCATTCCAAGGTAGCTATTTCTCTATCAGTGACAGCGGCTAGGAAGGTTACAAAATGAACTCATGGCATCCATCCAAGATAAATAATCTTCAAAAAATCAATGTATGAAGATAATGTCTACTGATAAGAAATTAAGCACAAACCTTCTCATGTGTAATCCAATATGAGAATGCTTGAATATGTAAGGGTTAATCAATAAAGGTAATCAAAGCTTCTAAAAATTGCTCCTCTAAAACATCCCTAAGGATCTCCAGTCTGGATATAACGTTGGGATTCAGCAAGTTCTACGCTTCTTTGATAAGGGTCCCTCTTTCGCTGGAGTAGAAAGCATCTAAAACCACATTGATCCACTTGAGCAATTTCTCCGATTTTCTGCAACCCAAAAGAAGGAAGAGAAAGGTCAGTTTCACCTCTAATTTCAACAAAATAGATCTAACTGTAGGTGTGTCTTACAACAACCTGTGATGATGAATTGGTTATAATAAGGATACAGGAAAACTTCAACACAATTGAAGTCATAGTCGATTTTCTTCGCCTGCACAGTCTTCTCGATCCAATCGATGGCGCTCACGTAGCTGTCCACGACCTGTTTGGCTTTCTCGAACCCGTGCAGTTTCTCGACCAAGTGGTAGTAGTCGTCAAACCACGGCATGATGTGGGCCGTAGAGCGTGTACTTGTGCCCATATTCTCCTGTAGGTAATACCATGATTGGAGCGAAGGAATTCGAAGGCATGAAGTAGATCATACATGTTCTCCACTTGGTATCAATCAAGAACTCAATTGGAAAGAAGCATCCATTACAAACTCAGCTCATCAGGGTTGGTTGAGTTCAATGCACAAACCTTGAAATGAAAGATCACTAAACGCAGCAGTTTGATGCACCACATGGAAAAACCCGAATGAACCTTCTCACCGAGATGGATTTACTGCACATGCAATCAACTTGTAAGAAAACTTGAGAATAACACAAAAAGCCATGCCAAAAACTACGCAGAGCCACACTTAGCCAAACCAAACCAAGAAGTACATAAACAAATCAATTATAAACAAACAAATTACAGACAAACACGTGCGACCTCCTCAACACATGCAAAATTTACAGTGTTCATATCTGCAATCAGTAGAGGCTCCAATTGGAAGTAGAGAATGTACAAAAAGACGCCCTACCCTAATGTTGGTTTCGTTCCAGACATTCAATGAAGTACCTTGCTATACTACACCCGGATACATCTCTCTGACAGAGGTCACCTCATCATCGCAACTCCGAAGTTCAACCATCTCAGGCAATTGCACGCCAAGCTCGTCCAAAGTATTCTTACGTGAGGCAGCCAAGCACCTCAAAAACCAAATCCTAGCTCCCTCCTGCTGTTGCTTTCAATATAGGGACGTACGGAAAACCAAACGCCATCCGCGCTTGAAAGCCTCGAGCAGCCCTGCCACCTTCGATGCAGCTCTCCCGTCGTTGTCATTGTCTCCGCCACCACCACCTCCTCGCAAGAGTGAACGCAATTGCAATGTCGCCTTCATCTTCCATTCGCTCGAAGGTCCCAGTGGGGAAGAACGGCAACACCAGAGTTAAGGACGAAACAAACATGCGAGGCAAGGCGTAGGTAATGGAGAGGTGCTCAAAAATGACCGCCGGTGAGTTGAACGACGCCAGAAAGGCCACATGCTGACCTCAAATTCCGTGTGCATTGGGCACAAAAAGGTTCGGAAATCCATCAACAAACGTCCTGTTTCGTCATCTTTGAATAAATCAAACCCCATGCCAAAAACGCTTCCAAAACATTCCTCCATCGATAAACCTGACATCATCCTCACAAAACAGAAAACTCAAACACCATGTCAAAATGCAAAACTTGTAAAGAACATGATAAAAACATTCCTCCATCTGAGAGACTTAATGTCATCCTGGAGCAACACAAAACCGAAACATATTATGCCATAGACGTTTTCCAATTGCAAAACTTGTCAAAACCATCATCAAAACATACCCCCATCTGTTAGACTTCACATCGTCCTCAAAGAACATACAACCGAAACACCATGCCATCATTCTAAAACAGACTTCCAAATTGCAATACTTCATAAAACCAATTTATCATCAAGTCGTTCAAACATACTTCCATGTGATAGACTTGAGCTCAATAGAGTCGGTCTCGGCAGCAATACGCCGTGCAAGCTCTTCCGTCTCGTCACAATAGAATAGATACACCTGCAACCAACTCAAAAGCCCTAGCATCCTCAGAATCATGATTGTCTTGTCCGCATTGTGTTTTAGCAAGCGCACCAATGAAACGGGAACCCTTACCCTAACAGTACAATATGAGAAGGAATTTGCCACACCTGTTTCTTGTTAGGTCGGTCGGTGAGGCTGTAGACGTCGCCGTTGAGCTCGTTGGCATCGACGCCGGAGCCGATCAAAGAGGCGCTAAGCGGAATACTGGAGATCCCGGCGTAGATATCAGTGGTGGCCGGGCCGGGCGCGGACGATTTTTCATCGGCGCGCCGGTTTGCGCCGATGAATGGACTTCAAAAGATCTCGCCTACCACGCAGGAACCCCTCGCCGCCTCCAGGGCGTCCATCGCCGGTGCTGCCAGTTCTGCGGTTTCCGCCATCGCGAGCAATTTTTCTGCAAAACTTCCGCTTTAAGGTCGTCAATCCAATCTGCAAAACTTATGCAACCGCGAAACGAAACAAAAATTATGACATTACAGCAAACAGATCCAAACAGCCCTCTCCACCGCTCCTCCAAACGCTACACTCTCCCTTGTCGCTATTCACCAATCAAAAACCGAAGCGAATCCATAACACCATCAGCCTCCACCAAAATCATCAGCAACCTAAATTCAATTTACATATCCACAAAGAAGACAACGCCGAACCAAGAACCTACGCATATTTGCCACCATGTCCGTCAACGGAAAGTCCTCTTCCACAGCTTCCGCATCCGCCATTGCCACATCGAGAACGATCTCCGGCACTGCACTAGCCGTCGTCCTCTCCGCCATCGAATCGCTCACAGCCTTTGCCTGCAGACCCTTGGATATCTACAATGTCCGCCCATCAGATCGGAGGCAAGTTGCTTCCGACCCAACGCTCACAGCGTGATTCTACCGCGACCCAGTTACCAAAATTCTCCAAAGCTCACTGCGCAAGGTTGACACAGTATTTGAACGTCGAACAGGTACCCGAAGCCACAATGAAGCGACGTAGTCCCCGAAGAGTCAGTAGTACGTGAGTAGTCAGTCTTCTTGGTGACGGTGCTTCTTGGTCTTCTTGGTGACAGTCTTCTTGGTCTGATAGGAGCGGCGGACGGACAAACATTGACGCCTGTTATATAGGTAGATATATATATATATATCTCTTATTATAAAAGAATCTTGGATGAGAAATGAGTGCGCCGATGGATGAACGCGTAGATGAAAATCTACCTCCGTGGATGAAAACTGCATGTTTGGATGAAATAGGGTGGGAGAGTTTCAATGCAAGCACCGGTATAATTCAATGCTAGCCTGTTAATGAGTCGATGTTTTGACTTTTTTAGTGCTGGAAAACTTAATTTCTGAAGTCTATCTGCTGCAAAAGCGTTTAGTTCAGGTTCAGATAAAGGGCAGTCATGGGTTGAGAATCAGGTTGAAGTGACATTTGAGTTGACCCAAATGGTATAATAGAATTCAGGATGACAAACACGTTGAATGGATGAACGATCTTTTTGGATGAACGAATTTTTTGGATGAAAAGCTAAAAGTTAGGGTTTTAGATAAAATGAAAAGCTAAAAATTAGGGTTTTGGATAAAAGGACGGGGCGGGAACGGGGGACGGGGATGGGGACGGGGACGGGGACGGGGGATGGGGGACCGGGAAGGGGACAGGGACAAGGGGACAAGGATGGGAACAAGGACGAGGGCTGGGGGACGGGGGGGACGATGGATTGGAGGTGGGGACTCAACACAAAAAAAAATTGTCTCTGGACGACACGAGTATCCACTAGTATATAATAATACTACTAAAATCATAATCTATGCAATGAACCATGCAACGACCAACCACACAGTAAACCGTGCAGTGAACTACAGAAACACTGTAGTCAATCGCGTAGTTAATTGCGCAGTCAATCGTGCAGTGAATCATGTTAAATTTTCTATTTATAGTTTGTAATATAAAATTTACATTAAAATGGTTGGATTAATGCGTTGCAAATCAAGCATATATATATAATAAAAGATATATATATCTATATCTATAAAAGAATACAGGATGACAAACAATCATTTTGGATAAACGCGTCGTTGAAAAACGCTTTTGGATGAAAAGCTAAAATTTAGGGTTTTGGATCAAATGAAAAGCTAAAAGTTAGGGTTTCGGATAAAAAGACGGGGCGGGGAAGGGGACGGGACGGGGACAAGGACGGAGACGGAGACAGGGACGGGGACAGAGACGGAGACGGGGACGGGGACGGCGACGGGGACGGGGACGGAGACGGAGACGGGGACGGAGACGGAGACGGGGACAGAGACGGAGACGGGGACAGAGACTAAGACGGGGACGGGGACGGAGACGGGGACGGGGACGGAGACGGGGACGGAGACGGGAACGGGGACGGAGACGGAGACGGGGACGGAGACGGAGACAGGGACAGAGACTGAGACGGGGACGGGGACGGGGACGGGGGACGGGGGACAAGGGGACAAGGACGGGGGGACGATGGATCGGAGGGAAAGGGCTAGGGGATGGGGAGGTGGGGACTCAACACAAAAAAATGTAGTGTCCGGAGGACACGGGTAACACTCTAGTATATAATAAAAGAACAAGGTCAATAACCAATACCTAGGCATCTCAAAATGCACTACAATGAACTACAATGATTTCTATGAAAAAAGTGAATAGTAAAATGTACCTTATATGTAGATGTTGTTGTGCATGTTCTATCTCAGTCGTAGATTTTCCCAGAGGCTTGTGCACCACTTCGTCTTGAAAGGGTTAACCCTTTAATAGTAAAGTGGACCATGAGAGCCTATGAGAGTCTACAAGTGTATTAGATTAGGCTAAACATCATCTACACAAAATGTACATTTCAACACGGCCCTAATTGATGAAAATCACTATAGTTTGCTAATGAATGCATGGATTGGAGATTGGAGAGACATGTTGAAAAGCTAATGAGGAGCTTAAAATGCGTCCAGAGGACTTTGAGAGACAATGGCCAATTGTGGAAAGAGTCGGAGTATCAAAAGCATCAAAATTGGCCCTGCCAAGGCCTAGCAAGGGTTAGAGGGCCAATAGAGAAGAGGTAGCGGGAACATATTAAGCTCACGCACATGTGTGCATATGAGCCTCCGTTAGAGCCCCAACAAATGGTGGTGGGACCCACTAAACAGATGGTAAATTTGGATAAATTTTTAAAAGTACAAATTGGTTCCCATAGTAAATGCACTGGAAACTCTTTGGGAACATGGAAAATGTGTTGGGAACGTAGGGGAACATTGGGGGAACAACATGGGAACTCATCGGAAATACAATGGGAACGTTGTGGTAATAGTATGGTTAAAAAGGTAAATGAGAAGAGGGTAACCAAATGGTTTGGTTAGGAACCATATCAGATTTTACCGTGAAACTAGTGTGGGCATGAGGAGCCCAACCCGGACTTTTAGGGACCATATCTGGGAGATGAAGCCCCATTTGGTCGCCATGTGCATCTGTTTATTGCTGTAGATTGATTAGGCCTTGGAAAGAAAGGTGTAGGGTAAGGACTCGAGGAGGGGAAGGAAATAACTATTGTATTGCATGTGAGTCGGTGGAGGGAAAGAGACCATATGTGCTGGACCATGGCGATGTGAATTTTGATCCTCCTTATTTACCCCGGTCGAGTTTGGGTCGGGTGCCAAGCTTAAGTAGGACCATTTTTCTGGCCCTGCCCGATTTAGGGTTCTAGAGGATTTTTTTGGGTTTATTTTTGACAAATATGGAGCCTGCGGCCCCTATTTACCCTGTGCAGTTCCTTTGGATCAAATAGGGTCCCCCTCCAACATAAAAATAGGGGCCGGTTTTGTCCCTACCCTCCCCTACCCTCCCCTACCCTCCCCTACCCTCCCCTACCCTCCCCTACCCTCCCCTACCCTCCCCTACCCTTCCAAGCCTGGCGCCCGCCCACGCTCGACCGGGGTTGCTAAGCAAGCCAGCACCGCCAACAACGACGAAGGAGCTTTTTATGCCGCACGCGTAAGCAACGTGGATCCAGCTCCGACTCCTGTTCTCCTTCGTCTGCTTCCTTCCGCCGGGAGCTCTCACTTCACCTTCCTTTCCTTCTACTCACGGAGTGCATCTTCCACCTCCTACTCTGCTCCGAGGCTGTTGTCGTTTCCTCACCGACGAGCGTCCATACTCTTCAACGCCAGGTGCGCCTCGAAGTTAACTCTCCCTCTCCCCTCTCTCTGTCTGTCTCTCTCCCTCTGATGTTAATCACAATTTCACTCGTCGTTTCCCTTTGCCTTGTTTCCTTCGAGTACGTATCATCATCTAGCGCGTCGTTCATCAAGGGTTAACACGGCACAGGTTGTCGTTGTGTTTCCGCGTTTCTCTTCTCGTCAGACGGTCCTAGGGTTTTTCTATCGACCACCGAGCCCGAGTCCATGCAAGGGTTTCATGATCATAATTTATGTATCGGAGGGACGATTGTGGGAGGGTTCGGCCGTGTTTCGCATATTTGCAAGCTAATTTTTTGTGATATTGAGAGACGAGGGGCATTATAAGTAGGAACGGGAGGGGTACTTGGCGCAGGTTTCGTTAATTGCACAATGTTCTGGCTACCCTATCACTACTGCACTTTAGGGTTGGGGCAAAGCTCTGGCTGTTTAGATACTTGTGATTTGTTACTGTTGAATATTCAAGGGTTGGTTATGATTTTAAGAATTTTAAGGGATGCCTTTTAACTTGCTCATTGGTTATATCTGGGGTGGTTTTGCAGCAAGTTGGAAGGGCTGTATTTTGTTGTGCCCAGGGGCTAGGGAAGTCTCGAGAGCAGCAAGATGCCTGCTACAGCGGGCCGCATGCGCATGCCCGCAAACAATCGGGTTCATTCAAGTGCAGCTCTTCAGACTCATGGTATCTGGCAGAGTGCTATTGGGTACGACCCTTATGCACCTGACAAAGTGCAACGTCAAGACGACCGGGGCGCACCAGATCCCGCTGCTGGAGGAGGCGCAACTGCCACTGATGAGCAAAATGCATACGATTCGTTTCAAGGTGCGAAATATTGCCGTTTGCAAATTAAGTGGTTGTTAGATTCTTCAAATTCAGGGCATCTTTTACTTATTCCTGCTGCTTCCTACTTCGTCGTGCTGTTGGTTTTCGTTCTTGTATCATTTACCTACAGACAGTTCCGTTCGTAACTGACCAAACTATTTTCATTCGTGTGCTACTGATACTCTTAGGCGTCAGCATTTAACGCATCCGTCTTTGCAGCTTATTCGAAGATGACCTCATGCTGTGGCCACAGTCTCGAGGATGGTAGTTTCTAGGTTTTGGTGTTATTGTATAAATATATAGTCTTACGAAGCCGAACAATGTTTGTTTCTACATTTTCCAGGTCTTCTTGCTTTGGCTCGCCTGACGGGATCAAATGCGGATGAGGCACGAGGTTCTTGCCAAAAGTGTGGACGAGTAGGTCACCTTACGTTTCAATGCAGAAATTTCCTTACTGCTAAAGAAGAGGCAGCAGCGGCAGCAGTTGCAGCTTTAGAAAGGGAAAGAGGGGGTGCAAAGTTTGAAGGGGTGGGGAATTTGCTGGCTGCAACCTCGTCCTCGGAGGAGTCTGAGATTTCTGACAGTGACGAGGACTCGGAGATGGAAAGAGCCCTGGCAAGGTTGGGAAGAAATAAGAAGACAGGAAAGACCTCTGCACCTGACCATAAAAGGTCAGATTCTAAGAAATTGAAATCCTCTTCAAGAAAGTCAAGGAATTCAAAAAAGAAGAGGCATTATTCTTCCACTGAAGCTAGTGATGAGAGTTCAGACGATTCTCGAGACAAGAAGAGGCGCCGGAAGCACAAGCACTCAGAGAAGAAGAAAAGCTTCAGTGAGCGACATAGATCTAGACGGACGAAGGATGCGTCGGATGACTCCAGTAGTGATGAGGAAACCCATAAACACAGCAGGAGTCGATACCGTAAGGACCACTCTGACAAGAAGGTAGAGAGATGGGTTGCGGATGGAAGCGATCTTGAAGACCAGCGAGACCGGAGAGGAGAGAAGAAAAGGGCGGTCGAAGACACTGACTTTGAAGATCGTAGAGGAAAGAGAGACGAGAAGAGACGATCACGGAGGGATGGTAGTGATGATGCCGACGAGAGACATGGCAGGCGTGAGAGGAGGTCACAGAGAGATGGAAGCGAAGATGTTGATGAGGGACATCGCAGGCAGGATCGTATCGAGGGCAGATCACGGCAAGAGCGGAGTAGAGACCATGATCTCAAAGAGCGCAAACGTGAAAGGAACAAGAACAGGAACGACAAAGAATAGAGCAGATAGATTGAACTTGTGAATCGGACGTGTTCTGCAAGTTTTAGGCACATAGGTTATTTGGTGGTTGACTGGTCTGTTTTGTCAAAAGTTGCGAATCTGTAATCACTTAATGGTTGACGACTTCAATTCTGAAATGCCCTTCATCCTTTGCTGTGGGGCAGTGTAATGGGCACAATGATGTATTGCAATAAATGACTTCAATTGCATTATCAGGCAGAATGATTCCCACTCCCTTCACGTAGTAGACATACAAATACGAAGTTCTTGAGGTTGCAGGTACTACTGTAAACACAACTGCAAGTTATTTTTTCACTAAACAAAAATCCTGATGATGCTGCTGAAATAATCAGCATAAAAAACTCCTCGTTCCTTGAAGTGAAGTTCTCAGAAAATCAATGAAATGTGTACAGGTTCATCCAATTGGGGCCTGACAATGAGGAAGGCTGTTCACCTCTGGTGAGACCTTCGCATGTGGGACTCTTGCTGCGTATCACATAGGCGGGTTAGTTTGGGAAATATATTCTGCCCGGGATTTTGGTGGTGGTGGGATATTTTGCATGAGGGATATATCCAGTGAGGAACCCAAGAGTCCCGCCCACGAGGAGTATTCATGTCTATGAGGTTGTTTGGAAATGAACTGGTGCATAACCCGCTGGGTGTTATGAGAGCAAGTGGGCTTCAATCTGCATTTGCTGGTCAACAAGAGATTTCGGACTACTATGAAAGTACTCAGTTCCTGTTGCCGCGAATCCCAACTCCAACACTCAACGATTATCTGTAAAAACGAACCTGGAACGGAATGAGATGGTGGTGTGTTCCCTGTAAACATCACATCTATTTTCCAGATAAAATGGTAAAGACCTCCGCACGTTCTCCACAGATGCATGTGCACATCTCAGCCCCACTACACTAAAGATCACATTTAGTGTAGCATACACTAAATGCGAAGCCATACACTAAATGTAAAAGTCGCAATTGGTGTAGTGACATAACCATACACTAAATGTGAAGGACTACAGTATATGTGAATTTCAGTGAAGATTGTAACAAATTTTCTTTTACTTGTGCGTATTCAGTGTATGAAAAATAAAAAAACATAATATGTTCATTAAGACAAAAAACAACCATTTGGAGGAAGAACGTTGATTAAATAAAACAGAACTTGCAAGAAAAACAAGGAAAAAAAGAAAGACTTGCAAAAAAATAATGAGAAATAATGAGGAATATTAAGGAATATTATGGAATATTGAGGAATATAGACGAATGTAGAATTTTTTGTTGCAAAAAAAATAATGAGAAATAATGAGGAATATTAAGGAATATTATGGAATATTGAGGAATATAGACGAATGTAGAATTTTTTGTGGAATTTGGAAGAATCCTAGAGAATCATGGAGAGTTTTGAGGAATCTTGTAGAAATCTTGTAGGAATCTTTTGGTGAATCTTTTTAAGAATATTTTGGAAAATCTTGTGAGGAATGTTGAGAATGTTGGAGAATCTTTTGGAATAATTTGAGAAATCTTGATGCATTTTGGAGATTCTTTTGAAGATTCATAGGAACTTGTGAGAATCTTGAGGAATCTTGATGGATCTTGGAGGATCTTGGATGATCTTGAAGAATCTTTTAAAATATTGAGGAATGTTGAAGAATCTTTGGAAATTTTGAAAAATATTGCGTAGTAATATAAAAATATTGAAATTCAAGAAATGAAACATGGAATGTAAACATTGAAAGATTGCAAGAAGAAGATTGAAAAATAGGAAATGAGATTTGAATTGAAACATAGATTGTAAAAAAATAAATTGAGAGTGTAAGAACTAAAAACCAAAAAACATTTGGAAGAAAAAATTAGAAAAAGAAAATATAAACATTGAAGTATAACAAAAAATGTATGTAATGGAAAAAAAAAGACTCAATATTAAGAAAGTAAAATTACAAATATATATTATAAAAAACACATAGATATAGATTAATTTGCCATAGGCAAATGAGATACTTCTAATCCTTCAAAGTAAGGGCGATGTTTTGCAATGATTTCCCGAAGATGCGGAAATAGTTGCTGAACACTCCAAGTGCCATCTAAATCCAATGCTAAACCATATCTTATCATAGCTTTTCGTGCATAAGAGATATTATCATAATTGACCATGCGATTCACATCATCCACTACATCTACCGCCAATTGAAGGAAAAAACGTTTACCCAAATTTGTAAGTTTTCCGAACCAATGACCATTACCGCGGGCATTGTTTTGCTAAGCATTGTTGTGATGAGTTCGGTTATTTTTGCCTCCCACCGATTTGTCCAGGCGTCTTTGATCTTTGAAATGATAAATGTATTGGCCGGTTGACATAAATGAGTTGTACATGGGGGAAGATATTTTTAAACCGTTCGTTTTTGAGCTAGTACATCTGCCAATTTAGGAGTAATGTTATGGTTCTTACAATTATCCACCCAAATGTATTTGATGCGGTTATGGACATCCGGTTGGTAAGATCTAGGATCTTCAAAGAATTGAGGGAAAATGGATTGACTCATCCATCCCTTTGGACCGGTGCGGTAAGAAACTCCGAGAATTGAATCCTCCAATCCCCGGATTGGGTAATTACTATTTGAATTTGTAAAAATTATCATTGGGGGTTCTACAATGGCCCTACGCTCGCCCGAAATCCAAATTACCATTGTCATTGCTTCCCCGCCGGCGACAACATCCGCATAAGTGACTGAAATATCCCCTCTAAATCCCAAAATGCGCCCATTGTCCATATTGATGGAAAAATGAGTTTCATCAATATATTCGACAAGATTTTCATCAAAATCCCTTGATTGAAATCCTCGGTATAAAATACCCGAATGGAAGCGGTGGTCATCTCAATTTGTTGCTCTTTTTCCTGGCTACAAGTCAAACGCCCCCGTTGTGACAATAATACGATACTATATGCGTCCATAAAATGATATATCCATGTATATGTAATTTTTTGTGTCAATAGGATGTTGTCTTTGGGGTCCGTAGATTGGGCAGTATACGGTGAATATGGGGCTAATAAAACGGTAAGGTCGAGCTCAATAAGAAGGGCGGGTGAAAACTTTACCTCGGATGTCTTGTAAATTTTGAACGATTGTAAAAGTTTCGGGTAAAGCCATCGCACCCATGTTGACCGACGGGGGCCCCATCCAACTGCCGCTTTACTTAGAATTCGCTTCCGTGCGCCCTTAAGGTTGAATGACCTATAACCACCAACTTAAGTTTGCTGAACTATTTATAGCGTTTATATATGTGATAAGATTTTTTTGGGAATTCAAAATAGGATTTCATGAATATTGCAATTGTCGTGACCATTTATTTCTTCATATTGAAATTGCTACAAATTTTCAAAGTGGATAGTAAGCTGTGACCCATTCTCGACATACCAAACTCTCTACTTCCACAGTAAGTTGTGCTAATGACTACTTGTGCAAGAGACTAAAAACCAAGAGCTTTGAACGAATTATAAACTGACACCCAATCATAACTGACTTCCTAAAATTTCAAAAATGGGATGGATGGCTGGTGGTTTTGGCCCACATAAGATTGTTGATTCTGAAGTTTGTGGTGGTGATAGGTCATCCAACCTTAGTACTACGGCTAATTACCAAAGAGTTTGCTGGAGTGGGGTCGATGGGCAAGAGAGTGTCACGAAGGGCCCACCTGCCAGTGGCCTTAACCATGTTCGTCTGATGTTTGGCTCGAAAATGCGCCGGGAAAGCCCGGACAGTATGGCCATTTAACCCCCGACCATCCATGCAATGACATCACGGCGGGTTTTGATGGTCGTCACTTGCTGGACAGAGCGGCGACGTGGTGCGTGGCCGGATTGAGGCATCCCTACGAATGACAAATGGCATTAGCATCCATGATTCCTACTAAACATTTGAATGTGGATGATATTTATGGATGAAATAAGTTATACCTGGTGATGGTGCGGCGAGGTCGGTCGTTAATGGTGAGGATGTTGGACTCAGTGGTACAAAACGCAGAAATCAAAAATACTCCCGGTAATCAGAAATCGTAGGTACAGAAATTGTAAGTACAGAAAAGTAGAAAATGGAGATTAGGTTGGCAACAGATCTGAGGTTGGCAGAGTTGATGTTGGCAGTAGATTTGAGGTTGACAATGGAGAATGGGAGAATGAGATTTGTTCAACGAATGGTCTAGGATGGTCTTGGAAGTATAGGGAGTGGGAAAGGAAGGGAAGTTAATGGGAACAATTAAGTCATGACAGCTGGTAGGTGCTTCATTGGGGGTAGGGGTGGTTGATTGGAGGTATGGTGAGTTGGACATGGGGAAAGTCAACATGGAGAATGAAAGTATGACGGCCACTTTTAAGTTCTTTGGTGGTGTCATTAATGACATTGGCATCTAACACTAATTGCGAACTTGTTCACAAATAGTGTACTAAGGTAATTACACTATTCGCGATCATACACTAAATGTGATCTTTAGTGTAGTAGTTTTCGAGGGGGCCTGAGCAGAGCCTGTAGTCGGGTAATTGATTCATCGCCTTCATGACGTCTCGGAGCGCCAAATCGAGGAAGCAAAGACGGAGATAATTGGTAATCTCCTACACCAATTGAGGTCACGCAAGCAGGATATCGCCGGGTTTCCGGGTATCGGGGAGCGGGTATGGGGAGGGGATTGGGTATCTGGAGGCAGGGCGGGTTCTGTTCGTGGAGGGAGGAAGGGCGAGGAGCGGGCTCGGGCGGAGGCCGACTTCGTTTGGCTGCCTCCTTGTTCTCTGCTTTGTGTTTGTGTTGTTTGGGTTTTTGCGGCGTGGTGCGATGGCAACTCATGAGGTCGTAATGAGCAGGGAGGAGTCGGAAGCTTTCAAGCTGGCGGTGAAGAACATCTTAGGGCGCAGGCGATTCTACATCCCCAGCTACAAGATCTATGGTGGCTTCGCGGGGTTTTATGACTACAGCCCATGGGGCTGCCAGGTCGAGACTAACGTGCTCAACCTGTGGCGCCAGCACTTCGTTATGGAGGACATGTGGGAGATCAACAGCTACATGAGACCAGAGACAGCGCAAGGCATATTTGTCAACTTTAAGGAGCTGTATTCCGAGAGTGGTAATAAACTGCCTTTCGCAGCAGCTCAGATTGGTTCAGCTTACCGCAATGAGGTACTATTTGCTTTTCATCTCTATGGTTGCATTTTCGGCGCAAGTTTAGTTTGGTGTCAAGTCTTGGCGCAAGTTTTTGAATTGAGCTTATGTTATTGAGCTTCTGAAAACTGAAACTTGTTCCCTTGAATCTGCGAAGGCCTAAATCTGATAAGCGTTTTGTTATTTGATGTATTCTGATTATTCCAGAGCATGTGTCAATGTTGGAGAATGTTAAAATACTCGCCAAAATATCTTACAGTGCGTGGTGTACAATCCTCAATAGCCTAGCTGTGTGAAGTGATAACAGATTACCCCACGTCAAGGCCCCATGTGGGTAAGGGAATTTACTATGGCAGAAATTGAACACTTCGTTAATCCAGATGACAAGTTCCATCCAAAATCTAAGAATGTGGCAGATTTGTTCCCGCGGGCCGAGCAGATGGCCTTGAAGAGCCATGTCAATATGCGTATTGGTGATGCTGTTCTAGAGGTGCTAATTTTTGACGTTTTGACAATTTAGCAATATTTATATGTAGGATTGTGAGTCACTTGAGGCAGAGCTGGTATATATTTTACATATATCTGGGGCTTCTCTTCTATGCTTTTTAAAATCACTACAATGCTACTCACACGAGCATTCTCATCCATGATTGCTACCGCATCATGAACTCAGCTCGGGAAGCGGACATGCAACACCTTGAAACATTATGAGAACTGAATCATCAGGTTGCTTTTGGCTGTTATTGCAAGCTTTTCTGGGTTAGACCTACATGATATGTACTTCCGCAGCGCTAACACATGTCTTCGTTTTTAGCGTCCAGCAGAAGTTAGGCCTTGTTACTTAGTCAATTTCGAACGCGTCATTAATGCTACCGGAGTATCTTGCTGTAGCCTACTCATCTCAGTTCTTCCTGTTGGGGTTTCACCTGTCCGTTCATCTTATTCCGTGTGGTTGCTGTGCAGGGTATAGTTGACAATGAAACGCTGGGTTATTTCGTTGCAAGGACTTGTTCTTGACTAAACTGGTAATCAACAAGAATCGCCTCAGATTTCGTCAGCATCTTGCTAATGAGATGGCTCATTATGCCCAAGATTGTTGGGACGCTGAAATCGAATGTTCGTATGGTTGGTTTGAGTGTTGGTTGTGCAGACCGATCTGCTTATGACCTCAAAGCTCATACGGTATGTATTTCTAGTGTATTTGGGAGTGCTGCTGAATTGCTCTGTTGTCTCATTTCTGTACTTCGTGTGAGTTGCATGCTCTACCAGTTGTTGATTGTAGAGTCACACTTCTCAACCTTGCCTACAATTCCTGTTTTTTGGTTTATCGCAGGCAAAGAGTGGTCAAGAACTTACTGCATACGAGGTGTTTGCTGAACCGAAAGCCGAACTGTTACGTGGTTTTTTCGATTTTAATGATTTTATTCGATTCCTGCAGTGTATTCTTGCTGAGTATCGTGGTCTTTTCCTGCCTTGATAGCTTATGTACAATTTTTTTGTTCTGTGTAGAAACTAACAATCATACCAAACAAGAAGGTGTTGGGTAAGGAATTCGAAAGGACCAGAAAATCCTTTCAGAATCTCTGCAGGTGAGTGAACCTACAACTCGGGAAATTTCTCTTCAATAAACTTATGAATTGAATCTCAAGCTGAACGTGAAACACCTTCATGATGGGTCTGTAATAATGTTCATGTCGTACAGAATATGATTTTTTCTAGACATGTTTCTTTTGAACAAGTTTAGGATTTGATCGGGAGACGAGCCTTAGGACGATTGTTTTTTGCTGAATTAGTTCATATTTCTTCATGATCATCAGATATGAATCAGAGCATAGGTTAAACTTCAGTTGAGTGCTGTTTCTGACCATTCTAATCGGTTGCCTGCGATGGGTTTTATTTTGATCACTTGAAATTTATTTCACAAATCAACTCTCAACTGCCCCAGGCTATGACGAGTGAAGAGGCGCTGGCTCTCAAAGTGGAGCTGGAAGAGAAGGAGAACGTGACCTACAAGGTTTGCACTACAGGTGAAGAGTTCCAGCTCACTAAGGACATGGTGGCAAATTCTGAGAAACTGGAGAAATCTCATGGTCGAAACTTCACTCCTTCTGTAAACGAGCCATCGTTTGGTATTGGCCGCATCATGTACTGCCTTTACGAGCACTGCTTCTATACACGGCCTGCTGTGCCAGGGGAGCAAGTAACCAGTGTATTCCGGTTCCTTTAAAGTGCAAGTAACCAGTGTATTCCGTGATCTTGCCAGTGGTTGGGCGGTGTGGGAAGACGTTACAGCCAAGTACCAGCTAGTTGCCGTGGCAGAGACGGAGGAGACTCATAGGTTGGTTGAATTGGAGATGGCTTAATATCATGGTTCTTATACAAAGAATCGGATACCATGAAGCGTTATGTTAAAAAAAGTTCATGGTTTGAAAACTAAGATGTGTAGATTTTGGGCTTGTACCTAACCTTAAAGGTCAAATACAGAATTCTTTTTTTCAATCATAGTATGTTTAATTTAGTTTTTATGTTCACTTTTAGATTTCGAAACTCGGAAAATCTACTGCAACGAGACGTTTTAGAGCAGTTTGAAAAGTCAGCCTCTAATCTCTTTGTAGACCTCTCTTCTTTGGTCTATTGTAGTGTCATCTGTATACAAGGCATGAATCGTGTAGATTGTCCTCTCTTGTATGCAAGGATGAGTAGTGTAGTTTGTCCTCTCGTGGGGAAGCACAAACTCAGGAATGGGAGCACATCATAGGAAGTCATGAACAGTGAAAAGTAGGCGTGGGAGAACTGTATGTTGCAGTAGGGGTAGTCACAGTTGGAGGGAGTGGAGAGAGTCTCTCCACAGAGAACTTCTCCCAGCTGGTTCCCCGGGACCAATGGCGAAAGTTCTCCACTCCCCGCAATTGTGACGACCCCCTGTGCATGCTTGTGAAGAAAGGTAAAACAAAAGTGAGATGTGAAGAGATTTCCAAGGAGACAACGGTAAAACAAAAGTGGCAACGGTGAATTTTGAAGAGATAGGTGAAACTTAGAGTTGGAAGGTCAAAAAATTTGCACGCCAAACTTTCTCAAAGGCTTCTCTTCACCTCCGGAGCAAGAGAGACGACTGTGCGAACCATTCACAAAATAAGAATATTTGCTTGCGGGGGCGTCATCGAAAGCCAATCTCATCCAGCCATGTTCGCAGCAGGTGGAGAGAGTCTCTCATTCTCACACACTGTGAATACCCCTAGTGACTAACCATGAGATAAATGTTCTCTAACACGGTAACACCTAGTTTTAGCTTGTCTTCAAAAGCGAGCATAGAGGCTTTTAATCCTTTGCCACCCAAGTCTGTCTTGGGAGTGATAAATTTCTTTGTCTTTTCTTTTGTTTGAGTGCCTCTGTATGTGAAATGTTATTGAACTTCCATAAAGCAACTGCACAAAGCAATAGTTAGTTGGACTATAAATGCTCTAAGATTTATGACTTCATCCAATTGTGCATTTTGTATTTTATGATATATTTAGAGATCATATAAAGAGTGGTGAACATAAGTTTCTAAATAGTGATGCATTTCTCCAATTCGTGTAGAGTGTAGCATAGATGGTGGGTTGATAAGAGATTTTTTGGGCCAGCTTTAATTAGCACACCACATGCCACCTAATTAATATTGACTCCCACAAAATATGTCACTTGTAGAAGTTATACATGCAAAAACCATGAAGAGTGTGTACAACTTAATATGCACATAAGTTGTGCACACTACAATCTTCTCAACACAAGTGCACTTGTGAGGTTTTTTGTTTTGGATTTTTTTGGTACAATTTAGAGAGGCCTTTGGTGATTTGCTATGGCTCCCGAAAGGTCTGAGAATTAGTGTAGGGTAGTTCTTGAGATGTATGAGCAAGGCAACTCACAAGGCGAGATTTCAACACTTTTGGGCATTCCTCAAAACACTTGTTTTAACATAATGCAAAGTTTTTATGTGAAAGAGCAAAAAATTCACGTGGTAGACTTAGAATTCTTGATGAAAGTTATTGCAAGTCTTTGGAGGCAAGGATTGAGAGCATGTGTTAAAACCAAGACCTACTTCTTACAAAGAAACATCGAGCACGTCAATTGCATTGAACAAAGAAGTGCCAGCATGCACATTGTGAATTCTGTACTTATGTTATTTTTTCTAATGAGTCCAAATTCAATCTTTTTGGCTTAGATGGGCATCAATACTGTTGGAGAAAGAGTGGAGAACGTCTTTTAGATCAACACGTGCAATTTATAGTCAAACATGGAGGAGGAAGCATAATGATTTGGGGTTGTATGAGTTGGGAAGGAATTGGCAAGCTTCATATGATTGAGGGGAAGATGGATAAATATATATATCGCAACATTTTACAGACGGAACTTATGGGCATTACAAAATGCAAGGTTTAGAAGAAAAAGAGGTTATTTTCCAACATGACAATGACCTAAAGCATAGTGCACATTATGTTGGAGATTGGTTGTGTGCTCAAAAATTTCTCCTTGTTAGACACCCTCCACAATCACTTGACCTCAATCCAATAGAATATCTTTGGAATGTATTAGATCGCCGTCTGAGAAGGTCTAAGAAGAAACCCACTAGTAAAAGTGATTTATGGGAAAAGATCCAAGAAATTTGGTACAATATAATGGTTGATGTTGTTAGGAAGTTGCTACGTTCTATGTCTCAAAGAGCTCTTGATGTCTACCAAGCAAGAAATGGCTACACATGGTGGTAGTGTTTGTAAGTGCTTGTGTGTTGAATCATTGAGTTGTAAAGGTGGTGGGCATGGTCTTAGTGGTGGAATGAACACACTTTATTCACGTAGGTCCTTCGGGGACCACCGTTCTTCTTCTTGTAAAGGTGTGTACAATAAAAATCAATTTGAGCATAAAAAATTGTACAACATTGTTGAACACTTGAATTATTGTGTGTTTTTCTAATTCATATTTTCATTGAAAACTTTGTATTATATGCTTGTTGTAACTATACGCTCTTGTGGTTGTGTTCTTGCTATTTTATGAGAGTTCATGTAAACTTGGTAGTTGATTTTCTGAAAAAACTTCTCTTGTACAATACAACTATTTTTGTTTGCCATTGTACTTTGTCTAGATCCTGCTTCAACTAGAAGAATCATTTTCAAGTTGCAATGTGGAATTTTGGATATATGTGGCATATATACTATTATTATTCTACATATAAGAGTCACCATAAACTTGTGACATGCTAAACCCAAATCGAGAGAAACAATTCACTAACTTGGAACGCCTGAGAAGCCAATAATTGGCTTTATGGATGACATTTGAAGATGATAATTGATATAATTGATCATTTTTCATCCAATTCTTTTTGTGGAGAGTTCATTGAGTGTGTGAGTATTAGAGATGATGGAAGTTGCCTCATCGAGGAAATTGTGTTTTATCTTAAGAAGAAAAAGTTTGTGACATGGATCTCAATAAAGTGAATTTTAGAAACTTCTGTCTCTTGCTCTAAATTTGAATTCGAATCATTAAAATGATATTTCTTTATTTGAGTCCAACTAACAAAATGAAATTTATGAAGTCTAGTTTCCATTCCCATTTGAAAATTTTGAAAAATACATAGAATTCAATAAGTTATTGCGATTTGAACTTTGGGCCTATAATGGATTTACTAATTTTAGCTGAACCTGGAAATTTCATTTACACCACAAGTTTTGTCCCTACAATGTACACATTTGGTGATTTTTTTTACAAAACTAGCATACAATGACATTGAAATGAATTCTCATGACTTTTTCCAGAAAGAATCACAATAAGTTCAAATTCTCCCAAAACAATTGTGATTTTTGTGACATGGACAAAACATGCGATCTCATCTCTGCCAAATGAAATAAATAACATTCCACTTATATTTGATGAAATATTTGATGAAAAATTAGAGCACTCAGTAGAATGGAAATTGGGGTTGATTCGACGGTCATAGGCTCCGTCCTTAAGGGTAAGGACGACCAACCATACCCAGCACCCATTTCCTGTCGCAACCGGCAAGCAATCCACAACTCTTCCTCATTCCTTTCAGTCGTTCATTCCGGCACGTGAAAGTGGGGCGCCGCATCCAGTTAATGCACGAGGAACGTATTTCACAGAGTAAACCAGATTACAATAGAGCTCCTGTGCACCCAAAAACCTCTCCTCTTCTTCGTACCATAGGCGCTACATACTATGGGACCTACCAAAGAGTAAACGGGATACACTGCCACACAAGAGACTCCTCAGTACCACTACTTGTAGCAAACCCCTTGGCCACAGTCTGGCGTGATCTTTCACGCACAAGGAACGGGCTCAAATCAATAAATTGGTAAAATGCCTACAGACTACCATCCCAGCCGCCCGCCAAATGATACAAAATTCTCTCTCGCCCAATGGACCGGGGCGGACGCCTTGCCGTCCGTTTCCTGCAGAGGCCCGCCTCCTTCCCCGGTCCCCTCCCCCCCCTGCCTCGCCTCAAGCGCCGCTACAGCGCTGAACCGGTGAGTGCGTCTCTCGTACACCGTGTAGATACGACGCAGGCTTCCCAATTCGCTGTAAGAATACCATACAAAGCTCGCCCTACACATGCGGAGGACCTCACAACCTGAGCTCCGGGCCAAGCCGAGGCTAAGGGACCCCGCTGCCCAGTGGTGTTCAGCCAACACCCTCAGGTGCCCGTGTCCGCACCCCCAGACGCGCTGCACACATGGAAACACCTTCCTTCCCATCGGAGCAGCAATGCTCTCGGTTGATGATGAATGGGACACCCTCGCGTTGCAAAGTTGGACCTAGTAGAGCTCAATGTTGAACTTTGCGTACGCGTCCTTCAGCAGGTCGAACACCTTCTCCGCAATATACTTCTGCTTCACGTTCGCGCCCTTCTGCTGCACCTTGTCCGGGTGCACGCATAGGATCGCCCGCTGGTAGGCCTTCTTCACCGCTGGCCCCGACACCAGGTCCGACATCGACACCACCTTCCAGTTGCACTCCGCCCACAGCATCATGTGTAGCGTCGACAGCAGCGCCCGCAGGTTGCCCTCCTTCCCCGCCGACCACCGCCGCACGTCCGCATCCAGGCTGCCTGCAAAACGCTGCCGCTCCTCCTGCTCACGCTGCAGCGCCAGGTCACGCATGTTCTTCTCCTGCAGCGCCCGCGCCGCCCGCTCCTCGATCAGAAGCTGCTTCTCCAGACGCAGCTTCCGCCGGTCTGCCGGCTCACCTGGGATTTCCTGGAACTTCTCTGACGTCCCAATCGACGACATTGAGCTCGCCTGGCTCTGCACCGCCCCCCACTCTTCCGATGCCTTCTGCTGCTGCCGCCCCCCCGACGGCGACTTCCGCGACTCGCTGGCCCCAGAGAACTTGTTCAGGTTCCCCGACGAGAACCGCGACAGCCCCGATGGCAGGTTCGCGCCCAACACTGTTGGTCGCTGCCGCGGCTCGCTTGTTGCACGGAACTCATCCCGGCTCCGCAGCTGCTCTGCTAGCCCCTGCTCCTTCTCCCGCAGACGATCCCGCAGCTTCTCCTCCTCCCGGTCACGCTCGCGCTCACGCTGGCGCTCCTTCTCCTTCATCCGAGCTGCGGCAGCCCTCTGCCGAGCTGCCTTCTCTGCCCGCTCATGAGCCTCCAGCACCGCCCGCTCCACCGCCGCCCGCTCTGCACGCTCCTGTGCCTCCAGGGCAGCCTTCTCTGCCGAACGCCGCACCCGGTCCGCTGACCTCTCGCTCTCCTGGTCCCGAGCCTCCTCCTGCCGTCCCAGCCGCTCCTGCAGCTCCCGCGCCTGCTGCCGCTGCACCCGATACTGGATCTCATCCTCCCTCCGGCTTGCAGACTCCTTCGACTGCCGCTCTTTCGGGTAGAACACTTTGTCACGCCCCGCCCGAGACCGCAATGGCTGACGCACCTCCGGGTCATTGAACAGCGACTGGCTCAGCCCCTCCCTCTGCAACCGCTCCTTCTCCTTCAGCCGCTCCTCCTCCCGCTTCGCCCGCCGTGCCGCCCTGTCGATCTGCGCACACATCCTCTCCCGCTCCTCACGTGTGATCGGCTTCTGGTGGATCTCCGCCTCACGTGTGATTGGCTTCTGGTGGATCTCCGCCTCACGCGTGATTGGCTTCTGGTGGATCTCTGCGCCGATCTCCACCACCGTCACCTCCGGCAAAAAAAACCTGCCATTCACACCCTCCCCGTGCTGCTTCTGTACACCACTCCCGTTCGCCCTCTCACTTCCGGAACCCTGCGCCTGCCTGCTGCCATGATGCTGCCGCTCCACATCCGTGCATGCCTGCAACTTCTGGCTTGGATGAACCGTCTCCGGCCCAGACGACTCCGATCGAGGGCTGGAATGCTGCTGCTGCTGCTGCTGCTTGATTTCGGTCGCCGAGGACTCAGACCGAGCGTTGCCTTCATGTCTAGGAGTTTCGGGACCTCCTGACTTCAGCCGCAACCCCTGCTTGTTGCCCCCCAAGTTCCCCTGCACTAGGGGAGGGGGCGGTGGAGGAGGCGGCCTTGATGGAGGCGGGTACATGGATGGCTTTGTCACCAGCCTGATCTGGTCCACCGTCAGCCATGCCTCCGTAAGCAAATCCGTCTTCCTCCGGCCTCTGCGCATCGCTCCCCCACTCGCCAGGTTCACCTCAAACTTTGTCAGGGGCTCATCTTCCAGGTTGTTCGATGACGGTCCATTCGAACGGCCCCGACCTGACCTTCGGGACCTGTGCGCAAACGATGGCGACGCCGTCGGACTGTCCACCGAATTCAGATCAAACGCCCTCCGCATCGAAACGCCCTCCTCCATCTCCACTCCCTGGGACAACCAACCCTCCCCACCAAACGGGCCCGGTCCCGAGCTTGGAGAATCCTTCGACTTCGCACTGTCCAGCGGGGGAGTCTTTGGGGACAGCAGGTTCTCACTGTCCACTGTATTCACCACCGCTGCATCCCCGTTCGCACTCGACAACTTCACCTCTCTCAGTCGCCTCGTCGGCAGATCCATGCTCGATGGAGCATACGGCTCGTTCAGATCCGGGAAGGCCGACCCATTCGAACCCACGCTCGGATCCACTCTTCCCACAGACTCTGACTCTGAACCCTCCGTCAACACCGATGACGCACCAGACGTCACCTTGTGATTCGACTCCACGTTCAGCCGGCTGCTCCCCAGCACCCCGTTACTCCCATCCCCACCTGACCCCTCCACCTGCAACTCAACCGTCCAGGGACTGAACTGCGCCGTTGATCTTCCCGTCCGAGACTGCCCGAACCCCCTCATGAAGCTCCCCTTCAGAGGACTCTCCGACTCCAAAGACACGGTCGACTTCGGGGTCTGCACTGTCGGACTATCGTACCCAATCGGAGCCAGCTCCGCGTGGTGCCTCGTCCTGGCCTCTCTGCTGCTCAGCGAATCCAGAAAGTCCTCCATTGTCGAACCTCGTCGTCCGGACCAGTCCCTCGGACCCTCAGCGACCACTATGCAACCATCAGCCAACATACCATGTGCATCAAACTCCCATATTTGACCGACCTCTCAACGACCATAATTCATCAGCAAGCCAAACAGCATAGTGCAGCACATGCAGCAAAAACAATGAGTTGCAATTTCTGCGCTGCCCATGAAAGCTTAGACATGTTCCACTCATGTGCTCACATGACATCACACAGTAAGGTAACCACATCACACTCCCATGGGATTCTAGCACACATTCGAGACAGATGTGCAGCCTCAAGACCATTTCACAGCACGAGACCAACACAGCTCCTTAGTAAGATACTGCAACCCTTTCATAGGTCAGCATGCTTGGGTACAACATCGTGCACCCACAGTACCTACACCGATCAGAATTCCTCACCAACCCTGTTCCACGCTGTATCAACCACGATCCAAGGATATCTATCGTTCCACCACATCCGCCGCAACATCACATTCCAAACTATCTAACACGTGCATCCGACCGATTTCAGTTTCAAACACCTCTTCGACGTCCAGACGGCATGATTGCAAAGACATACAAGTACGTCAAGTAGCAAAGACGTACATCAACACTAACCATTCCTCCTAGTCTGGCGATCTGACAATCAACTCAAGCCACTCGGCATACCTTGCTCGTTCGCGCTCTGCCCAGCCTGCTCCGTCGTCCTTGAATTACCCTGGTACGAAACGGCAGGAACATCCTCGCTGTACGGGCTGTCAGATGATCGCGGCATCGACTTCCCGAAGCTCCCATCCAGGAACTCCGCGAAGTTCGAGCTCGACGCGGACCCCGACTTGCTCCCACCAAACATCTCATCATATCCTCCCACACTCGAGCTCCTGCTACAAAATCCAACCGCCCAGCACTCAGTACACATACAACGCTCGGTCGGCCTAACCACCCATCTAGACCTCCTCGAAATTCACACTCACCCACCCTCCCAGGCCACACACCAACAAAAACAAAACAATTGAGCTGCAGGACTGAACTAACGTCCGGCGCCATGCACCCAAGCATCCCGATCATCCTCCAAACCTCACCTCTCGAATTTCAGACTCACCTCACCACAGAGATATCCTCTGCAGAACCCTCAGACCACATACCGACCCCAGCTCATCCCACACAGAACCAATTCAGCAGCTCTCAACTCGTGCCCATGCCCACCGCGGAACCATACAGAAACGAACACTGCCGCAAATAACCCTAACAACCTCTCCAACCCGACCACTTCACAAACATCCTGCACCGGCTCACTTCAACAAAACCTCCACTCCATCACCACTCCGAAGAATACCTATCTCCACTCCAGTGTATCACCATTCATTCCCAGTCCGTGCTTACTTCTGCGCAGAGACTCGGAAACCCTGATCGCCCGCGCTCCCGTACGTCGACGCAGCGCTCGACTTGCTGAGCCCATTATTGTGCTCATGAGACACCACGCCCGTGCCCTCCCCGGCAGCAGCAAACACCGCCGCGGCCGCCGACTGGTTGATGCGCCCCAGCCCACTCCCCACGCTCTTGCCTCTGTCCAGCGCTCGAGCGCTCGCGCTCGCCCTATCATCTGATCGCGGCCCCAGCGACGCCGACTTCCCCACCGCCTTCAGCCCATAGTTCCGCTGCAGTATGTTCGCGAACTGGTCCTCCATCTCGAATTCCCACAACCCGACAAATTCCCCTGCTACTATCTACCTCCCTCCCACACAACCACTCCACCACGCCATCGATGGAAACAGATCCCAGCGGCCCTCACACACTGCACCCCATCTGCACCCCGACCCCAAATGTCATAAGATGGCCCCCAAAATCACTGCTAACCGCGCCCTCCACTCCTCGCTGCTACCATGCAACCCCCTCTACTCGACGAAACTCCCTCGCAACCACCCTCCCACCGACCCCCGACTCCATGGTCAACCCCGCCCTAAACAGATCACTCCCTCCCCTGCCCCGAATATCGCCTGATCGCGACCACCACCCTCCGCCAACATGATCGCCACCTCCAGCTGCCCCCGACCCAAGAGCATTTTCAGGATCTACCACCCTCTCGATCGCGCACTAGAACCCCACCACCACTGCCATTCTCCCTCCTACCAATCACGCACACATCCGCATTCTCCCGCACACACGAACACACACATTCCCCGCACCAACGATTATATCCACTAAATCGCACCAAAGAATCCCTCCCCTCCACCGCCACCTAACCGGCTCGCTCACACACCACGTACCTCTAAACCCTGACTAGTAACACGCGCTCCACCGCCTCCAAAGGCACTCTACCACCAGCAGGCCTCTCGACCGGAGCCGCACACTCGCTGCTCGCGCTAGCAAGACGTCACTCCTGCACAAACGACGCTCCGCATTGCCGAGCTCTGACCTCTTGCGACGCGCGGGCCCAGCGACGACAGCACCCAGCGTCGGGGCTCAGATCCATCGCCGGGCTCACCTACTCCGCCACTGCCCGGGCTCCGTTCTCTCTCTACTGTGTCAATCTTCCTCAGCCCGCAGCCCCGGCGTTCCGCGAAAAGCGAAAACCCCCTAAATATAACCGCTCCGAGAGCCAGACGCTGTGCTATTTGGGCTGCAGGGAAGTCCCGCGATACGGATTCAGCGCAGCCAGCTCGGGGCAGGGCGGTATTAAGCAATGACCGGCACGAGCCCCTCCGCCTGTGGACATGCAGGCGCGCAATCCCGCATCCTCACGCTGCTGCGGCTGCAGTGGTGTTCGTGCCCCTGCATCCGCTCTGGGCCTGCTCAGGGCTCCGGGCTCTGCTGCGTCGCTGCCGTCGCAATCCCGCGCCCGCTCCACGACGCTCGATGGGCGCGCACCTGCCAGTAGTACCTCAGGCTCGCCTCCCGGGTCCTAACGTTCGGTCGTTCATTCATTCATGCCTCCCTGGCGTGGTCGTGCCGATCGCCATCGACGCAGACCTCCGCTGTCCTCCTCGCTGCGCGCCTGCTTGCTCGCGTTCCCGGGGCCGGTGGTTGCCGGATCCACCCCAGCGCCAGCACGGTACCTTACCGTGGGCTGGGCCGGGCGCAACTGGGGCTCGGTTGAATCTGTCCCGCAAAGGGTCACCGTTGGAGTGGAATTCATCCAGCCATCCATCCATCCGCTCCGTTCTCTCGCTTGGTGATCCGTGCGTTGCCGTGGAGGGCAGGAGCGACCACATGCGTGAGCGCGATGCGGAAGCGTAGCAGCTCTTAATTCGGAGAGAGGAAGTTGTTGCGTTTCTGTATATTAGTATGGGTGGCGGCCCTCAAGGATTGGAAGGCGTTGAATTTATTGCATGGGTTTGCATGGAGGAGAGGTTTTGTGTCAAGGTTGAGGTCCCACATTATCCAAGAGGTTCAAATCAACGCAAGGATTGTACCTGACAAGATTATCCATAGTGGAGAGCAATCGCAATTTTCAGTACCAGCCTGTATCTCTCCAACGGGATCCTTAACTGGATCTTTGTCATTTACTTAAGAGTATTGATCTGCATCTTTATGTGTCCAAATCATGCACTCGGTACTGATCTTTTATCTAGTATGGATACCAGAAGGAGTCTTTGTCTTTTATCTAATCAAGATGATTGTATTTGGATCACAATCTCAGTCAGTGATGTGACTATCCATATCAAATTTTAGACAGTGATGTGAGTGCACGTACTAGTATGTCCGCGATGTTACCCTTGAGAGGCGGGAGTAGGTCCATACTACTAAACCTGTGTCCGGTGGACATGGATTTAGTGGTGGAATGAACGGACACTTTATTCACTCCTGCCCCCTCAAGGACCGGGGTTCTTCTTCCGGGATGTTGCTAGAGTCCATGGATTTTTACAAGATGCGGAACTATGGGTATTTGAAAGTAACAACTAATGCCAATTGGTTGTCACGATCAAGCTATCTTGGTTTATTGTACTTGTAACAATTTTCTTTGATATTTTTAATGTAGATGGAAATTACTAAAAGCTTTGTGTGAGTCCAATTTTTTTCCTAAATCCAACATTTAATGAAAGATTTATTGGGTTTTGAAGTTCAAATGGAGAGAGCGGGCGCGTTAGGCAATTCCAAAAACTTTTGTTAGGACACTCTATTGAATGTGAGATTTTCTATACTAGCTAATAATATATTTTCTTTCAAATTGTCAAAAAAGGTCTCTTCTCTTTAGTGAAAAAAAAAGCATATGAATACGAGTCAAACATTTTCACACATTATCACACATTTTTGGGCAAGGACCAAAAAAACTTCTTCTTTTTCACATAAAACTTTGAGATCATCATATTTTTTACTTTTTATTTTCTCGGCAGCATTATGTGGTGTAAACCTTCTTGTTGGCCACTCGGATTCTCATTCTAACACATATTAAGTTCACAGAAAAAATATAACGCAAATTGTCAATTTTTGAACCTCCACTACTTGCACAATTTTTTTGAATAAGCTACACCATTTCTTTACCCCTAAAAATTGGAGTACAAGGAACTAATACCATGCTTAACATGATGGAAATGGATTTAGACCTTGTGTAGTGCAAAATTTGACACCAAGTGAAGTCAAAGTCTGATGATCCACTAAACGGAGGGAAGGAAATGAACCATTTTCTTGACTTCAAACACTATAATCTTTTAATCCATACTATCAAATTGTATGAAATTTTAAAAGTAAGTTACTCAATAAGTCTTAATTGAGATCCTACGGTTTAAACTAGAAGTCAAAGTTTTTTGTTTCGTCCTCACTCATCGCACTAAAATGAGTAGTTTTGAAGTGTTTTGGGTGTTAAAGTGTCAAAGAAATTCAGGGGTTAAATGGCATAACATTTTTTCATGGGTCTCATGAGAATATCAATTATTTTCCCACAAAGGCCTTATCTTCTTGCATCTTTATACAAAATTTAAAAAACAAGTCCAAGAGTGCATATGCCCATCGTGGAATTCTTAGTCTTGTATGGTTCTAAGATAATAATCTTGAAAAATTAGATGGATAAAACTTAATGTTCAAGAAAATAAACATGAATGATTTTGTTCATAGTCTAGCATGTGGATGCTTAGGCATTCAGGGGCTACATGCCATATCCCCCACCAAATAAAAATAACATAAAACACAACTCCCATTTCAAAGACTACTAAGTTTCAATGCACCATCTCATTTGTTGAACAAGCAAAACAAAGGATTTCGTCGAGAACGTGCCATATTAGTGTCACACTATGTATCCCCCACTAGCATTGCACCATGGCACAACCTTGGTGGGCCCCACGTCTTATTGGCAAGGGACCAAATTTGCTCATTCTTTTGGCACTCTTATTTGACAGGTTGAACACATGCTTTGGCAAATTTTATATCAAATTTGGGACCTATGACCCGGGTTGAACTTAGGGGCCCACCATGGATTTTTATTTGAAGGGGTCCACATGTATGGACCAATGGAGAGTTTTTACTCTGAAAAGGGGCCCACCAACAAAGGGGGCAAATTTTGTCAACACCCTCCTTCCCACTCTCACCAAGGTTGCGCCTTGGTGCAACACTCGTGGGGGTTCTCTTATGGGATCCTCATGAGATTAACATTGTGGGTTCTTGCTAGCTAGAACCTTAGGTGGCATCATGTTCCATTTTAACCCCTAAAGGACCAAGTGTCATAAAATGGCAATTTGAAGGTCCACTCAGGTTCCTATGGTGTCAATTTCTAACATTTGTCTTTGAAATTTTACTATAGATACGCATTTCTAAAACCTTAGTGGGAATTTTTTTCCTAAACCCAACATTTATTGAAAAAGTTATAGGGTTTCGAATTTCAAATGTGGAGAGCGGGCATATTGGGCACCTCCTAAAACTTTTGCTAGGACACTCTATCAAATGTGAGAAATTCAATACTAGAAAATGATATTGAGTAATTTCATATTGTCAACAAAAATTCTTATCTTTAGTGAAAATTAGCACTAAAGATATCTTATTAACTCATGTGTGAAAATATGTGACAATGTCTTAGGTGGCATCATTTCAACCCAAGTCAAACATTTTCACACATTGTCACACATTGTCGGGCAAGGTACGAAAACAACTTCTTCCTTTCCACATAAAACTAAGAGATCTTTATATTCTTTTACTTTTTAAACTTTATAGAACAATATGTGGTGTAAACCTTCATGTCAACTATTTAAATTATCAATCTAAAACATATTAAGTTCACAAAAAAATAAAATGTGAATTGGCAATTTTTGAACCTCCACTCCTAGCACAATTGTTTTGAATATGCTACACCCTTCCACTACCTCTAAAAATTGGTGAATAAGGAACTAACATCTTGCTTAACACAATGGTAATGGATTTAGACCTTGTGTAGTGCAAAAATTTGACATCAAGTGAAGTCAAAGTCTGCTAATGCACTCAACACAGTGAAGAATATGAATGGTTTTCTTTACTTCAAACACTATAATCTTTCAATTTGTGTAGTCAAGGGTTCTGAAATTTTGTGAGGACGACACTTAGTAAGTCTTAATTGAGATCCTACGGATAGAGGTATAAATAACAATTTTGTTTAGAACAAAGTGCCTTTGGTGTGAAAATGCCTTAGGCCTTTTAGGGTTAAGGCAACTTATTGCATTTATGCACAGGTTCACCAAGAGAACTTGAGCTTGAAAAGGATCTTCCTATTTACCCTGGTTGATCGTTGCACCAAGCTTCAGCCTTGGGTGGTCCAATTTTCTGGCCTTTTAACTTTCGGGGTTCTAGAGGCTTTATATGGAGAAAAAAATTGCCAAATTTGGGGCATGCTGCTTCAAACTACCATCAGTGCCCCCCCTCCAACATAAAAATAGGGGCCGGTTTTGTCCCTACCCTCCCCCACCCTTCCAAGCCTGAGGCTTGCTGCAATGCTCTATCGGGGTATTTAGGCAAATCCGCTTGAAAGTGGTGTGCACAGCCGACCATGCATGATGTTGACATGGCAAGACTATGAGATGCCAATTGCTAATCGGATAATTCTCATCTACCATTAGTAAGTTGATACGGAGAATGAAGCCCTTGAATTCAAAAAACGCAAAGAGCAACTTTCATACATTGTATCTGTAAAGTACCGTAGGTGAAGGGCACCTTCGGCTATTATAATTAATTCAAAAAAGGCATGTCGAATTATCTGGGAAATTATTGAGTGAAAATGCTGAAATTAAAGAAAATATTAATATACAAAATCTTTGGATATAAAGGACATCAATGGGGAGTTATGGCTTGGAAAACCTTGATTCTTGGAAGTGTGTGTGAAAGAGCTCCAAATAGGGAGCTTGAGGTCTTAGGTTCAATCCCCTTGGCGGTCAAAATAGGCTAATTATAGTAATCTATGAACTCCTGCTGAAATCTTCTAAAATCTCTTTTGGAAAGCCGAACCCACTTTTTTTACTTTAATTAATTATTCGGCGTCCAAGTGCCAAAGGTGCCCCTAACCTATGGTAGTTGCCAATTTGGTTGTGGGTGTGCATAGGCAATAATAGTCTTTGTTGGTCTTCAAATGATTTGATTACACTTATTTAACCCCTAAATGAAAAAAATCACGGGGTGGGCTTTTGCAAATTGCGGGCACGTTCCCATGGTTGCAATTCATATTTGTAGTTCATGAAATTTTGTCCAAAAATGCAAGAAGACAAGAGGTAGGTGGGAATATAATTTTTAATTGCATTGGACTTATAGATATTTTTTAATGGGATCTTAAAGAAAAAATTGTCGAGCCCGGGCACGTCGGGCAACTCCAAAAACTTTTGCTAGGCCACTCTATTAGATGTGAGATTCACAATACTAACAAGTAATATTATTTCTTTTCATATTGACAAAAACATTTCTTGTCTTCAATGGAAAAATGCATTTTATCCCAAGTCAAATATTTTCACACATTGTTGGCAAGAAACCACAAAACTTCTCCTTTCCACACAAAACTTAGAGATCTTCATATTTTGTACTTTTATTTTTTCAACAACAATATGTAGCGAGAACCTTTTATTTGGTCATTTGGATTATCATTCTAAAACATATTAAGCTCGCAATAAAACTAAACGTAAATAGGCACATTTTGAACCTCAACTCCTTGCACAATTGTTTTGAGTATGCTACACCCTTCTCTACCTCTACAAATTGGTGTGCAAGGAGCTAATACCATGATCAATATGATGGTGTAGAATTTAGACCTTATGTAGTGCAAAAATTTGACACCAAGTGAAGTCAAAGTCTGCTAACCCCCTCAACTCAAGGAAGAAAAGGAACCATCAATATGTGCAGTCAAAGTTGATGAAAGTTTGTGAGCATGTTAATTAATAAGTCTTAATTGAGATCCTACGATTCTATTTAGAAAACAAAATTCTTTCTTCCATACTCGTTGCACTAGAATTAACAGTTTGGAAGTGTTGTTGGTGCGAAATTGTCAAGGAAATTTAGGGATTAAGGCATTAACATTATCTACATCAGCTTTGATGGTCCTTGAATATTAAGCTTGCCGTGTATTTGTAATTTATGGCCAACTCCCGTTACCCAGCTCCCAAATCCTACCCTTTAATAATATCTCTACTTAGACATTTTGTACAAAATTGTAAATCCATTCAACTGCAATTGAGGAGCAGTTTACACTATGGACCAAGAACTCGTCCCATGCACCTCTAAAATCCGTGATTGGCTCCATCAACTCGTCCCGGGATGACTTGGGTTTACACTACAAGGAAAAAAGAAAAGTGACCAAAGGATTTGAGGTCCTGAAAAGGCCTAGAAATAGGCCTAGAGGATAATGTTGAAGGGTCCCCCGGATTTTGCGGCGAGAGAGGCAAAAAGGGTTCTCTCATTGCTAAACGAGGAGACCTAGGCCTAAAATGCCGGTTTATTATTTTAAAATTGATTTAAAAAGTTAAAATTAGGGGCCCAACATTATTGTAGATACAATGGCGGCCACACTTTATTTACCTCGTATCGTTATACTTTGAACTCAAAGTAGAAAAAATCATCGCTTTCCTTGTATCATTCCCTCATTTGTCGTATGCCTTGATTCTTGTTGTATTTTGTCGTCTAGTCTTGTTTTTTTTCCCTTCATTTTTAGGCAAAACTGCCCTTTTTAGGAAAAACAACCCTTTATAGGCAAAATTGCCCTTTTTAGACATTCATTAAAAAAATCGGCATGCCTAGTTTTTAATTCCTCGTCATTCCTCCCGATCCAAGTTCGGTTTACACTTAGTGAGAGGCCCAATGGCTTTAAAAATTACATTTTTCTGAAGTGTGACCATGAAAGTGTGACCATGAAGTGTGAACATGGAATTAATCCATTTTCCTTGGTCATGGCTCTTGGTCTACAGTGTAAACCGCCCCTGAATCCCTTTTATTATCAAGCGGTTTCACATTAAAGAGGAATCTTCAAATAGCGCAGATTGTTCAAAGTGATGTAATCCACCATACCTGACACCACCTTAACCTTTAGCGCCTAGGTCATGTTTATCCAAAACCGATATAAGTGTTGATTTTTTTTCTTTGAACAAACTTTGATGGAGATAGAATTCTTAATTTAGTATCCAACCATACAAAATTGAACTATAAGCATGGCCTGAACTTTGGGAAAAAATTGCACAACATCCAACGGTTGATGATTAGATTATAGTGTTTAAAGTTACCATATGTTGGAAATGAAAATTGTGGACTTTGAAGGGTATACTACTTTATCCATCGATAGATTCTTGCAAGATTTTTTTTACTTTGAATACAAGAGGTTCACATGTGCACTAGATTGATAGCTTTGCATTGACATATTCTATGTGAAGAAAACATGTTTACATGATTATTGATGATTTTTAAACTTTTGTCGACTTGATTGTATACAAAAATGTTCCAAACTTGTACAAATCAACACGGAAGTTTTGTATGCGATGAGAGAGATCAACAATCACAAAACAATAAAGAATCTCTTAAAGACAAATTTCACTAAAAATTTATGACCAAAATCATTTTGCATGTGTACTAAAATAGGACATAGCATGCGGCATGGTATCCATTGTATTTTAGTGTATTTGATGTATTGTATGTTGTATTCCTAGCTTCTCCATGAGTTCTAAAACTCCAAATTATGATCTGATTTTTGCAAAGTGTTCATGTAATGTGTGTGCAAATCTAAACTTCAAGTTTCACAATCTAATTTTTCATGGATTTCATGGAAATTGAGTTTTAACACCTCCGGAGTCCCATTTTGGGTTTGTAGGCACTAAAGAGCTAACCCTTTAAGGATGACGACCTTTGAAGGATGCGACATATACATATTTCTTAGACCTACATTCCAACCCTATGTCAGGTTCGACGCGTTGGAGGGTTTGTGGAGGTTGGTTTATGTGTTGTAAACCAACTAGGAGGTTAAATGGCCCAAGGAAACCCTAGATGCTAGCTTTAGTTGTTAATTAGAGTTAGTATTAGTGTTCTTTGACTTTTAGGGCCTTGGTGGTGTCTTTTGACACCTCATTTGGGACTTGGAGTCCAAATGACCTCCACGTGTAGTGTGGGGAGACTCATCTTTCTCAAGTTGAGTCTCCCACGTGATGGAGTGAGAGAGTGCGTGCGTGCGTGCACTTCTTTAACTCCATTGTTATTATGCGTTCATTCTTTAAGAATGGCATTGGCTTGACTATGTGTAGTTTATGAGTATTTTCTACTTGTTTATTACTTGAGAAAGATCATCACTGAGATATGAGTGTATTCCTAGTGATTTAGTGACACTTAAAACCTTCAAAATCTTGTGTTTGAGGTGTTTTTGAGCAATGTTTTAGTGCTGAAATTTTGTTGCAAAACCTCAAGTGTGCTTAGCTAAGTGGATGAAATCCATTGGATAAGGGTGAGAATGAGTGGCGGATGTCAACTCTAAGCCAATCCAAGTGGATGATAGTCCGTTGACCTTCGTCTTCATCCATACTTTCTGTGAGGAGCTGTAGATCCGCTACGTGCGGCAGTGTCTGTCTCGTTCGAGAGTGTTGTCGTGGCTTGCAGAAGCGGTCGAACCTGGTGCGTGCGAAACGGTGTTAGCGCCTACGATCTGACCGTGAGTGCGCGATGTGCTTAAGTTGCGACGTTCGGATCAGGTGATTGCTCGGAGGCCGTCCGTGCAAGAGCTGCGGAGCCGGATTTTCGGTGATTGGTGGTGCATCTGGCGGCAATGCTGGGACGTTGAGGGAGGACTCTGGGAACCTAGCGAAACGGTTGCTGAAGGGGGGCTCTGGACGTGAACTAGGAAGTGCAAATGCGAGAGGTCGAGAGCGGGAGTAGCAATCGTGAATCTGGGCGACACTGTGCTCGGCCTGTGCCGAAGACTCCACGTACGAGTTGCTGCAGTGTTGGTGTTCGCGTAGAACTGCGAGACTCCGCAGGAGTACTGCTGGTGCACGGAGCGCGCGCTGGACTGGGGTCCGGGCGGTGGTCCGGAGCTGATCGTGGACGACGTCGGCGACGCGACGCTGCTGATCCATAGAGGTGTGAAGGCGGCGATCGCCTACGCTAAGAACGGAACGCTTCTGGGTTTACACCGAGTCGGGGCGCTGGATTGTTTGTGCAGGTTTTTAACGGCGTTGGAGTACTTCGGGGTGTGAGGTCCGAGAGAGCATCTCATTAGCAGCAGCTTCACTCGTGGGACAGTGCCGAGCCTGCTCACTCACAACAGCCATGTTTACGAGACGGAAGTGAGTGTGAGTGTATAAGGATGCACTGACTGTCTCGCGTTAGTAGGCACGGGTTTCGTATAGTATATGTGAAACGTGGGGTTGTTAGTGATGGAGTGACTTTTCTGGTTTTTTAGGATGGAGAGTGTACATGAGGAGAGGTCGAGGTAGAATGCGGGGAGTGTACATGTGACGACGCAGTGAGTGTGCACAAACGCGGGTCTATGTGTGTAGACAGACGAGTGTCGAGTGACGTGAGGAGGCGAAGTGGCCAACTCTATACCCGTACCCGACCGGGTGATCCTGCCCTGCCCGCCATTCAAACCCGGTCTGCAGATCACACCCGGCTTCTGCTACTTATGCCCGGTTCTTATTAGTACCTGACTTCCCTACTGATACCTGGTTCTTTTCATGGAGCCCGGTTGAGTGTGTTAATACCGGTTCGGGATTGATAACCGGTTCAGGGTTTATACCCGGGTGAGGATTTATACCCGGGGTAATGTTTATATCCGGAACATGAATTATACCCGGGATAATGTTTATATCCGGAACATGAATTATACCCGGGTCTGTGGGTTGATATCCGGGTTTGTGGATTTATACCCGGACAAGTGAGAGATACCCGGCAGGAAGAGCTGATACCCGGGTGTGGTACCAATACCCGATTTGAGCTAATACTCGGTTGTGATTGATACCCTTATCCGCATTTACACCCCATATCCTGATATTGGTATAGAAACCCGGTGTTGTAATGATACCCACCTGGATTAGTGACACTCGTATATGCTACTGATATCCGGTGCTTGGTTTAAACCCGGCCCCTTGGTTGTTAACCGGCTGTGGGGTTGATGACCTGTAGTCGTGTTGATAACCAGCAGTCGGGTTGATGACCGGCTGTGGGGGTTGGTAACCGAGACTGGGACCATATTAGTGGTTGCCATACCCGTATGAGGTTTAGGTAGGGTTTGCGTATGAGATTACCCGAGTACCAACATTGACTACCAGGAGATTGAAAGATGATTTCATATTCATAGCACCTGGTGGAGGAAAAAGTGGATTCGTGGAAGCTTGCAAGAACACTATTACCATGGTTTGAGGGTTTCAAGGTTAGTTGGCACTCTAATTATGGACCATGGAGGGAAGAGGTAAGTCCAAGAAACCCGAGAGGACTAGTGGGCCGAATGTAGAAATTGACGGCGAGGTGTTGGACACCTTGATCGATTGTTTGCAGAGCTTACGAGTGAAAGGTTCCCCAGCCACAACAAGTGGTAGCCAAGGAGACTTTGAACTTTCACCCATAGCCAAGTCTCGCACAGGACCCCAGAATTTACGTAAACCAGGCACGAAGGTGTTGAGTGCGGAATCCGTCAAGTACTGGACTTCACTAGGTGGGGTCCAGAAGATCCGCTCACTTCGGGTGAAGGAGGGAATTTCAGCACCGTTGTGCCGTGCTCGTAGGCAAGTGGGCGTCGAAGACTTGGTAACTGGAAGTAAGGCCGTGGTTCTTCGAAATTCTGGATCCAGACATAGTGTAGAGGTCGAGGACTTCTCTTCAGGTATCCAGTTACCCACCTTCTCCCTCATTTTCACCGAGTTCGAGAGCGAAGGATTTTTATTCCATACTACCTGGCAGTGGGAGATTAATTCGTGGCAAGAGCGTGCCTCGAGTGTGTGGGATACTCTTACGTTAGAATTATTGGACTGGGAAGTCACACCTACGATCTATGCTCCACAGATGAGAGGGACCCATGAAGCCTGGCAGTTGTTCGAGTAAATCACGAAACTAGCAATCTGGAGAACTGGAAGGGTCCCGGGTTTACACGTAGAAACACCCCCTTCTCAGTAGATGCTAGTGAGAGAGTGTTGTCTAAAATTCGTGGTCAATTGGAAGAGGTAGAGGAGAGTGCTTTGCCACTGGTGGAAGAGGAGGAATTTTTAGAAAGCCCGCAAGTCATTGATCAGGTTCCAGTCTTACCCATAAAGCCTTACCAATCATATTTTGATTGGGAGGAAATGGCTTCACCATATGGAGGTGGAGAAAGAGGGGTACGAAGATTTTCAGGTGCCACGGGCACCATCGAAGTCGATGACTTCAAGAGGAAGTTCACAATGTGGTGTGAACTCCAGAAGTCACGTAACCCCAACTTCAATCCATACATGCTGTGGAGAGCCTTGTTTGGGTGTCTGGAGGGAGCACCACTAGCAGACTACGGAGAATTCGAGGCGGCTCATTTCACCGAAATCATGGCTTGGAGGGACTTCTACGCACCGAACTACGTGGATGTGTTCGGTGGAGCACCGAGGGTGACACCCCCACTCTTGTCCAAGGGGAAGATGGAAGAAGGCACGAGCTCAACGGAGGATATAGAGCAGCCAGAGGTGCTGGTAAATCATCCACCTCCATTCAATCCCACTGTGGGATTCTTCGTGCAACTCCATAGAGATTACCAAGGACAGAGGGCGGATAAAATGAAGGCCCTTCGTTCCTTCACACGTGGAGGTGACGAGTCTCTGAGAGAGGCTCATGCGAGATTAAGGAGACTAATTTCAGCCACTCACGGAGTTACAGAACAACAGGCAGTGCAACATTGGTACAGTATCCTGGATAAGGAGTTGAAGACCTTGGTTCGCAATGAGGCGTTGCGATTGGGTGTACCCACGACACTATGGTTTGTTTTTGAGACTTCGGAGCGGATTGAGATAAACTTACTGGAAGAGAAGGCAGCCATGGGCTTTTTCAAACGTGAGGAGAAGGTCCCAAAGAAGGTTAAGGTGGCCAAGGTGGCCATTCCTTCGTATACTGCGGAGTCTGGTGCCTTGTGCTTCAAATGTGGGAAACCAGGACATCAGAGGAAGGATTGCAAGGAAGGCAAGACTTCCACACCTCAGACTGGAGGTTTTTGCTCAGGTTGTGGTGCCAAGGGGCATGCAGAGGCCAGCTGCTGGAAGCTCCATCCAGAGTTGAAGCCCACGGGGAGCAAGGGAGCTAAAGGAGGCAAGGACAAGGAGTCCAAGACCACTGGAGGGGAGAAGAAGAGTTGGAAGGCTAAATTCGCAGAGTTGGAGGCCAAGATAGAAGCTATGACTGCTAGTACCAATGTGGTAGGTAGCAAGCCTCAGGTTACTCCCAGTTTTCATGCTGGGGGTGGTTTTAGCTCAATGGATGATGAATTTGGAGATTTTATGTTAAGTGGCATGGCACTTGCCATCAAGGATGGCACACAGGAGGCCTATGCCCTCACACGGAGTCATACTCCAAGTTCCAAGGATGTTCTACGTGGAGCTAGTCCAACCTTGGATCCCCACCATGGAAAGGATAATCGACAAGCAAGGTTGCCTCAATCCTTCACGTTAGAAGAGATGGTACCGACGTCATCCATGGTACCTCCACCACGACCAGTGGCAACCACCACACAAGTCTTACCACGAGCTGGAGGACTCACAGGAGGTTCTGGAGCACTTATGGAGGCAACTACTTCCGTGTGGGAAGCCTCGTTATTTTCTGCTAAAATGTTGTCACATGATGGCTTCCGTGTGGCAGAGGTCTTCAAAAGTGTGGCCTCAATGTGTGAGTTGGATAACTCCACGGGGGTTAATGTGTTGAAGACAGAGATAATCCAGGCAGAGGAGAGCCAGAGTGACAACGTGGAGGGGTTGCTTTCAGCAGCCATGCGTGTGAAGACAATGGCCGCTAGACCTGCGATTGAGAGATCATCCATTACCCCTGGTGTGGTAGTGGTTGATAATTCCCAAGGTATTTTCCAACTCGTTGGGCCTAAGGGGAAGATATTTGTACCTCCACGTGTGCTTCTGGATTCGGGAGCTCAACCTTTGATGCTGGGAGCGTCTGCTATGGAAGGGTTGGGATTAACTGGGGATACTTTGGAGAAGTGTCCCTGGACCATTAGCACATCCATGGGGGGTACAGAGCACGCGACAGGGATCACAAGGGCTGAGTTGGTGTTACAACTCAACCAAAGTGATGTGGCAGATGTCAGTTCTATGAAGGTGAAGGCAATCGTTACGGAGGCCAAGTCGTATGATGTCTTGGTGGGCTCGGCGGTGCTATACCCTATGGGATTCACCTTGGATTTCTGGGAGGAGTCAGCAAGCTATAGACCAGGATGGCAAGCCGGAGATGGGCGGAAGGCTCAGCTGCCAGCTCGATTTGTTCGAGTTCTTACTGGTAACTTAGCTGACGTGTTTGCCTTCTCTGGATGTATGAACATGAAACCTTCATGGTTTCAGGTAGGTTTTAAGGATCCTTCTATGGTTGACCACATTTCAGAGAAGGTGGATGCCTACATGGGCAACACGAGTGGTGGAGAGGAAGAAGGATACAAACCTGGGATTGAGGCGGCATGGAGTAACACCACCCAGTTGAGGGAGGCCGCGGAGTTAGCAGTGGAAGAGGCATGGCAACAATCTATGCTACCACAGATGCAACAAGAGACTGGAGTTGACCAAGACATGGGGCCTCCGTTAGACACTGCTACTATCCAATGGAAGGCACCAATGGATGGTATCGTATTATTGGAGCTCTTCGGGGGAATTGACACAGGCTTGGCAGCTGTTTTACAAGTTGGGATCAAGGTTAAGCGCTACATTTACGTGGATGTAGATGAAACAGCAAGGCATGTGGCCAAACGTCACACACGGAGGCTGAGGACTCAATTCCCAGAATTGTTGGCCACTAGTGCCATCAAAACCTCCTTCTCTACACTTGTGGGTGATATTTCCTTGTTGTCAGAAGATGACATTTACCGAGTGGGTCATGTGGACCTTGTCATTGCAGGATGGCCTTGCCAAGGCATGTCTATGGCAGACAATCAGAATGGGTTAAAGGATTCCCGTTCTTCCAGGTTCTTTGACATGATTCGAGTGCTTCGATTGCTTCAGACTTCTCAGAGGCAATCGCCTGGTTATATTGTGGAGAACGTGCCCGTGGTGAGCAGTTCGAGGTCCAGGACATTCGAGAGTATGCATAGGGTCCATCAGACTCTAGGATTGTCAGTGTTAATTGATGCGGCTGCAGTAGGGTCCAGGGCACATAGACCACGCTTGTGGTGGACCAACCTGGCACCAGCCGAGTTGCTACAGTCCGCGGTGGGTCGTCTTAAACGCCCAGATGTGTATGTGAGTGACATTTTGGATCCTCATAGGACACCACGGCGCGTGTATCACGATGACCAGACACCATTAGCGGTGGTTAACCGCAAGGGGGAACCACGTAGGGCCTTGCCCACGTTGGTTAGTTTTGCAAGGTCTTATGCTTTCAAGGATAATGGACCTGGACTTGTATGGGATTCAGTGTCTCAAGAGATGGTAGAGCCCAATGCAGATGAGAGAGAGCGAGCCATGGGGTTTCCCACTGGCACCACCGATGTGCCTGGGATTTCAGAACCACAGAGACGATTTTTACTTGGTCAGGCCATGGATTTGAATTGCTTGACTTGGATTGTTTCATTAGTGGTTGCAGAACAGAAGCGGTTAGCTTCTAGTTTGACTAGTTACATGGGTTATTATAAGTTGCGGGCGGCAGGAGAACCACTTGCCGCTGTCAGGGTGACAAGCAAGGTGGTTGGAGGCGAGAGGACCTTCGCACCTCATCCTTGGAACATGTGGGATACCGCAAATAATTTTGCGACTACCACAGCAATAGATCTTCAGTATGGACGAGAGAACTGGAGTGAAGGGAGCAGATTGGCTCACCAGAGGATGGATTTGGAGGATGTTGTGGAGAAGATCTTCTTGGAAGAACACACAACTCTTCACATGGAAGAAATTGACAAATTGGGTCAATTGGAAGCACTTGGGAGTGTTATTGAGGAGGAAGGAGGGGAGTCTCCTTTACAGCGGATTCAATAGCAACCAAGGGTGGAAAACCCTGCTCTAAGGGAACCGTAGGAGGTGGTGACTAGGGACACTTGGAAACCAAGAGTAGGCCTGGCGGATGGAGCAGTGGAGGTGGAGGAACATGAGTTCCTAAAGGAGTATTTAGATTGTTTTGCTTTCAGTTTACATGATTTGGGAGTGTTGAAGTGGCAAGAAGTGCGTATTAACTTAACCGACGAAGCACCAATTTATCGAAAGCCATACAAGTACAGCGACATGGAGCGGAAGATGATTCGTGCTCGCACTGAAGAATTGATGGCTGCAGGGTTGGTGGAGTTGGCTCCTCTAGATTGTAAGTATGCATCAGCAACGGTTATGCCATCCAAGAAGGACATTTATGGTAATTGGACTGAGAAAAGGATGTGTGGTGACTATAGGAGAATTAATAAATTCACTAAGTCAGACCGTTACGCAATGCCAACTCCTGAGGAGAATTTTGAGGCCATTGGCCATGCCAAGGTGTTTAGTACGTTGGATTTACGCTCTAGATACCACCAGATTGGATTGAGAGAGGAAGACAAGGAGAAAACCGCATTCTGGGGCATTGACAGGGATGGGAAGGGCCGGTTGTTTCAATGGAAGTTTCTACCGTTTAGATTGAAGAATGCTCCAGCAGAATTTCAAAGGGTCATGGACAGAGTATTCTCGGGGCTGGATTTCGTGAGATTTCGTGAGATGACATCATTGTCTTTAGCAGGAATCGAAAACAACATAGACTACACTTGATGGAGGTTTTTGCTAGATTGAGGCTTCATGGATTAAAGTTGCACCCTGGTAAGTGCAAATTCTACTTTGATCGCATTGAGTATTTAGGCCACATGATTTATCCAAGTAGATTAGGTGTGGTAGCTAGCAAAGTGGAAGTAGTGATGTCTATTCCTAGACCACGAGATGTTAGTAGGTTGAGAGCATTTCTGGGGTTGTGTAACTATTATAGAAAGTTTGTCAAAACTTTCAGTGTTATTGCCAAGCCATTAACCATGTTGACAAGGAATGATCAACCTTGGAGCTGGGGAGATGAGCAAGAGGCGGCCTTTCAACAATTGAAAGACCGTTTGGCATCAGCACCAATACTTCGGAAGCCTATAGTAGGAAGGACATACCAGCTACACACAAATTGGAGCTCGTTGGGGATTGGTGCAGTATTGACGCAAATGGATGATGATGGCAAGGAATTTGTGATTGTGTAGGCCAGCCGGTCCAACAACAATGCTGAGGCGCAGTATAGCTCGTATGAGAGGGAATGCTTGGCTGTAATATGGGCAATTGCTCATTTTCGGTGTTATCATTACGGTAACGAATTCCTGTTAGTTACAGATCATCAGCCGTTGAAATGGTTGCTGGAGTCTGATAAATTGATAGGAAAATTGGCACGGTGGGCCTTGATGTTGATGGAGTATGACTTCAAGGTGGTTCATAGGGCATGTTTGGTTAATATGGATGGAGATGGCCTTAGCCGCAATCCAATTCTAAACCAAGTGGATGATACAGGTGCTAGGTGGCATACTGACGGTGAAACCGACCCGTTGCCAGGTTGGCATTGTTCGGGTTTTCTAGGCATATTGGCATTGAATGGAGACACCACCGGGGAAGCTACTGTGGCCACAGTAGATGAGGATGGAGGTGAGGAGTCTGGGGGCGCCAGAGATATTCACGAAGACACGAATGTGATGCAGTTTTTGCAAGATAGAGAAACGGTGGCTTCATGGTCTCATAAGGAGAGAGATAGGGTTCTACAATGAGCTAAGAGGTTTATGTGGGAGAGGACTCACCTTGTGAGAGTGTGGCCAAATGGTACTAAGAAGGTAGTACCAACTCCAATAGAAAGAGTGAAACTGATTAAAGACCCAAACGAGGACCTTGGACACTTTGGAGTGCGGAGGACTTATAGTCTACTTCAGATTCACTACTGGTGGCGTGGAATGCAATCCCAAGTGCAAGCTCTAGTGGCTCGGTGTATGGTGTGTGACCGGGTACGAACGTCTTTTAACGCTCCAATGCCTCAGTTACAACCTTTGCCAATTATGGGCTTAGGATATAGATGGAGCTTGGATTTTGCAGGTCCATTGCCAGTGACACCTCGACACAACAAGTATGTGTTGGTAATCATCGAGCATTTCTCGAAATAGATAGAGTTAGTGGCATTACCTGATAAGTTTAGTGAGGGAGCTGCATATTCATTTCTTGACCGTGTGCTGAGTCGCTTTGGAGCTCCAGCAGAGGTACTCACAGACCAAGGTAGAGAGTTCTTGGGTGAGTTTCAGACTTTGTGTGAGCAAGCGATGATCGATCATCGCACTACTTCGAGGGATCACCCCGAAGCAGATGGATTGGCGGAATGCATGGTGCAAACCGTCAAGAGGGGGCTCCGGAAGTACAGCTTGAAGAAAGGACATCACCAGGATTGGGATTTACAACTACCATGGATAGCAATGGGCTATCGATTCAGCAAACAGGCATCCTTGGCGTCTTTTTCACCTTACTATGCATTGTTTGGAAGGCACCCGGTTTTACCGAAGGCCATTCAAGCGGATGCTGACACCGTGTTGGCTAACATGGACAATCCAGACACGTGGGTTCAAGTGTGTGAGCAACGTGCAGAGTTATTCAAAAGGGTGATGCCTATGGCATTGGAGAACCTCTCCATTGCTCAACATCGAGATACGTTGCGCTATGCTACAATACGGGGAGGTGGTTATCAATCGCAGGTGCGGCGTTTCACACCTGGAGACTATGTGTATTTGCAGCAAGCAGCGCCCACCACCTTGGATGTGACAGCAGGAAGGGTAATTTTGAGAGTTCATGAGGTGAAGGACTCAAGAGTGTTAGTGTTGGAGGGTCGTGATGGCAAGAAGTGGAAGGATCACACACGTAATTGTGCACCTTGTCACTTGCCACACATTGATGGGACAAAACACCCTGGTCTCTCTCACATCTCTGCTGGATTACGTTGTCGGTTGTGTGGTAGTGCCAAAAGGGCAGCCACTATGGTTATTTGTGACTTATGTTCTACGGGGTGGCATTTAGAATGCTTAACTCCACCTCTGTTGGAAGTACCAGTGGATCAATGGTCTTGTTCTGAGTGTTTAGCACGTTGAGGGTCTGAGTGGACAAAGTCTAGCATTAAAAATATGTTAGAGGCGATTAACGATGGGGCTCTACTTGCACCCGACCTACCCTTTGTTTGTTAAGTCTTTTAGCGCCTTTTCATGTGGATTACAGTGATTCTATGGTTTTGAGAGGTTTTCATTCGCGGTTATCATTCAGTTTACATGTAAACTGTGTGGTTCGCCGGTGTGAAAGGGGCTTCAGCACGGGCGAAGGGGGCGAGTAAAGGGGTACTTGGAGACCGCTTACTACTTCTTGGTGTACGAGGTCATGGATCATTTATTTCTTTTTCCCCAAGTCTGGATTGTTGAAAGTGTGTAAGTGTGCATTGTATTATTGTTTTATAGAGGTAACGGTGGTGGTTATGTCACCGTTACTCTCGAGTTGTCTCTGACTGTGCGTTCTCACCTGATTAGCACGATGTTATCTTGGCACGATGCGGTTGTGTACGACAGTTGTCAGGTTCGACGCGTTGGAGGGTTTGTGGAGGTTGGTTTATGTGTTGTAAACCAACTAGGAGGTTAAATGGCCCAAGGAAACCCTAGATGCTAGCTTTAGTTGTTAATTAGAGTTAGTATTAGTGTTCTTTGACTTTTAGGGCCTTGGTGGTGTCTTTTGACACCTCATTTGGGACTTGGAGTCCAAATGACCTCCACGTGTAGTGTGGGGAGACTCATCTTTCTCAAGTTGAGTCTCCCACGTGATGGAGTGAGAGAGTGCGTGCGTGCGTGCACTTCTTTAACTCCATTGTTATTATGCGTTCATTCTTTAAGAATGGCATTGGCTTGACTATGTGTAGTTTATGAGTATTTTCTACTTGTTTATTAGTAAAGGGGTACTTGGAGACCGCTTACTACTTCTTGGTGTACGAGGTCATGGGTCATTTATTTCTTTTTCCCCAAGTCTGGATTGCTGAAAGTGTATAAGTGTGCATTGTATTATTGTTTTATAGAGGTAACGGTGGTGGTTATGTCACCGTTACTCTCGAGTTGTCTCTGACTGTGCGTTCTCACCTGATTAGCACGATGTTATCTTGGCACGATGCGGTTGTGCACGACACCTAAGACATTTATGTCTCTTATATGCCAAAAAATGGTCTGGCGACCAAAATTTGGTCGCTTGTCCTGAACTCCTAAAGGACCAAGTGTCCTTTGAGGTGACGATTTTGACTTGGGGCAGGATCCTAAAATTGAAAAAAATACTTTAAAAAATTAATAATACTATAAATTTTTAGACTTCCTGGAGTTTTGTTTTTTTTGTTTGTTTTGGATTCATAGTTTGAAAGTTAGTACTACTCAAAGTTTAAAATAGGGGCTCCGGGTAGCTCCAAAATTTTGCTAAAAGTTTCTATTGACATTAAGATTTGTCATTCATATAGGGAATGTTTTTTGACATCTTCAATGGTTTGTCATACATTAAGATTTGTCATAAATACAAAAAGTTACCTTCTTTGAAGATGTCAAAAATAAATCTTGTCTCTGGCACAAAAAAACATTTTAATCCAAGTCAAACATTTTTACTCATTTGGGCAAGTGCAAAAAAAACTTCATCTTTTCTACATATAACCTAGAGATCTTCATATTTTTCACTTTTATTTTTTCAACAATAATATGTGGTGAAAACCTTTGTATTGATAGTTTGGATTATCATTCTAAAACATACTCAGTTCACAAAGAAACAAAATGTGAATTGACAGTTTTTGAACTCCTTGCACACTTGTTTTGAATATTCTACACCACATCTCTAACCTTAAACATTGAAATTTGGTATATAGGGAACTAACATCGTGCTTAACACAATGTTAAAAGATTTAGACCATATGTAGTGCAAAAAATTGATACCTAGTGAAGTCAAAGTTAGATGATCCACTCAACGTTGGGAAGAAAATGAATTATTTTCTTGACTTCAAACACTATAATCTTCCAATCTGTGCAGTCAAAGTTTTTGAAATTTTGTGAGTATGTCACTTAGTAATTCTTATTTGAAATCCTACGGTCAAAACTATAAATATAAGGTTTAGTTTCCTTCCTTAGTCATTGCACTAGAATCAACAATTTTGAAGTGTTTTTGGTGTGAAGTTGTCATAGCCTTTTAGGGATTAAGCATTAAGTAGAATTAAAAGTGTAGGTTCATCATGTGTTTAACCCCTAAATTTCCAAGAGTCCCCTTAGGGGACTCTTGAAGGTTCGGGCAGGTTCCTATGGTGTAATTTTACAAAAAGAATCTTTGATATTTTTAATGTAGAGGGACAATACTAAAAGCTTTGTGTGAGTCCAATTTTTTCCTAAATCCAACATTTAATGAAAAAGTTATAGGGTTTTGAAGTTCAAATGAGGAAAGCGGCACGTAGGGCAACTCTAAAAACTTTTGCTAGGACACTCTGTTGAATGTGAGATTTTCAATACGAGCAAATCATATTATTTCCTTTCATATTTTCAAAATAAATCTCTTGTCTTAAGAAAGAAAAAGCATATAAATCCAAGTCAAACATTTTCACACATTATCGAACATTTTTGGGCAAGGTACCAAAAAAACTTCTTTTTTTTCACATAAAACTTTGAGATCATCACATTTTTTACTTTTTATTGTTTCCACACCCTTATGTGGTGTAAACCTTCTTATTGACCATTCAAATTCTCATTTTAAAACAAACTAAGTTCACAAAAAAATATAATGCAAATTGACAATTTTTGAACCTCCACTCCTTGCACAATTGTTTTGAATATGCTACACCCTTTTTCTACCTCTAAAAATTGGGGATCAAGGAATTAAAACCATGCTTAACATGATGGATATGAATTTAGACCTTGTGTAGTGCAAAAATTTGACACCATGTGAAGTCAAAATCTGCTGATCCATGAAACCCTGGTAAAAGAATGGACCCTTTTCTCTACTTCAAACACTATAGTATTACAATCCGTGTGGTCATAGTTTATGAAATTTTGTAAGTAAGTTACTCAATAAGTCTTAATTGAGATCCTACGGTTAAAACTAGAAGTAAAAGTTTTTTGTTTCGTCCTTACTCATTGCACTAAAACAAGCAGTTTTGAAGAGTTTTGGGTGTGAAATTGTCAAAGAAATTTAGGGGTTAACCCCTAAAGGACCGATGTCCCCTCGGGGGACGTTTTGAGTTTGGGTAAGGTACCACGTTCTCAATTCTAGGCATTATTTTCTGAGATTTTTTATTGAATGGCCAACTTTTGATTAGCTTTGTGTAGACACAAATTTCGTAGAATTCTGACTTACGGTTCAAAAGTTACAATTTATTTTCACTTACATATACAAATAGTGCAGCAGTTTAGTGTGACATATCACAAATATTGTCACCAAACTTTAATAACTTCTAAATTCAATAGAAATTCGAGTTTTTGTCCATTTAAAAGATTGAAAATGTCCTCTTGGAAAAGAAATTGAGATCTTTGCATCTACCGTACGGATTTGTGAATTTCAAATATTTGAGAAGGATATGATATATGCAAAATATAAAGTGTATTGTTGATTCTCGGCACATAGGTGCATTGCAGGATTTTTTAGGACAAATTCTACACCTCTTCTACTTCTAAAATTTGGTGCACATGTGCCTAACATGATCCTTTTCAAGTTAAGACAATAAAATCACGGCCCGTAGTGCAAAAAGTTGCCATAGAAGGTGGTCGAAGTTTGTTGACGGTGTATAGTATGACCTGAAAAAGAGATTGTGTTGCACTTCAAAGGCTAATATCTTTCAATCCGTGCGGTCAAACTTACCAAAATTTTCACAACACACTCTCATACAAGTCTAGTACAAGATCCTACGGTTAAATTTTCAAAAAAATGATTTTGTATCATTTTGTGTTGAATGCGCTGAAAATGGCACTTTTGGAGTGTTTTTGAGGAAAAATTGCCTTGGTCCTTTAGGGGTTAAGGGATTCCAAGTCGGTCATTGTAAGTGGATTGTGTTACTTTACTTGGCCCACTTCAGACCAGCAAGTGGACGATATGAAAATCTCTAAGGGCATAGATTTGGCCTTCAACAGGTGGCTACTCTGAAGTGGGCCTAATGTGCTCATTGTGTGCAAATATGCACCACTCCCTTCTCTTTCTCTGACTCAGCACAACTTAGGGCCAAACCACACGAGAGGAAAGGCAGTGAGTTGGATGACGCACAGTGGTTCAAATTAGCAAGTGGTTGCCACATGAGAGGAAGTAGGAGGAGTGGCAAGAATGACATGTGCCTACTTTGTAACTTTGGAATTTGCATTGGATGTTGCTTTGGAATCTACATGACAATGACTTGGCACAATAATTGCATGCGAAAACTATCAGGCACTAGTGCCTGGAAGTCCACAGGCACTAGTGCCATGTTGGAGGAAAAGAATATTTTTCGTGCCACTAGTGCCATGTTGGAGGAAGTTGTGATACTTCCTCCCCCTCCCGTGTGGTAAGGCCCTTAGACTCATTTGATGATACATTCATTAGCACATGGGTTTCTTGGTAACTTACAGCAAGAATTGGCATCATGTCCTATTCAAAAGACAACTTACAGTATTGCAATCATGAAGAGTTTTCTTTTTTCTTTCTTTTTAAATTTTTAATCTTTTTAACATTTCTTAATGCAAAGGCAGAGATGGGTAAGGCAGAGGAAGTGGACAAAACTAACTTTCCCAGCATCAAAGAGTGGATTATGCGGCTGGTGTTTCATTATTAGATAAATGGTATCAGGTAAGCATTGAATATACCATATAAGGGCAATTTGTACCAAAGTTAGTCACAGTTTAGAATATTTGTTGGTTGTCTCAAGACTCAAACCAGCTTTCCAATAGTTTTCCAACAACAATGTGGAGGGAATTACTTGTAAAAGCATGGAACAGACACTTTATTCATGCCGGTCCCGCCTCCGGAGACGAGGGTTCTTCTTATTCTGTAAAAGCATCGAAAGGATATTGATTGTTTTCTTGTTTGCTAGTAAGCTAAGTGTAGTACACTGATTTTGATGTTTAGTGTCATGGGCAATACATGACTTGTAAATGCTATAAGTTTTCACTCTTGATGAATATTTTTACCGACCATGTCCTCTTTGAGTAGTATAGATTGTTGTGCTCTTAGTAAATTTTTTTATCAAAAGTAAAAACTTAGATCATTTACAAGTCATTTACTGCCCATGACACTAAACATCAAAATCAGTGTAGTAGTAAGAACTCCAGCCTCCAGTAAGAGGTCGGCGTGAATAGAGTGTCTCTTCATTCCCATCACTACTTCTTTGTCCACGAGTAAGCTAAGAACACTATCTAAAGATTGGTTGCTTGGAGGTCACAATCTTTGGAATTGTTGGAGTTTCTATTTGATAGAATATTTAATTCACAACTACTTAAGAGGAAATAAGTTCATGGGAATTTCCTATTGGGTAGTATGTGATTTCTATCCATGTTGTTGAACACATCTATGACACTTGCTACAAGATGCATCTTCTTAGATCCAAGCATACCATTTTTAGTTTTATTTTTTCAAGTTTTATGTTTTGGAAAAAATCGTTAATAGTGCCAATATAACACATTACACATTCCTCATGCTTCCCTTTTCCTTCTCCTGAGAACTCTATGAATGATGAGAATGAAAGAAAATTCCTCTATGGATCATACTTTACATGTCTCTCTACAGTTCATAATCTCTGCAGTTGAGTGATCAAGTTGCTGGTTTTGGCTCCAAGGTGGGAGATTGGGATCTGGAACTGTGTGATGCATGGCTTTTTGTCTACTTGTTGGAGATGTGGAGATGGAGCAAGGAATCCCTGTGATGATGTTGTGGCTGCGTTGTTTTTGTGGTAGTGTGACAGAGCTGGGAGAGCGGCGATGGCCACGGCAGGAGCCATGGCCGCCGCGGCCGCAGCCGCACCCACGCGCGTGAAGGTGGCGGTGGCGCAGATGACCGCCGTGTCCAACGTGGACGCCAACTTCGTCACCTGTGCTCGCCTCGTGCAGGTCCGATCCTCTCCTCACTTTGGTTTGTGGATGCTCGAAACGGACTAGGTTTTGGAGAGTTCTTGCGTTCATCCGGGCCATGGAAGCTCACTGCGTAGAGTTCAGGAGGCTGCGGAAGCCGGCGTCAAGCTGTTGTCTCTGCCGGAGTGCTTCTCGTTCATCGGGTCCAAGGAGGGCGAGACGCTCAAGATTGCCGAGCCCTTGACAGGCCCCATCATCACCCGCTACCAGAGCCTCGCCAGGCATGTCCTTTTCTTCTCCTTCTTTATAGTTCCTATTCCTATTTCAACCTACTTTCATCCTAAACTTCCCATTTCAGCAATGAGGGTACAAGTTTGCTTCTCTGATGATCTCACGAGAAACACACATCGTTTGAACCCCACTATCTAGGTCAATTAGCCCTAGTTTTTCTTTGGTTATGTTGCAGATTAGTAGATAAGCACGTTGGTTGTGATCTGATGGAGATGGTGGCACAGGGAGGCAGGATTGTGGCTGTCGCTGGGCGGTTTCCAAGAAAAGGGGCCGGACAACCACCACCACTACAACACGCATGTGCTTCTGGACGATACGGGCGCCATCTGCAGCACCTACCGCAAAATTCATCTGTATGAAAGCCACTCATGGTTTCTTCCATCCTTCTCACACTCATAATCTCAGGAATAGGATAAAAAAGCATCGTAAGCAACGAATCTGTTATACACGTATATCGATGTTTTTCTCCTCAGATCTTACCTGAATGACTCTTGTCCTAGATCCCATGTTAGTACTTGCGTTTTAGTCACCATGTCTGAAGAATTTACAAATATCAAAGCAAATCAAATTTATAAAGGCCTGGGTTTATTTTGTTGTGGCAGATTTGATGTGGATGTGCCTGGAGGTCCAGTATTGAAGGAGAGCAATACCACAGCACCTGGTAGTATTCCTTGAGCTGCTGGGAGCATTCATCGCTTTCTACACGTTCATTTACTCTCCTCAAAGAAGAGCTTGACTTGAGTCGATTTTGGGTGTTTCTTGGGCATAGGCTTAGCGGGCGTAATGAACAGACACTCTATGTATGCCAGTCTCTTCTAGAGGGTGGAGCTCATCTTTCTTTGTTTGTTCAATTTCTACTATAGAAAGCCATCTTAATATGAGGTTTTTCCTTTGTCAGGTGCGGAGGTGGTCGTAGTCGATAGCCCAGCAGGGCGGTTGGGTTTGACAGTATGCTACGACCTTCGGTTCCCGGAGCTCTATCAACGCCTGAGATTCTCAGAGAATTGCCAGGTTACTAGGTTCTAAACTTCCAACAATCTAAGGGTGAGTTTCCATGACCACCTCTAATCTACTACATCGCCGGATGGCAATATGGAGATGCCTGCTCTATCTTCGTAGGCATCTCCAGATGGCAATGTAGCAGTCTAGCGGTGACTATGGAAACTCATCTTGAATGGTCTCTCTTTCATCAAACCCAATGAGCTTCTTCTAAAGTAGTACACATATTACCTTATTTAGTACAAGACACACTAGGCGCTTACTCAAGGTTACACCTAATATTATTAGTAACACCTAGATAGTGTATATTGGTACTATTCATATGATACAATATCCATAAACATAATTTGTAAAGATATTCACCTTGTGTAAAAAGATGTAACCAATTTCAAACAATTAGTGCATCACGCAGCAAACATGATGATTGATACACGTGGTTTCTGGTCACTGACTTGTGGTGATGTTGTTAGGTTTTGCTGGTCCCATCAGCGTTTACAAAGACGACAGGAGAGGCCCATTGGGAGCTTCTTCTCCGAGCTCGTGCTGTTGAGACGCAATGCTATGTATGATCATTCTTCCTCTCTTTTCCAGTTGGTCTTGTTCCCATGAAGGCCAACAAATACCCTTGTTAACAAGAGCAGAGAGTGTCACAGTTTCCTCTACAGAAAAAATAACGTAAATGGCTGCTGTGAGGATGCTCAATCATTACACACTGAGCGTTGTGCAGGCATCTTTTTGTGTGGGGTGTGATTCCTGGTTGGGTTCTTCAAGTTTATCTGAAAGTCTTTGACCGAGAAAATCAGCTTCGTCTTTTAGAAACGGAAAGTTAAGCCTGGATGGGAAGATTCTGAAAGTAACAAATATGGGTTCTCGCTGCCTTCCCATCTAGCCCCACTTCCTTCGCATGACAAGGTATAGCTCCATTTTATTCCCCATGATAAGGTTTGGCTCTTGTTTGCAGGTGTTAGCTGCAGCTCAGGCTGGGAAGCACAACGAGAAAAGAGAGAGTTATGGAGACGCAATGATAGTAGACCCCTGGGGCAAGGTCATCGCACGCTTACCTGGTACACTTAACCCTTGTCTTTTCTCACTACATCTAACCTCTTTCATGTCACAAAAATCCTGGATATCCAAAGGATATGCTTAGAATTGAGATATTAACAAGAGTCACAAAACATTCCTGATTAGTTCGAAATTGCTTCTTTATAAGAACATCTTTTTAATGGAAACATGTAATAGTAAAGTCCTTGGATCCCAACCTAATGACAACAAAGAGGTTCCAGTGTAACCCCTAGGTGCCTTAGCTACAAACAAATGTTCGTCACTTTATACACAGAAACATGAGCTTCCTTATGTGTATCCAAAGTACCCCATGCTCTAAGGCAAGTTTTCCTCTTCTTTTCATTGGTGTATATTTGAACCTCTTTCTAGAAATTTTAAATTGATTCATTTGAGATGTGGTGAGCTATGGCAAGGGACGCTTTGCTGATTTATTTACTTTTGGCCTTTGCAGACAAGTTGAAGACCGGATTGGCAATTGCAGATATTGACCATTCCGAGTTACACAATGTCAGACTTCGTATGCCAGTTGAACAGGTGAACCACAACCATAAGCTGAACAGTTTCCTATTTACAACACTTTTAATGCAGGATTATTTGTCCACCTCTTAGAGACTTATCTGGTTTTCTGACAACTTGGATGCAAGACTTTTTGAAATTAAGTTAAGTTGTCCATTTAGCACTTCAAGACTAACATGTTCTGTGGATTTTCAGCACCGACGCTATGACATTTATGGACCATCAAGTTGCAGTGAAGAACCTCGAGTTGTGCCAGGGAAGATTTCATCCTTGTAGTTGTTCATGCTGAGTATTAGAGTTGTTAACTGAATGTTTATACAGCTGTAGACATCCATCTATAAAACCACAATCTCTAGTGTTTTTAACACGCCTCGGATGAAATCAATTATGTTTACTTCCTAGGATTCAAATCGTCCCCTTGAGGCGAAAGAATAGAAAATGAAATGTGCAGCTAACGACAAAATCGAGAATCACCCTTGCATTGAAAAGAATCTAAACAGCAATAAAGCATGCAAATTACCAACTTCAAGAAAGGATACATGCTTCAGATAGTCATAGTCACAAGTTCAAAGTGAACCGTGTCATCATTCAGATTTGCAACAGGAAAACAGGAAGAGAAAAACCTGATCCCAGGTCGCATCACACTGCCGACATTCTCACGAAAGACTCGTAAAAAAAACATATTCACATTTCAGGAGCGCATCATGTGAAACTGTGTCAGCAATCCTAATCAATTATGACAGTGTCATAAACCAAAGTTCAGTACGCAGAGAACTCAAATAACTTCGACTTCTGTGACTCAGAAAACTTTCGAAACCACTAACTAATAAGACCATCAACAAGCCAATCCCATCAAGAGTCAACACCACTATATGGAACCGAACAATTTCCAACGTAGAACTCAAACATAACGATTAAACATATATACAGTCTTTAATGAGCTCAGACGACCAAGCTCATGCCAAAGGCTAACCAGCAACTCAGGAACCCTAACAAGCTCTAAAGGGATGGCTCAAGGTCCGCCGATGCTTTTATCATTCTCGTCACCACTTCGTCCAATGGTACAGAAATCCGTCTTAACCGAAACCACAGCTGGGGACTGCGTAGAATCCATTCATGTCAACGCCCTTGACCACTTCGTCCACATGCCAAAACCTGCCTACTGCGTTACCTCTCAGCCCCTTCCCAATTCCTAACCATCCCAATAAGCGTCCACCGCTCCTTCCGTTTCAGCAAGCCGTGTGTTCCGCTTCACCCTTCGTCGACCAGATTTGAGATGGGCATAGTCTTCTACCTGTACAACCCCCTACTCACACGCCAACTTCGTATCGAAGCTGCTCAGACAGATCGCAAATGCCTGGAACGCGGAGAGAGGGTACCGGTAGTCCATCGTGAACATGTCCTTCCCGATCTTCCCGAACTGCAGCAGCACCTTGTCATGGTCGCTCTGCGACGTCGGCGGCGGAGGAGCCTCAGTGGACGCCACCAGCTGGAAGTTCTTCACCGACGCCACCGTCACCCTGCCCCGGAAGTTCAGGCACCAGCACTGCAGCTGCTCGTGCCAGCGCGGAGCCTTGTTCTTCAGCACCAGCGGCTCGTCCTTGCTCAGCAGCCCCGCCACAAACTCACCCTCCAGAGCGCTGCTATCCACCACGGCTGCTTTCGACCGCGGCGATGATAGCACGCCTGAGAACGGCACGTGCGCGTCCTCCAGAGTGCTCGCCGTGAACTCTGTCGGTGTGGGAGCGCTGCCGCCGGCCTCCATCGCAGAGGTCGGGATCGTGTGCAGAGTGCATTGCATGCGCCGAGGGCCCCGAGTGCCCAGCACGTTCAACTCGTACGCTATGTGCGCCACATTGTAGCTCCCGGAGTGTACACGAGACATCAACTGCTTCGACCCAAGGCGTCGAACGCCTCGGTTAGGCGCCACAACTCCGCTGTGAGGAGGCTGACTGTCGTAAATGGTGAACTTTGTACCCAAGAAATTCGACCTGGAGGGTGATTTAACCATTCCAGACGTTTAGTAGAGGTACCAAAGGAAAAATGCACATCAATCCATCAGACCCACTCACAGTGCACCAAAATGAGAAGTGATCTGATACAATAGGATTGTAAATGCCCACCTCAGCTTCCCAACATACGTATTACTCCCTCTTGACATATCCTCAGAATTGATAGAAATAATGTAGTCGGTGCTGGTTGCCCGCCGACACTTCCTTGCAGCCAACAGGAACTTCCCATTCTCTACCAGAGCTGCATCAGCGGAACATAAAACACAAGAACAGACCAAACCATTAGAAACCAAACAGAAACCCCCGCGTCCAGTCTATACTCTAACTTCTTGAATTGACGGCAATATAGTATAGCAACAAGGTCCCACAGAATACTACATCATATGTCTACACAAGACTTTAGGGTCACCGGAAGACAGTCTAATCTGCGTCACTAATGTATTACTATGAAAGTAAATCTTGCAATTCAAAAACTTACTAGGAGGAAGACCTAAAAAGAGCTGGTATGTTGAAGTAGTCCTGTCACGCTTAATGAAGCACTGTACAGCGTGCTCCCGTGGTCCAGGCTGCAACCCCACCATCATGAGTCAAAAAAATGTACAGGTGCATAAGAAACAGAAAGCACTCATGCTTCATCCATACAAATGCAAACTATAATTCCGTTTAGAAGCCTTACTACAGCATACGCAGAAAAAGCCATTCAGTATCAATTCCTGTGTTCCACCACAAACATAAACAAAAAGAAGACTCCGGTCTCCAAAGGAGGCATAAACATAAACAAAAGGCAATACAAAACGTCTAAGTCTAAGTCTAAAGTGAATCACCACTCAAGAGGAACTATTGAATCAGACTACCGGACAACAGTGACATAACCCTATACACCAAAACACAACTTTCCACATTCCTCGTTACCAGCATCCAACCAACTATCTCACCTGCTTCAACGCAATCGGGAATGTCAACCGCCCCGACTGCTCCGGCGTCCGCACCAGCTCCTTGGTGATCTCGCGCCACGAGCTGCACACGGCGGCGCACGCCACCACGTGCTTGCGGCTAGGCCACGCGCTCTCGCTCGCCTCGACTCTCTGGATCACGTCACGCAGCAGCTCCGGCGGCAAGTTCGCCCAGCAGCTCTGCTCCGCCACTGGCTCCGGCCGCAGCTGCGACTCGTCCAGCACCATCCCGCTCGACCGCCCGCGGTGATGGTGCGGAAACTTGAGCTCGAAACTCCGCCGCGAAATGCTCCCTATCCCGCCCTTCATCTCCTGAAACTCGCGTATCAGGCTCTTGAGCGGCATCATGGACGACGACCGGCCCTGCCCCGACATGCTCCACCTGCACAGCCGCACCCCGCCACCGCTCACCTCACACCACAGCCCCTCCAAAGCCCTCCTCACCAGAATCACCCACACCTTCAGCCATCCACGCAGCCCGCGCGCCGTCAGACACCCGCTGCCCACCATCCATCCCTCATCGCATGCCCCCGCCCGCGATCAAAATCGCCCGCCGCAACTGCATATGCACATGCCCTCGCGCGACGACCCTAAACAAACCCCCCCTCAAACCACGCTCCGGAGCAGCCGTGTCGCCATCGCCGCAGCAAACCCGACTATCCCCTACGCTTGGAAAATCTGGACCCTCACCGGCCGCACTGCAGCATCGCCAACCCCGCACTCAATTCCAGACCAAGACCCTCGACACGAGAAGCACCTGGGATACCCGGCGGTCCGCTCCACGGCCGCGGCAGGTTAGGCGGCAGCAGCAGCAGCAGCGCCCGCCCGCATCCCCATCGCTCGCTCTCCCCGGTCTACGCTTCGCCAAGTTGCACGCCGAATTCAACCCGCGCGGATCGATTTCGCAGCGTGGTTGCGAGAGCGCGTCGCACCACTTGCCCTGGAGCCCGAGCGAGCGGGGGTCACTTCCAGGGTCACTGCCAAAACGGACCCACCGCCTCGGTGGGCCCTGCGCCAAAGCAGCCCCCTCCACCGCCGCATGGGCCTCCTACGACCGCGCTGGCCCCGGCCCGGCTCCTGCGGGGCCAATCGGACTGCTCCATCGCTTCCCCCACGACCACGCTCCGGGACGGTACCATGGCGTCTCTACGACCGTGGACCGGTTCGAACCGTGACCACGATACGACTGAATTGGACTATCGGGTCATTGGCGCGGATGTTTCCGGGAAACTGCTAGCCTCTGGTGCTTCCTGTTGAGGAAACCCGGCACTCAGCTCACGCACATGTGTGCGGATCAGCCTGCGTTGGGCCCCAACGATTGGTGGTGGGCCCACTCAACAAAAGGTAAATTTGGATACAAATTTTAAGTATAAATTGGTTCCCTTTAAACGTGTTGGGAACACGGGAACTTTGGGGAACAACATGGGATCTCGTTGGGAATGCACTGGGAACGTTGTGATCATAATATGGTTTAAAAGGTAAATCTGAAGAGGGTAACCAAATGGTTTGGTTTGGAACCATATCACATTTTTCCATGAAATTGGTGTGGGCATGAGGAGCCCAACTCGGACTTTTACGGACCATATCTGGTAGATGAAGCCCCATATGGTCGTCATGTGCCTCTATTTACTGTGGGTTGCTTTTTGTGCAGGTTGTGGAAGGGTTAATAGTTACAGTTTGGGATTGATTAGTGGTGATTTTCAATCCCTCAGGATAATGGCATATTGGCAACCTTCATCTAGAGTCCGGAGTTCTTCTTCTAATTGGATCTAAAATCCAAACTGTAGATGAAATCATTATGGGAATTTTTTTTGAAAAATACAAAAACCCTTGAATTCTATCCATTATTATGTAAATGCTTTGAAGGTTGCCAAGAACTTTCCTTTTACAATTACCCGCCTCAAAAATTTGTATAATTTAGCTCTACAGTACCTTGCTCAACTAACCTAGAGTCCAACTTTTGATGTTTGAAGCACCATAAATTTTCCCTATGAGTTTAAAGATGTAAATAAAATAAACCCATGGAAAGAAACCATATGCATATTCTCAATAGAAAATTTGAAAACTAATATTCAAAATGAGATTGTTAGGAACTTGCCCAAACTTAAGATGTACCCTGCAAGTACAAAATGTCCTTTAGGTTTTAAAGACATATAAGGTATGCCAACCTATGACCGCCAAAGTAAGCAATGTGCATATATGGAGAACCCAAATGATTATACATTTATTTTTCAACAAAAGACAAGAGAATTACATTCTCAACCCAAGTGATTTCATAAATTTTCAAAATGTGCTACCACTTTAGCCTAAGGTAGTGGCACCCAATTCCGATTGGCCACCCAATTCCGATGAGTAGAGTATGTATGGAGATCGGCATTGGGTACCTCCATGAGTTGGTTATCCATGGCATGTCTTCTTTCTTTATACTCACTCTCACTTATTGGCATTGGGCAAAGGAGGGCACCAAATCTCATCTACTCTACTATTTGATTACGGCCTTCAATGGTTTTTGGGCTTTTAAATTCTATATCAATTCCAAATCTTTGAGATTAAATTTGAAAAAGTAACAGTTGAGTTTCATTTTTAATTCCGCATCTTTCTACATAATTTTTTTGACATACAATGTCATTTGAGTCCCGAACTGGCTTAACTCCTAAAGGACCAAAGTCTCCTTCGGGGGGATTTCTGATTTTGGGCAGGTTCCTAAAATTAGAAAAAAAATCCTTTTTCTCTAAAAAAAAATTATTCTAGATTTCCTCTAATAAGAGCTTCGTGGACATATTTTTATTTTATTTTTTGGATTTGTGGTTTGAAAGTTTGTACCACTTAAAGCCAAAAGTGGGGACACCGAGCACCTCCAAATTTTTTGACAAAATTTTCTATTGACATTGAGATTTTCCACACATATAAAGAATATTTCCTTTCTTGGAAATTTTCAAAAAAAATCTTGTCTTTGATGTAAAAAGGCATTTTATTCCAAGTCAAACATTTTCACACATTGTCGGGCAACGGGGAAAAAAACCTTCATCTTTTCTACATAAAACCTAGGGATCTTCATATTTTTCACTTTTTATTTTTTCAACAACAATATGTGGTGCCTTCTTATCGACTGTTTGGATTATCATTTGAATACATACGTAGTTCACAAAAAAATAAAACATGAAATGGCAATTTTTGAACCTCCATTCCTTGCACACTTGTTTTGAATATGCTACACCCTATTTTTACCTCTAAAAATTGGTGTCATGGGAAATAACATCATGCTTAAGACAATGGTAAAAGATTAAGACCTTGTACAATGCAAAAATTTGATACAAAGTGAAGTCAAAGTCTGTTGATCTACTCAACACAGGGAAGAAAATGAACCATTGTTTTGACTTCAAACACTAAAATCTATCAATCTGTACGGTGGATTGCAACCAAAATTTTGTGGCATGTTTATATAGAAGTCTATTTTAAGATCTTACGGTTGAAAAATCTGAAATTCACTTTAAAATATGATTTTCATGTCTCTTTTTGGCAGTGGCAGTTTTGGATTGGTTTTAGAGCGAAAGTGGTCGTGGTCATTTAGGGGTTAAGTGATCGGAATTGAGTGCCTCTACCTTAATTCTGCTACTAGGTACCTCCATGAGCCCCGGCCAAAAGCCACGGGTCTTGACCAATAGTAAACCTTAATTTGGAGATGACAAGGAATGATTGGGTGATAATGAGCTGAATGTGGGGTGGAATTGAGACCAAACATAGAGTGGCGGTGTTAGAAAGGTGGCACTCATGGGGGGTATACCTTATAAGGTATGGCAGGAAGAGAAACATAACTTAGGGCCAAACCACACGAGAGGAAAGGCAGTGGGTTGGATGACTCACATTGGTTCAAATTAGCAAGTGGTTGCCACATGAGAGGAAGTAGGGGGAGTGGCAAGAATGACATGGAGCAACTTTGTAGCTTTGGAATTTGCATTGGATGTTGCTTTGGAATCTACATGGCAATGACTTGGCACAATAATTGCTGTTGAAAACTACTAGGCACTAGTGCCTAGAAGTCCACAGGCACAGTGCCATGTTGGAGGAAAAGAATATTTTTCGTGCCACTAGTGCCATGTTGGAGGAAGTTGTGAAACTTCCTCCCCCTCCCATGTGGTAAGGCCCTTATACACCTCCACTTTCTTAAAAATTATATTTATATCCCAAATTTGAGATCAATGGAATTGGATACCTCATCCAAAAGATACCAAATTGAGAACCACTACCTTGTCTAAGAGCACCTCCACCGCAGGCTCTCATCCCGGCAGACCTGTCAGGTTTGGTGGGTCTGGAGGAAGGTGCTCCCCCACCGCGCTGGTCGGGGCCGCCAAACCGGTCAGGCGAGATGGAGGGAGTTGGGAGCAAGCCTGGAAAATGAGAGAATATGGCGGGGGACTGAAAATTTCACCGGGGCTAGGCCACCAATTTGGTTCTAGCACGTGGTGGAGCAACAATGGCTGTGGGAGTGGCTACCACTGACAGTCCATTCACTGACGCGTTTTTGCATGGACCCACAACAGGGCTTTTATTATGAGAGCCAGGTTTCCAGGCCGGATAACCTTGTTCCCGGCTAGCGCTGCGCTAGGCGCCCTGCAGCCCAACCACGGGGCAGGGTTCAGGGCCAAAACCCAGGGCAGTCTCCACCGGGCTGGCGCGTCCCTGGTGGAGGTGCTCTAAGGGAAGCTCTCCAGACCTAAGTATGATCCTCCAAACCTACATCCACTAAATATCAAAATTTTGTAGGGCCACATCACATCCTACATGACAAACCTTGTGATTTCAAATAGTAACCAAATAAGGGATCCCCAACCTTTTGCATTACAAATACCTCTCTGTGCATCCAATTTAATTGTACCGTAGAAGTTTTAACCTCTAAATGATTATTATTCCTCTATGTGGACGTTTTCCATTTTAGACAAGTGTCTGCATAATCAATTTTGATCATGAATGTTTGAAATCTTTTATGAAGATGCGGCATAGTACTAGCTTCATGGGGATAAAATAATACTTCACATCAAGATTTTTGTTAAAAAAAAAGCTATGCTATTCTAAATGCAAAAGTGGGAATTGCAGGGAGCTCCAATTTTTATGCTACAAGTCCCTATTGATGTTTAAATTTTTTCATACAGATGATATTATTATTTTCTTTGATATCATCAAAAATTATTCTAGTCTTCAGTGTAAAAAAGACATTTTAATCCAAGTGGAATTTTTACACATCATTGGGCAAGGTACCAAATTTTTAAAAAAAATCCACATTAAAAATAGATATTTCAATTCTAATGACTTTCTATTTTTTCTACACAAGATTTGGTGTAAACCTTCTCATTAATTGTTTGAATTACAATTCTAAAACAATTTTTGTTCATAAAAAATAATAAGTGTAATGGCAATTTTTGAATCTCCACTCCTTGCACAATTTTTATCAATATGCAAGACCTACCTCTTAAAATTGGTGTTTCAAGGCACTAATATTATGTTAAACATGATCAAATATATAGGATTTAGACCTTGTGTAGTGCAAAATCTGACACCAAGTGAAGTCAAAGTCTATAGATCCTCTTAATGAAGGGGGAAAAATGAACCTTTCACTCTACTCTAAACACTATAATCTTCGAAACTCTGCAATCAAAGTTTACAATATTTTGTGAACATGTTATTTGAGAAGTCTTTATTAAAATCCTACGGTTCAAATTCAGTATAAGTTTTTTCATTTCCCACTCCACTTTTTTACACTACAATTAGCAATTTTGTAGTGTTTTTGGTGTAAAATTGTCAAGAACTTTAGGAGTTAATTGTACCGTACACCAAATTTAATTGTGCCGAAAATTTGTGTGCACAGTGAGGGGCAAGTAAATACTATAAATAAGGCTCTGGAATCTGCAATGGCAGGTCACATATTAATAGTGCCAAATTGTTGAATATGCCACCAATGAAGACAATTAGTGAAAGTCTCCTTGCAAATGGGCGGCGACTCCTTCATGCACCATGTTTCATATGTAGCTTCATGGGCGTGCTGACGTGGCGTTGGACAATTGGTTTCTCTTGATGGGTAAGGGGGTCCCACATGACTTTTTCTTCACCTGTTTAAACAAATAGCTTTTAACCCGTAAATTTCTTACAATTTCACACCTAGAAAAGATTTTACTTTTAGGAAAAGATTGGAAAACTTTATGGATAATTGAGGAATTAACCCTTACAGGTCAGTGAGGGATCACATATACAGTCACATATTTTACTCTTAACATACAAAAAATGTATTTCAATTTAGCAAGATATACATCTTCGGATTGGAGATTCTTCAACTAACATCTTTCATTTGGAAGTCATTTCAATATCTCAACCATATCATGCTCAAACACAACACCATATATGTAGTATACAGGTCCATTTTGCAACTTCTCAAGCATGTAGTATTTGCAATAATGATCTAAATAAGAATTGTCATGTGTCATTGGATCCGGCTGAACACAAACACAAACTCTTGTAACTATTGTGTACATCAATTCTTACACAAAAAACATCATGCTGCAACGCAAATGTGGCTTCTCAAGTCTTTAAGGGTTAAATGCTCTAATTGAAGCATTGTCATGGCCTTTCAAATGTGCATCTATTACATATAATTGATGAGTATATAATAGATGCATATATATAAGTAATGAGTATATAATAGATGCATATATATAATTAATGAGTATATAATAGATGCATATATATAAGTAATGAGTATATAATAGATGCATATATATAATTAATGAGTATATAATAGACGCATATATATAATTAATGAGTATATAATAGATGCATATATAATTAATGAGTATATAATAGATACATAATCAAAGGATCTGATTATATTACATCTGTTATATTTGATTGTCTTTCGGTCTACCCCCGAAAGGGGGAAGTAGTTCCAACTCACTAATTCCCTGTCTGGCGGACTTGGTCTCAGTAGTGGAACGAACGGACACTTTATTCACGTCGGCCTCCTTCGGAGACCGGCGTTCTTCTTCTTCTGATTGTCTTTCAAATCCTTTGACTATTTTTACCAAATTGCTCAAATAGATAATAAAGAACAAAGGAATTTTTTGTCATTAATACCATAGATGCATAATTGAAGCACATTGTAATATACCATTGTTTGAAGTCTCTATTATTTATATTAATTTAGTGGAGGTCATAAAGAAGGCAATTACAAAGAAATATTGTCATGAATCTCATGTTGTACGTTAGCTTTGGTCTTCAAAGCCTTCTTTCCACCCACATCCATTCTCCAACAATTTTTTGACCACTTGGAATATTTCTTTTATAATCTCATGCTTTTTGCCAATTAAACCGCAATGCTATCAATCTGTCCAAACATTGTTGATTTGGATGTTGTAGTCCTTGTTCCCAACATTTTTCAACATTTGTAGCCTATTGCTAATTTTGGGAAAAATGAATGGATTTGGAGCCTAAAATTCTTATATAAATCTTTTGTGCATCAAGCACCATTAGAACGTCTATCATGCTCAACATATTATCTCTGTACACCTGTGTTTGCTCAATGATCTCATATACCACATTTGCGGCTTGTGTTGCTTCCACCATAACAATATATTCTTCTACTACCTCATCACCACTAGCAACTTGCACTATGTCTTCCATTTGAGAACCCAAATTCAAATACATAAAAAATATAAGTGGATGAAGTAGGAACCTCAAAACTTGCAAGGCTATGCCACTATCCTTAGTTAAATAAAGTCATGATGATAGAATTCTCCATCATACTTTCAACAAGCTTCAATGAGTTTTGATGAACCAAATAGACTTTCAAATAACCAAGAATGATTGGAAGAATTTTGTAAGTTGATATAGCCAATAAAATTTCCACAAACTAATAGTATCCGAACAAATGAAACAATGTGAGGAAGTATCTCAATACTTCCATATGGTATGGAATAGATGTATATTTTACCTCACAAGTGTCCAAAAAAGCTCCAAAATATCTAATAAATGTGCTCCAAATAAAATGATTGGACTCCAAAATAAATGTTAAGCACAAGTCCAAAATTTCAATAGAACTTTGATGTACTCCTAAAGTCTAAAGGTCCAAATAAACCTTCAAAGAGCAATAAAACAAAGCTTCTAAAAATCCAAATATAAGACTGTTAAATCACATGTGTTTTCAACTGTTTGGATTTTTATTGGATCCTCAATCTCAAATTGAGATCTCAAAAACCTAGGTTTAAAACAAACAAACCTTCAAAGTATCCTTACCTTCATAAATCTCTCAAACAACCTCCAAATTGTTCAAGTTTTCAAAGACATTGTTGTGAGACCAATTGGCTACAAAGAAGCAATGCAATGTAAAAGAAACAAAAGGTAAAGAAAAAGAAAGAAAAATGAGTTCTGTAAGGTTTATTCCAATAAGACCATGCATAATAGTGAAGCTTAATTCATCTTTAACCCCTAAAGATCCTTGAAAGCCGAAATGGCTTTTTGCTATTTCGGGCAGCCTAGTTCAAGGGGTTAAATTTAATATTTTTGCAAAAGATTTTTACGGGGTGTTCCCTATACTACAAGGTGTATGTGCAACAATTTGCAAAGTCGAATTCCAATTTTTGAGCTTATTTACTCAAATTTTAGTTTTCAACCTCTGGGCGGGCAGAAAAAAACTTTTTATTTTCAACATTTTTTTGAAATGTTTTTTTGCTAATATGTTCATAACTAAGTTTCTATTCAAATTTCCAAGTGACCCATGTTGAACCTCTTACCAATTCTGCAAGGGCAGCCTTTAAAAATTACAACAACAAGTTTCACAATATTACATTTTTTTCTTTCAAAATTCGTCAAAATTTGAGATTTAATAATTTTTCAAAAATAATTTTTCCCAAAATTCACAAACTTAAAGAGGTACCTACTCACCGTTCATTTTTTCCCTAAATTAAATACAATAAACGTGATGCATGTTTTTCCAAATCACCGTTCTTATACCTTCTGTTGGAAAATAATTTGCATGAAGGTCCAAAAAGCCAAATGAGTCTCTAAAATTTTGCATAGGCATTCAGAACATGATTCCCCACATGGAAAAAAATATGAGCAAAATGATTGGTGTAGCAATCATCAAGTTTTCCTTTGCACAAAGTAGACTATGTCTTTTAAACAATGCCCAAAAAAAGTTTTGCATCAACTTTGAACATTATAATCTCACAAATGGTGCACATCCAACGGCTCAAATTTGACACAGTGTATTCCATAGTAGCTAGGTTAAAGATCCTACGGTTGAAAGTACTAAAAAACAGTAAATACATTGACCATACCTCAATTCCAACAAGGTGGTAGAAATTCGCAATTTTTGGTTTTCGAGCTCCCAAGAACACAAGGATTTTTAGGGGTTAAAGTAAGTACAAATTTTGACACACTTGACAATATGTAAATGAAGGAATGAAGAGAGACTTGGCAAGCAATATTAAGTGCATTTCATCCCCACATGACAGATTTTTGTTTTTTTGAAATATCCATCATAATGATGTAAGGCTTTTTTTGATTTTCTACATGGAAGTAGCTGTCTTTCAAGAAGTGAAGTGAAGTCGCAATGAAATGCGGCCTCCCTGTAAATGATGTTCTACATGATTTATTACACTCGTAAATTCTTCCCATGCCTCTTGAGCTTGTAAGCTTTAAGGATTAAAATACAAAACACGAAGGAAGCCAAAAAGGCGGGGTGAGATATAAATATGGAAAGAAAGTGAGCATGAGGAGTTTCATGCTCCCTTTTTCTACACCAATGCAGTGCATGTATAGTAGTGGTAATCAATGCTTTTGGATCCAAACTAATGCAAGCTAAAGCTTACCTGAGTACCTCAAAATTGTAAAGAACTCCATGTAGTTCGCCAACACCTTGACCAAGCAGATTCACCCTCTCCATAAAGGTCTTATTTACTAAGAGCATGAAATGTTATCTTGGACCACACTGTCACCCGAACTCGGGCTGGACAAACTGGGGCCACCTTTAGGCCGCCACTAGCATAACAAACACCGAGATTGTCAAATAAAGAAGAATGCTCTAGAAAAATCATCTATATGCAAGGCCTTGGTTTAGGGTGTTTTGGCAAGTCCAACATCATCAGGCGCCGGTTAACATTTCATTGGCTTCCACGTGGAGCTACAAGCATTAACTTGAGTTGAATATGTTAAAGAAAGGGAGGCGGGGACCATGAGGAACGGGCCCGACGGGCCAAAAGGGCCACGACTAGGTGGAGTTGACCAACGTTCCCATGAAATGAACTTTTGTGTGCCTTTGTTGCCGCCTAAGAGTGCGAATGCTCTAATATAAGGCCATACAATAAGAAATAACATCTAAGGTCACTTTATTCACTTTCAAGAAAACTCTGACGTGGGCAAATGAGTAAATCTGTTATTGATGAGACTTATGACTGTGTGACCTTTATGTAAGTGAGTTAACTCTTGAACGACCACTTCTTACCTTGCTTGTCGTTCATCCTGGAACGCTTGAGAAGCCAAAAAGTGGCTTTTGGGATGACATTTGAGGATAATAATCAATGTAAACTAACATTTTTCATCTATTTTTTGGTGTGGAGAGTTCATTGAATGTGTGATTTAGTAGATGATGATTGAAAGTTGCCTCATGAAGAGACTTCAAAGAAGAAACTGTAAGTGATCATGGATCTCAATGTAGTGAAATTTAGAAACTTCTAGCTCTAGCTCTAAATCTAAATTTGAGTCATTCAAGTGATATTTTTTGATTTTGAGTCCATCTAATGGAATGAATTCTATGTAGTCCCATTTCCATTCCCATTTGAAAATTTTGAAAATTGCATAAAATGCAATTTGAACTTTGGGCCTATAACCATGGTTGACTGATTTTCCGAATTCAGCTAAACATGGAAGTTCCATTTACACCACAACTTTTCACACTGTAATTTAGACCTTTGGGGAAATGTTCAAAATATTTTAGCATATTTTGTATTTAATATGAATAACTCCACATTTTCACAAAGAAATCCGTGCTTTTTGTGACATAATCAAAACATGTGATGTCATCTCTGAAAAACGAAATAAAAAGCATCAACTTAATAGAGTTATTTGTAAAGGGAACCGGTCTTTTGTCCTCCTTTTTTCATGGAAATGAAAATCTAACCTGTATTTGAGTGTAGCCGCAAAGTAATCCTGTGAAATAAATTCACGATTTGAGGGTTTTATGGAGGTGTCAGTTACCACAAATGGCACAAATCTCCCAAAAACAAACAAGAAAAGTGTTGAACAGTGTTGGCTGATTGGACCAGTGTGGTATGCATATTCAGCAAAGTCGCTGACATGGTTGATTGAACAAGTTTGGCGCATACAAATGCAGAATGTGGCTGACATGGCTGACTTGAACACTGTGTAGCATGTCACAACACTCGGCGCTCAATAAAAGCCAAGTTCACACTGGACTTTGGAAATTCTGGGGCTCAAAAACTAATCTGTCCAGTGTTCTACTCAAGGTCTGTAGTAAAACCCTGCCAGTGGACTCGGCGACCCTAGCTTTTCCATTTTATAGGTCAGAAACTGAGGATTTCGGGTACAATGCGGATAACTCAAATATATTGAATATAAAAATTTGAGCACATAGCAGAGTGGAAATGGGGATGGATGCCGCGGTCATAGGCCCCATCGTTCTGGGGTTAAAGGATGTATAAAGAATGAAGAAAATGCGTGCAAAGTGTTGATGGCCAACGTCACGCCAACTGTACATGTCGCTGTACTGTACATGTCGGATCGCATTCCGAGGCTTGAAGATGATTTCGATTCGCGTCATTCACGGAAGGTGGAGCGGAAGCTGAAGGGCAAGGCCAGACGTCTATAGAGTTTTTCCTGAAAGTGCTTCCTGAAGGGGCAAGTCAGGAGGAATGTGGTGCCAGACAGTATGAGATGTATAAACCGAAAGAAAGAGAGTATGAGGAAATTTCATATCGCCCTTTCCTGCACCAATGAAATGCTTTGCAATCAATCCCCATAGTACCCTAAGTTCTCAAAGGGTTGACCAAATTTTCCCCCAAACCTTTCCAAGCCAAGACACCATGTGCATGTGGTCCCGGTTACTAACATAAGACCCTAAGATTCAGTGTACCTATCCAGTGTATTTTGGTGACTTTCAGAAAAACTCCTACATGCGAAAGGTGAAAGGGCAGACGTCTGTAAGCAGACACACATGATGACCATATGGGGCTTCATCTCCCGGATATGGACCCTACAAGTCCGGATTGGGTTCCTCATGCCCACACCAGTTTCATGGTAAAATCTGATACTGTTCCTAACCAAACCATTTGATTACCCTCTTCTCATTTACCTTTTTAACCATATTATTATCACAACATTCCATTAGCGTTCCCAATGAGTTCCCGGGGTGTTCCCTAGAGTTTCCACCGTGTTCCCAAAATGTTCCCCAGCCTTCCCCGGTTCCCAACACATTCCATGTTCCCAAAGAGTTCCCAATGCATTTACAATGGGAACCAATTTATACTTTGAAAATTTTATCCAAATTTACCTTAAGTTTAGTGGGGCCCACCACCAATCGGGCCCCTCATTCGCACACATGTGCGTGACCTTTATGCAGGACAGACTTCAACAACGTCTACAGAAGCTGGAATCCGTCTTGGCAGCAGGGTTCGTTGCTCATCCATTTTGTCGCGTACGTCGTCAGTCGTGCGCGAGCATCTCTCCGGACAGCATCAACTAGTCCTAGTGCCTACCAACGTTTCGTCAACAAATCTTGTGATGCATTGTATCGAATGCATGTGGCCGGCAGACTGGAAGGGTCTCTCCGCCGATCACACAGAGACGTAGTTTGTGCTGGAATCGTTTTAGAGGAAGAGTCGGAGATGATGAGAGCTAGCGCCACCACTCAGTTTCTGTTGCATTGATGCGCACGAGCAAGTATCACACCGTCGCACCACGCTCTAGTCAATTTCGACTTCACACTTCGCTACACATGAATACATGAGTGAACAATACACTTGTTTCCCTTCGTGGCGATTGACCGATCGAACTAGATCCATACGTACAGTCATGTAAGTGTTGAGATATACTGGGAAGTGCTGCGCTTTGGATACATTCTGCACCTCACACTTTCATTTCTGCAAGGATCGCTCAATGCAGCAAACGCACGACCTCGAGAAGATGATAAAATTGGCTTTCGGTTGTTTGAAATCGATGCACACGTCCGTCGAATACGAAAGCTGGAGGCAAATTCTGGTGCACTAAGAGATGCAAATAAGGAACAAGTTGCTTGTGCCGTTGATGGGCGGGGAGAATCACGCTTCTGTCACTAGTTCACTTCCACTAACCGTAGTAACCTCCTCCGCGCGGCGCTTGAGACCTGTAACCCTTGGCAACCGGCATTGCGCATTTCGTCATGGCCGGGAATTTTGAGAGCTGCGAGACTTCAGCCGTTGCCCCAAATCGGGGGAACGAGCCCGAGCTTAACATGGAAACTGTTCCTCGTCTCTTGAGATTGCCGCTGGTTCTATTGAAGTGCGACGAGTGATCCACTTTGCAATCTTCCTGAAGCGGTTCACGCATCGCCAAGTTCTCGGAGCTCGGTGGGAGTCCTCACAGATTGCCGTTGGGGGCGGATGTCACTCTCGATTCTGTGCAGTCTCAGGAGGCCACTGAAGTTGCCTGAGCAAGCCGCGAAGAATGGCATGGTTTTGGTCCTTAGAGCACCAATTTGTGTTTACATGAGTTGCAGTTAGAAGTTGTTCTGCATCGAAATGGATCCTCGAGCCGGCGGTCCGAGGCCGAGCCCCTTCAGCGTTCAAACACTCGACGCTTCTTCATCAAATCCAATTGTCCGTGCGCAGTCGCAGAGAGGGTCTCCGGAGCCTGCAGGCGGCGGTTATAGCCAGATAATCCAAGGTGGCGCGCAGAGATCGGCCGCGGCCAATGCGGGGACTGCGCAACAGACGAACTCGGGCTACGAATCACAGACGAAGAAGAAATCCTTGGATCCGTACGCTCCATACGACCTGAACAATATGTCACCGCCGCCGGCGTACAGCGACATCGAGAAGCATCCCCCTGAACCTACGCGACCGAGAGCCGATCACGAAGTGGTCGAGCTTCACGAAGGCGGAGCGATGGGAGATCAACCGCAAGCTATCCAAACGATGGTGAAGATGGTCACGATGTTGAACTTCATGAAGGTAATCGATTATGTCACGAAGCATTCTGGTGGTGTAGAACAACAAGTGCGAGAGAGACTGAACGGCTACATACATTTGTTATATCGGCGGTTTGTAATGGCATCTGAAGTTTAATCCACGCTCGCAGGTTGAACTCGGAGACCATAAAACGTTACGGTCGAAGGAACTATGGCGAGCTGCGGCGGCGGAGTTCATAGGCACGATGTTGTTTGTGTTTCTTGGATGCGGATCTGTGATAGCATCAGGCATGTTCACATTGTGAGACTACTGCACATGCCATAGTTTCTTTCTTGTGCATGTTTCTTATTTGCTGTTGTTGTGACCATAGGAATGATATCGCGGGAAATGACTTGTTCACGGCTGGTTGTCATAGCGGTAGCCCACGGGGTTTCGATCTGCTGCTTGGCGGGCGCGACTGGAGCCATTTCAGGAGGTCATCTCAATCCTGCCGTCACGCTTGCTTTTGTTGTGGCTGGCAAAGAAACCCTAATCCGTGCTGGTTTGTATGTCGTTGCTCAGGTGCGAAATGTAACCTCTCTTCTCGTAGATCTTTTCTCTAATCCCTCCTCTCTGACAGAGTGTATCCTAGACTTCCTGTTATCCTTTCGTCAGGATATCATAAAATGCAATCTGAGGAGAACCTATCACGTTGTCATGACGGAAGCAGCCTCTTATGAAATGCTATAAGCTGAAATAGCATTTCTTGGCCTGGGATTGGGAGAAATGTTTTCGAAATACGAACACACGATGATTTATTTTTGTTTTTGTGCAGACGCAGTTCTTTCATAGGAGACCCGATTACGTTACTAATGCTGCTACCAGTGAGAATACGTGTGCAGCTTTTGGGGGCAGTGATAGGAGCGTGGCTGATTCAAGCTTGTACTCCACAGTACTTGCAGAGGGGTTTGGGGTCACATGACCTTGGGAGAACCATATTCGACAGCCAAGGTTGCTTGATGGAGATTATGCTCTCGTTCATGCTCATCTTTGTCATATTCGGTGTGGCTGTCGACCGTCGAGGACCTGGTTAGTTCCAAACATCCTTTTCAAGTTACGTTGCAGTCTTTACCTAATTCGTTTGACTTTGCTGCTGTTTGAAGTGAAATTCACTCGAGCAATCTGTGGATTAGTGCGGTTCAAATATTGCTTATCGATTATTAGTCAAAGAATCTTGTAAAAGGCCCATCGGGAAGATCAACGAAGCTTTGAACAGACTTGTGTGCTTCTTGGTTGTAGCTCTGTTGAAATGTTGTTGTTCTCATCCTAAACTTTCCATGTATGATTGCAGGTGTGATTGCACCGATACCCATTGGGTTTGCTGTGTTGGTGGATCACTTGGTAGGCGTACCCTACACAGGAGCATCCATGAATCCTGCAAGAAGCTTTGGCCCGGCGTTAGTGAGTGGTCATTGGGGCCGAGCTCACATCATCTACTGGTTCGGCCCTTGCTTTGGAGCGTCAGTGGCCTCCGCAGTCTACAGGTATGTTGGTCATCCCACCGATTTTTCAATTAGGCTCCTCTCAATGACTCTTGTTGATTCGAGAGATTTGTAGTTGGTTTCTCTTTCTACTTACTCAATTGCGTCTCGACACACATAAAATGGATGCCTAATATAACGATTGATACACATTAATGCTTACAAGGAGGTTCAACTTTAACAAGTCCCAACCAAACTCATGGTTTTCACTGGCTAACCTCAAACCTTCAAAGATGGTCCAGCTAAGTCTGGAATTCCAATGATCAACACTCGAAGTTGGAAAATTTCATTAAATTTGAATTGAGCTGTAATTAAATTTTCCACTTACTCAATGCTTTGGAAATTCTTCATGCAAATGGGGGACTTTTGAGTGGTGCAGACTTGGATTTTTGGAGCCCAGTTTGGTAGCCGCTGCGACCTCATTAAGAGTTGTGAAGCCTCCTACATAGAGACGTACAGCCTAAATGGCATTTTGGTGAATGACAATGGTTGTATTTGCTGAGTGGTCCTAAGCTCTGAACTTGAGACATAGCATTGTATAATTCAAAGCATATTAAGTGCATGGCAAAATGCGGTCAATATATGCTTTCACAACGTTTGTTGAATCGAGGCCAGGCATGTGATTCAGAACAAGAAAAACTACGTGACCATGCATCTCAAAGCTTTTGGAAACATGTGTTGAACTTTTCTACGAAGGCACAAGAATGTAAATAAATATTCCTTTTATAAGTGTAACAAATTCATTAAAATTTTATACACCCAGTTATTACTGAGGAATCCACACAATTCTGAATTACATTGGAACCCCTTTGAAATCATTGGCTGAAAAACTAAAAACTCTCAACATATATTCTTCTTAAGAAGGGATGTGTGTCTTCCCCTCTCACATTGGCAATGCATTTTCTTGTTTGTACTTGCATTTCCACGGTTTATCTCTCTACTATTCAAAAGCCATATGATAGGTGCTTTAATCCAAAATGTATAGACCTGGCGGACAGCATGGGATCTTCCATGTCAACAAGACCCACTGCCTTGCAAACCAGGCGGGCTCCGAGCAACCTTCCGCCGACTTTGTTGCCGCAAGGGCGGGGGGCCAAGGTTGTCTGCCCGATTTGTGACTAAAGGCTGGTTTTTAGGTAAAATTCTCAAATTTTTTGTTGCTTTTGGTACACTGTGGTTTTTTTGATACATTGCATTGATTTTGGTACACTGTAGGGATTTTGATAATTACACTGCGGCTAGGTTGGGCAAGCTCAATGGATCCGAGCCTCCATGCTTATGAGGGCGGTAATTAATAGGAACCACAGTGAAGTGCACTCCGTTTGTGACCGAGTGCGGGTGGGGCTCATCCCGGGCCACCCACATCCTAGCCACAATCTTGTCCGGGCCTCTGACCACCAAGTTTGCAAACCAGTGGTTGTGCTCTAAGACACGTGTCAGATTCATCGTAAATCACATCAAATAATATCTATCCAAGTTTTTGCGGCAACTGGGGTATTGATTTTGCGAGATGAACGGAGAGATACCTTTTTGGGAAAGCAGCAAATGGATATGCACCCAATTCCATGAATGTGCAATCAAAGGATATAGAGGTGATGTTTAGGCAAATTTGGTTGTGCGTCCTTAACCCTTTAACACATAGGAGGCCCTTGGAGGATTGATTTTGGTACTCTTGGTGTTTTAACTTTTTCTACAATTGGCGGTTGTTGTTGTGGTTTTTAAAATATACTTCAAGCAAGTTGTTAGCTTTCCAACGGATCTCCCTATTCGCCAATCAATGCAAACATTGGCAATTTACAGTGATATCCATGATGGGGCTCTCCACGGAGACGAGGGACGGGGATTTGGAGGAGGGGAGGTTAGAACAAGGATGGAGGATCAGAGACGGGGAAAGAAAGAGAGTTGCTACGTTGCCTCCTTCAGACAATGGATTAGTGAACCACTATATCTCTAAGAGCATCTTCAATTCAATCCCCTCAACCTCAAAATTGAGGCTACTTTGCAAGCTGCCACATGCAACCCTTTATCTTGCCTTTACTAACTAAGGGCTCTTCAAATCATGCCTCCCTCTCTCCAAAGTTGTGCATGCTAAGCAAAGAAATAGTATTTATGGAACCAATTAGTAATTTTGTTTTTGACCACCAACTTGTAGGAAGAACTTCACAGCTCTCTTTCTCTCATGTGTGTTGGAGGAGAAGCATGTGTTAGGAGATTAGAATAAGATCATGAAGAGTTGGAAGAGGATCTTGAGGCTTTTATATTTTGCATTGTATCAACTATGAACTAGCCATTAAATTTGAAGTAATTTGAGGATTCTTGAGGTGTATTTGAATAGATCAAATGTATTTGAAGGTATTGTCTTGAATCTCATGAGATTTTGATTGAGTGAAGGATAAATCTCCCTTTAACATTGGCGAACATGCACAATTTTGATCCATGTAAATCTAGCCTTTTAGGCAATTAGAATTTCAACCGCTTTTCAACTAGTGTTTTGAGAATCTTGAGGTAGGGCTTTTACAACTCCTACACTTAAGCATAGGCGTTGAGGCTCCACAAGAACACAACCATTCTTACACAACACCAGCAACAACCTGATCTGCTGTGGCAACCACCAGATTTGTTGTGGCGTTCTTGGGTGTCGCTGCCACCTTACAGGCCTACTATCAAACCATCTTTGATGGCGACGAGGTGTGAGATTTCAAACCAAGGACAACTTCATTGGCCCACACCTTGGCGGCGATCCACCTCTGTACGCAAAGTTAAAACATGCACATTACAAGATGAGGGCACATGGAGCAGAAGACAATTGAATGGCAAACCGCAAGCTCAGGGTGAGGCGATCTCTCATAGAGCGCCTACTGGCAACTATTTTATCCCTCGTGATGAGCCATTAGCCGTTGACCAATTGTAGGCCAAGTACAGTGCCGATGATGCCACCACCGGCAGAAGGGGGATAGACCTTTACTATTGGAGATAAGCATTTTAACCGGGTCAACAATAGTTCAGTCCTACAAGCGTACCATGAAATAAAAACCAAAATCATATTAATGGATACAACATTAAAGAAACAAATATATTAAAACAAAAATAAAGGACAAAAACAACAAAGTACACTAACTCATGAACACCGGTATCATGATGAGCTACATTAAATTGGATTTGAATCAGTAAGGATCATCTAGACTAGGGTGGTGTATTGTTGACCGCATTGGTGGAGGTAGAAAGTAGGGTGTCAAGGGGGGATTGCCGGACCAAGACATGATATCGACACCCGAGGAAGGACTTCAAGAGAGAAGGAGGACATGAAGGTCCCCTATCTTCACTCAACTAACCAAGAGAGGACTAGATACTGGAGGCAACTGGCAAGACGACTTGACCGAGTCAACACTACAAGACAACCACTAAGAGCAAGAGCAAAACACCCTGGCATGGATGATAACCAGGGAGGCGGAGGTCCATGAGATTTAAGAGATAAACTCCCACAACGGAAACAAATGCAGTTTGCGAAGAGCACATAGAAAATTCAAGTAAATACCACCATGGGTGGACAAAAGCTAAGCTCGAAGGAGAGTGTGGCTAGGGTCAAACACCTTGAGTGTGAATGACATGTAGGTACTAGCAACGGATTCCTCCTAGAATCTATTACAGAGGTATGCACATCAAGAAGGACCATCACGTGACATGTCCAAGTTGCAGTGGAGCAAGTGGGAGGAAGTTCGAGAGGATAGACAACTACCAGTGATAGCAACGTGAGATTTTGCCACTAAAACGGGAGTATCTCTTCTCCTCGTTTTTGTTTTTTAAATTTAGAACCAAGTTGCACATGTTGTGCTACTTAAATTTTTTGATCTCATGGACATCTCATAGGGTGGCCTTTAGTGACCCAATAATAACTCGGTGTAACTAGAGAGTCACTAGAGAGTCACTATACTAATAATGCTCATTAGTGTTATGGCACCAATAGTGTAACTACCCCTATGACCCGACTTTCACTAAATGTCAATCTGTTTAATGTCAAAAAAATGTGTTTAATGTCAAAAAAATCAGCCTAACAAAATTGCTCATAACTTTTGCATTACGACGAATTAGAAGATGTAACGTATATCGATGGAATCTCCTTGAAAAAACACATAAGATGATTACCTCACTTGATAGAATTGGTGCAAAATTGATAAAGATATGCCTCCTCAAACTTTCAACCAAAACTCAAGAAATCTGCCCAAAAATATTCGCTATAACTTTTTATTTAAGAGGAATTTGAAGATGGGTAAGATGCCATTGGAAGCGCCGTTTCAAATTAATTTGGATAGGCACAAAAAACTCTCAAATTGGACAAAAATTACCCCCGAAATCATCATTTGAAAAACCAACCTTCAAAAAATCAGCCCAACATGGAAGGTTTGCTTTTGACATGTGGCGAGATTCGGATGACTTGCAATGAATTGTTACATAACCAACACTAAATGTCAATATGTTAAAATGTAACAAGGGCAAAAGTTACAGAAATTGACAATTAGTGTTTAAATTGACATTTAATGTTGTTACATTAGTAGGGTAATTGACATTTAGCGTTTGAGTTCGTAAATAGTGTTGCAAACACTAATGAACATTATTAGTGTAGAGAATAACTAGAGGAAAAGTGATAGGAAATAAAAGAATTGAAATCCTAACTCTAACCCCAAAATCCTAACTCTAACTCCAATATCCTAACATAAAATACCTTAATTCTTAAAATCCTAATCCTAAGAGTTGTGAAGAAGATGGTTCCTTGTCAAATTGTAGGGTTGTGAATCCCACACATGGGGGAAATATTGCAAGTTATGTTAGAGAAAGAAATTGGGTTTTGAAAATGAATATGGGACAAATTGTGATAATCTACAGAATGATTACAACATCCAAGAATAACTACAAAATTACTTCCTCCATCATTGTATCATTACAAAATGAGGGAAAAAACCTCGTGGAAATTTCTTAGTCATGAGTTATTTTTTGTTGTAGAATATATTACTACAATTAGTTTTTAATAAATGACACAATAATTCTTCTTAAATGTATTAGTAATGAATTACTAGGACACAAGATCCATGTCACCTACCTACTTGCTACATCACTAAAACTAGACGGACATAGGCATCCATCTACGACAACAAATTTTTTTGTTATCCACAAGTTATTATTTAGTTGTACAATATATTACTCAAAAAAATTCCTCTGTAATTCTTTTTAAATGTATTACTAATGAATTATTGGTACACAATCCATGTCAACCACCTACTTGCGACATCAACACTACCAAACAAAATTGTGCATCTATCCACGTCAACAAATTATCAAAAGTATCCACAACTTATTCATTAGATATAAGATATGTCATCGTTATAAATTTCTATCTAATGACAGAGTAATACTTCTCAAATGTAATACTTAAGAACTATTGGTACAAAATCCAAGTCACCCGCATACTTGCTAAATCAACACAATTGGACAAAAAATAGGCATCCATCTATGCCAACAATTTTTCAAATATATATCCACGAGTTATTTTATAATTAGTTTATAATTAGTTATTTCAATTATTGTGTCACTAGACAAAAACTTTTTGCAATAACATTTTTATTTTTATTTTGCAATTAGTTTTTTTCTAGTGATATAATAAATTTTCAAATGTATTACTAATGTATCACTAAGACACAATGCAAGTCATCCACCTATATGCTACATTAGCACTACATGAAAAAACTTGGATGAAAACGTAAAGATAACAATACAAACAATGTTGGCAGTCATGTAGATTTCATCACTCCCTTGCCCGCAAAAACTTCAATTACTACAAAATTACTAGGGCACTTGTGCAACTTTAAACGAGCAGCCTCGGTGGATTTTCAATAATTGTTTGGTAATTTATTCTTGGTTAGTAATTTGTGCTTCAATTATTATATTCCGCTTTGTAGGAGCGATCACTCTCCAATCCGCCACAATATTCACTAGATATAATGTGGCTAGTGGAAATATAGCCTCCCCTAAATGGTGGTCATGTCAATGAGTGGTCTTCATCCATCTATCCATCCACTCTGGAGCCATTTGCTCGCTTGCATAAAGCAAGGTGATTTGTGAGTTGTTGTGGAGGGCAAAAGTGATAAAGTGTGTGAGCGCGACGCCAAAGAGGAGCAACTCTTAATTTGGAGAGAGGAAGTTGTTGTATTTCTATATTAGTGTAGGTGGGCGGCCAACAAGGATTGGAAGGCGTTAAATTTATTGCATGGACTTGCATTGATTTGCATGGAAGAGAGGGTTTGTATCAAGGTTGAGGTCCCACATTATCAAAGAGGTTCAAATCAAGGCAAGGATTGTACCTAACAAGATTATCCATACGGGCTAGCAATTGCAATTTCAGTACTAAGGTAAACCCCCCCATAACCGTCAAGTTAAGCAGTTTGCATATATGGAGAACCTAGATAATAATTAAATTATTTTTCAGTGATAGCAAATAGAATTACAATTTCAACCCAAGTGATTTCATATTTTTACGATGTGTTATGAATTAGTTATGAATTTTCAAAGGCACATGTGAAGAAAGTTGGGTGAGCGTCAGTAGGTGGGGGCCATGACCCTCCCACAAATGGCCTAAAACCGCATGCATGACAACTAAAAACCGGCAATGAGTCAACCTTAAACTAATTCTAGAAATACTCCATTTTCTCCACTCTTGCATGTACAATAAGTCTAGAAGATCCCATTCACCTAAAACCACCAACTGTGCATCCAATTCATGCCACCCTAGCCTTTTCCCCCGCCATTAAAAATAGACAGTTGGTTACATGTGCATATAGTGGCGGTTTTTAGTGAAAAAGTAGTTGGCGGCCATTGGATATTGGCGGTTTTAGGCAGGCTTACCTTAGTTTGCATCTCTCCAACAAGATCCTTAACCAAATCTTTGTCATTTATTGAAGAGTATTGGTTTGCATCTCTATGTGTCCAAATCATGCACTGGATTCTGGTCTTTAATCTAATCTCAGTCAAGTCAGTGATGTGACTGTACATATCAATTTGTCCAGGATGGTCTTTTATCTAGTCTCACTCAAGTCAATGATGTGACTGTACAAATCACATTATCCGGGGTTTTGTCTGAGTCCATGGATTTTGATAAAATGCAAAATTATGGGTAAGAAAAAGAAGAACTCCGGTCCCCAAAGGAAGTCGGTGTGAATAAAGTGTATATTTGTTTCACCACTAAATCCATGTCCACTGGACATAGGTTTAGTAGTATGGAACTACTCCCCCTCTTGAGGGTAGACACTAAGTAACCAAGAACCATTAGCCAGTAACCAAGGGCCAACAAGAACCATATGGCTCCATTTATGAAGCAATCTGTAAATATTAACTGTGTGTTTTTGAGAGGTTTTAAGGGGTATCATGTAATTCTCGGAGAGGTTGGTTTTTTTCTAGTTTGCGTTTGTGTAGAAGTATGGACATTGCATGTTGGATAGCGATGGTGTTGATTTTTGTGAATGTCTTTTTAATTGGATTAGTGAGGATATTGAATGTTTTTTGAGACTTTTCAAAGAGGAGATAAAGGTAGTAGCTCTAGCTCCAGCGGCAATGACAATAAGGGGGTCAATTTTCCATCCAAAGGATACAATGTCATTAATAAGTGGTTGGTATTTATTAATTTTGTTTTCCATTGCTTTGGGGGAAATCTGTCATTATAATATTTGAATTCGATCAATTGGATAGTAAGGTTTGTATTTATGTGGTCTAGTGGGGGGTCTTTATATGGTAGTTGTTTAACGTATAGTATGTCTGGTCTAAATTTGGCATTACAGTGACATCTTTGGGTTCGACATGTGCATGGAAGTAGCCATAAAGGGACTGTATTTCTTGTGGTTTGTTGTTGAAGGTTCGAGCGTTCATAATTATAAAGCACCCTAATTTATTGGAGGATATTCTTAGTTTACGGATTTCTCATACCACTTCATTGTATCTTTTGACAATTAGGGAGTGTACATGATAGTTTTGGCATTTTGAAGAATACGTGTAGTCATGTGTCCAGGTCCGTGGATGTGCATATTGGGCATGTTATGGATGAAAATCGTTCTATTCCAGAGAAGAGTTGTTTGCAGGCATTTCCTATATATTGTCCAGTACGAAATTTGATAAGGCATTTTATTGTGAATCTATAATTGTGGGATTTTCCCAAAAGTTTGTAGAGAGTTCATTATCAATGTTGTTTTTTACCAGTACACTTGTCTATATTAGAAACATTGTTGAGATTAGCTCGAGGTTGCTAATTAAATTTGTTTTTCGAGGTATTTATCCAAATCTAATGGGGCCTTCGTCCGGGGTGTCTTCCATAGAAGACCAATTTTCTCTTTGGATGTACTATGGGCAACGTGGGCGTGTTCATGCAGGTGTTTGGCATTTCTATGGAATTTACCTAGTCCTTCTTTGGCTAATTTATCCGCGAGTTTGTTTCCTTCTATACTAAGATGTGCTCTAACTCTATGGAGGGTTGTAGTTTGTGTGCAATTTTGTAACATTTGAACCGTAGATGTTAGTATGGCTTCGTTGGGGTGGCTGTTGTAGAGGGTAGGTTGTTCATATGGTACCAAGGTTGCCTCAAATAGAACTATATATGATGTGAGAGTCTGAGAATGGGCCTTAAGTGTGCATTAAAGTTTGGGTACCAATTATTGTCTCGTGTGGTAATAAGAGTGGACTTAGAATTTGGATCAGTTTTGGCTGCAAATCTTACCCAATGTATTGCTTGTTGTGTTTCTTCTACATTGTGGGGGTGTGCAATGCCATTTCCAATCCATTTGTGGTAAAAGGTGTTGACTAGGAATTTTGTCTCTTTTGAAAGGTGAATAAAACTTAGTAAGTTGAATGGAGTATGTAGCGGAGGATTAAAAATACGAGTGTTGGATGTTGAAGGTTGAGATTAGTGAGTCTAGAATGGGCGTGGATAATGTATATTGTGCAAATTTCAGGGGGTCATTTTTTGGTATGCAATATTTATATCTTTGGTATAGCCAAATTATTTCAATTTCAAATGGTTGGATTATTGGCTCTATGTTTGTGGAAGTTTGTAATTTGTTATGGTATTGGTTCCATAGCCATTGGAGTCTAGTGACAAGAATAGTGATTAGATGCCTCCCATTGTCTTCATATACATGTAAGTGGTCTTCATTAATTTTGATTGTGTTGCTTGATGTGAAAATGTCTTTTTTGAAGTTGTATTCAGTTGTGTGTATATTGAGGAGGGGAAAGATTATGGGTGGGGTACCGGATCTTGAGTCACAAAATTGCACTTAAGGATGGTGTGCTTGAATGATTTCTAAGTAGAATTTGTTTTGGGTGTTTTGATAATATTGTGTTAATTGTGTGGAGTTATGTGTAGAGGTATTTTGGTCATGCCATGGGAAGAGGTTCTATTGGGGTAACCATTTGTTGTAGGTATTGTTATTGTGTTGCCATTGACATGATATTTGGTATAGTTCTTCATAATTTTGTTTGAGTCAATATGTTACCTTTGTTTAAGGTCAATAACGAGTTTTATGGGATATGCGGATGAATTTTTTGAGAATTTGTATTGGGAGGAGGAAATAGTGGATGCGGTGGGTTGGGAGGGGTGAGTTGGCAGCGAGTTGTTTGTTGATTGGATGTTGTTGTTGGTGGTGATATATGTGTCATTGATTGTAATCTAGTGGACATGGATTTAGTGGTGGAATGAACAGATACTTTATTCACTCCGGCCTCCCTTTGGAATCAGAGTTCTTCTTTCTCTGTCTTTCAATTGTATAGGGGTTTTGGATGTGTGGGGCATGATGAGGCGCATGTATTAGGGCATGGGGGGTAGCAAAATAGTTGTTGGACAATATTAAGGGCGCTCTTTACTAGTTTGGACAGTGTAGCATGAAATGTTCTGAAGTCATTGTGGTTCATAATGTGTGTTCTATTTGGTAGTGTAATTTGTTGGAAGTCGGTAATATTTACTGAAAAAAAATTTGTAAAAGTTTTTGGAAGAGGTACTAGTTAATTCTTATGTCATTTTCGGTTTCTTGTAGCCATATTTGTTCCAAAGGTGAGGGTTCTAAGAAGAAATCCGTGAGTGTGCTTTTTAAATAAACTTTTGCTTGATTTTTTAGTAGAAAAAATGTTTGGGTGATTGATGATCTAATGCAATCGGCTTTGATTATTCTTGGAATGTTTTTAGCACCACCATATTTGGCAAGGATAGAGTGGGTGGGTCCTTTGTAGATCTTGCCAAGTCTACCTTTGTTGTTGAGAGCATTTTGAAGTTGTTCTCCTATACATTAGAGGTAAGCATTTTTAATGGAAAAAGCTTCTAGTCCAGATAAATTTTGTGGGAGTTGGGTTATGACATTTGACATACATATAGGGAGGCCACGAATGAATTTTTATATGGCTATGATTTTTTTGTCAGGTTTTTTTAATAGCATGCATGGAGTATGGGACTGCATAAAAACTATATGCTACTCCTAGTCTAAGTACGGTGTCTACCATTTTTATTTTTTGTTTCATAGTGGCTAGACATGTTATTAGTTCTTTGCATTGTTTAGTAAGTTTTGCGATAATGATGTGAATTCGTATTTTCCATTTTAGTAAAGGGACAAGATTTGTGCTAAGATTCACGTGTGCTTTGTTTTTATGTAGTGTAGGGATGGCTTGGTTACAATATTTTATTGGCGGTTTGCTTAAGTGCTTTGAAAGCGTTGGGATTCATTTTGGATTTATTTGGACATCTCATGGCGGTACATTTTTGGGTACCAACATCCAATCCTAACCACTCTCAGAATTTGTCAATTTTATTGAGTTGGATTTGTAGTGATTTAAGTTTATCGGCTATATCAGCAAGGTTGTCGGCGTAAGCGGCTGAGTTTATGGTGCCTTCTGATGTTCCAAAGGTGTAGCCGTTATTTCCTCTTTGCATCCACCTTAGAAATGGTTCTAAGAAAATAATGAATAAATATGGACAAAAGGTGTTTCTTTGTACAGTTCCGTGTTGCTTGAAGATGGGACGTGTTGTTTCGAAATATTCTCTAATATATGAGGTGGACAAGTGAGAGCAGATGTTTCCAACTAGTGCAATTGCGTTAGTGGGGTATTCGAGGTCAGACATAATTGCTAGTAATCTTGCGTGGTCAATGGAGCCAAATGCATTTTGAAGTCACTATATAAAATCTATATGTCTTGGTTTGTAAGGCGTGCCTCTTCAAGTGCGGCTACTATGGTTTGGAGTTGTCTAGCCGTACTCCTTTATGCACGAAAGCCTTCTTGGATGTCGTGTAAGATTTGGCATTTTTCTCCATACGAGGACAATATGGATAAATTATGGGTATATAAAAGTAACAACTAGTGTCAATTGGTTGTTTTAATCAAGATATTTTAATTTATTGTACTTGATTTATTAGAACTTGAAAATTGCATATATAAGTTGTTCAAAGTGGTTGTAATTACATATTAGCTTGTCAAAAGTAATTATTAAAATCAATCCATATATTACTATTGTCAATGTCGATATCAAATTTTTATTTTATTTTATTTTTTATCTTGATTTTTTTATTAAGATCAATTGAATTATGTTTTTTGGTAACATGTCAATGAATTTAGGTTTGTATAAATTAAGTATAGTATGAAGAAATCGTCAAAGTTAATGAATCCTGTATTTAATTATGTGGATCAAGGAAAGTATATAAATTGGAATACTTTAAAATAATAATCAAAATCACTGAGAATGGCATTACTTGTTTTTTTACGGATCTAATGAAAACAAAATTATGTTCGTGCATGTTTATACAAAATTATGTTCGTGCATGTTTATACAAAATTTGAAAAGCAAGACCATCATGGGACTCTTGGTCCTATAGGGCTTGTAATATTAATCTTCAAAAATTAGATGGATAAACTTAAAGTCTACCGACAAGGAAAATAAGTATCAATGAATTTGTTCATAGTCTAACATATGTGTGCTTAGGCATTTAGAGGCTACATGCCAAATTCTTGACCAAAGAAAGGCAACTCAAAGCACAGTTCCCATTTCAAAGACTTGTAATTTCAAAGCACCGTCTCATTTGTTGAACAAGCAAAACAAAGGAGTTTGCCAAATAAGTGCCATGTTAGGTGTCACACTATGTATCCCCCACAAGCATTGCACCATGACACAACCTCAATGGGTCACACGTCTTAATGGCAAGGGGACCAAAAGAGCTCAATTTTTTGGCACTCTTATTGGAGAGGTTGGAAGGAATCTCTACATTGGAGTAGCATAAGCCATTTCAAAAGGGAGGGAGGTGGGGTAAAACTTGGCCCCTACTTTTATTTTTGGATGGAGGACCTGTTTTGAGCAAAAAAGGGCTCTAAAAAAATTCGTAAAAAAGCCTCTACACCCTCTAAAGTGAGAGGGCCAAAAAAATGAGAGGGTGCCATTTAGACAAGGGCCCACCTCCCCAAATGGCTCGTGCTACTCCGATGTAGAGATCCGGTTGGAAGCATGGTTTGGCAAATTTCATGATGAATTTGGGGCCTATGATCTTGGTTGAACCAAGGGCTCCACCATGGATTAGGTTTTTGAAAGGGGTCCACGAGAATTGACCAATGGGGAGTTTTTTTAATTTGAGAAGGGTCCCACCAAAAAAAGGGGCACGTTTTGTCGACACGTTGGTGCAACGCTCATGGGGTCTCTAGAGGCCCATGGCAAATTGACCCCCTCGTTGGGAGTTACCCGAGGTGGGCCCCATCTTATTTGCATGGGGTCATTTTTCTAGCCCTCTTATTTTTGGGGGGGGGGTCCTAAAGCTTTTTTTGGTTTTTTGGGACAAATTTGGGGCCAATGATCATTTTTTACCCTAGAAGACCTTCCCTTGCTGTAATTAGGGCCCCATCCAAAACAAAATACGGGCCAGGTTTGGCCCACCACCTCGTGGCTCCTCGGGTAACTTCCAACGAGGGGGTCAATTCGCCCTAGGCATCTCTAGAGGGATCCTCGTGAGATTAACTTGCTACAGTTCTCGTGTAACACTCGGATGATACCTCATCTAAACGAGGGTGATACCACTTCAATATCCGGACCATAGTAGGATGATACTGGGGTTCACGGGCGATACTGCACTGATACCACGGCAGACATCTAGCCCAGTCTTGCGTGGGAAGCTGTCCTGTGATGTTGCCATCTCTCGTGCACCTCATCTCTCTCGCGCGATGTCTCGGGGCAGAGCCTCCCTCGCATTGCACGCGTCGCACCAGGTCAGTGAGACTTTCTTCCAAGGCCTACTACACCTCCAGGCTGCCGCCCCTTTGATCCTGTGAATCAAACACACTCCATTGCCCCATTGCTCGGGTTAGCGCGTTACGGTGTTTTTTCTTTGTTATGGAACGTCACAGGGTAGGGATCAGGTCAGAGCGTTAGCTCGTTGGAAAGTGGACAAGGGAGGAGGTGATCTTTTTTTGGTTGAGGTTTTGCGGCTGGATGTATCATGCATTTCTGTTTGTATCGTCTCTGTCTCCTGCTTTGCGTTTTGAGAGTGGAGCGGGCAATCGGTGGTCGAAGAGGCTCGGCGAATACTTCCTGGTTTCGTGATTAGTGCCCTTGGGAGAGGTCTAGGGTTTTGAGGTCTTGGTTTCAGTTTGAAAGGGATGATCGATACGTATCCTTTTTGCTAGAGGCTTCACCAAGCTTTGCTTCTTTGCGGTCTTGCGGAAATTCTGTCGCTCCGTACTCTTTCCGTTGTTTGCAATGTTGAGGGACGCTTAGTGCTATTTTTATATTTTATTTCTTTATTTTTTCGAAATTCACATTTATGGAATGGTTGAGCATTGTTGGATTTGTTGTTCTTGTTGAACGATTGCCTTTGTTTCGCAGGATCAATGGAGCGGTAGTCTGGAGGTGTATTAGGATACATTGAAAGAAGCGAGGATTTCTTTAGAGACGGAGAGGTTTTGAGGGTCTTGGAAACATGCCGAGGAAAAGGAAGACGCCGTATACTACGGTTATAGATCAGCGGGAGGTTAAAGTAGAAATGGAGACTAGTTCGCCAGGGTGGCATTCCGGGGACGAAGGAGGGCCGCCGGGTTGCGATCGCAGGGAAGAACCGCCTCGGAAGCGTTCTGTGGAAGCAGCCCCTCGTGACTTCGATGTACCTGACCCGCGGAAATCTGTTGGTGCACCGAGAACCAGAGAGTCGAAATTTTCTCCAGCTCCAAGCAATTTTCCAAGGGGGCCTCCAGGTTTTGACAATGAGTCAGGGTTTTCTTCGAACCCCATCCAATTTCCAGCGATTCCAAGGAACCCTCCGGGTTTTGACAAGAACAGCAGGTTTCATGGCGTTAAGATGGAATATGAGGAATCGTTGGAGATTACCTCAGACAGTCCGTTTCTTCCTCAGAGAAGAGCGCCTCCTGGTGCCTCTGTTACAAGGAATGCGCAGGAGACATCCGAGACGGGTCCACAGAAGTCTTCGTCTGCTGCGAAGAGGAGAAAGAAGATGCAACCAAGCGCGAACGATGCACTCTCAGCTCATGCAGGTCTGCGTTCTTTCTGGGAAACTTATCAATATCTACGAGTCTTGAATTTTATAAACCTCAGTTGATTCCTACATCGAATACCATGAAGTGTTGATAGAGTCACGGTGTCAACACTGTTATGTTACATTATTAACAATTCTGATTTTAGCTGTGGTGGAATAGCCTGCACGAAGACGTCTAGAAGTTCTTACTTCAGAATTTTCAAAGGCCTGCTGGTTATTCGTTCAGTTTAGTTTCTAGCTTAGTGTGTATCTCCCTCAACGATTTTTTTGTTTCAATTATATGCAGGTACTAGTGTGTTAGCGTCATCATTTGAGAAGGCGACTTCAACTGCTCTTCGTTCCAGCATTCTAGGGGAGCCTTCTGTTCCTCCGTCTGGTGTGGCTATTATACCGAACTCAGCTGCTGGCGACAGCAGTTCCGAGTCACCTTCAGATCTTTGTCTAAGACTATGGAAGGACCTCGGGCTTGCAATGCAGAAGCAAGAAAGGTAGGTGACTTATAAGCAGACACTTCACACACTTCAAGTTCTACCGATCAAATTTAATAAAAAAAGAATATATTGATTTTAGTGACTTTACACTCACTAATTATTAAGTTTAATTATGTGCAGGGCCTTGAGAGAAAGAGAACGGAATCTTAAGCAAAACAATCTCAATAAGCAAGTTCTTGAAGAACAAATGAAAGAAGCTGCTGCTTTGAAGAACGAAGTGATGGAAGAACGGAAAAAACTGGAAGAGGAGGTAACAACAGGACATACTCACTTGGTCTAGTTTTGAAGGATTATGCGGGAGATGTTGGAATTCTTGAAGTTGTTGGATGTCAGCTTAGATTTCCAGTTTCTTTGGTTTCTGATCTACTACAGCTACCTCGTGGGCTGTGGATTTATATTTGGAGGCAGACTTGCTGGTAATGAAATCAATACTACACTAGTGTTTTTTCTGGGTAGTCCGTACTTATAAATAATGAAGAGAATTAGTGTTTGAGTGACCATGAAATTCGAGCCTTTCAGTTCTTAAGTGTATAATCACTTCTGTAAATTGGGCTGTTGGATCATGTAGAGATATTTTTACAATAGACTTTGTGATTGCGCGACTGCTTGATTTCGAGATTTTCTCGACCTTGTTGGTAGAAATTGCGAAGTAGATGATTGCAAGTATCTGATGTGGGCAATTGTCGTACAATTTAACCTTTAACATTCGATAATTTGAACATGAGTAGAATTTCTTTTGTTGGGATTTACAAAGTCTTGCATCTTTTGGAAATGAGCAGGCACAGAGAACCAAAAAGGAGAAGGATGATATGGAACGTACGAGTACTGATATTGCTGTTCAGGTTTGTGCCTGACGATGATTTGTGCAATACGTTTGCATCTGGGAGTGCATGTTTTACTTATTGTGCGCTTGAGCTTATTTCTCATGCCCACACTTCGATTAGCACCCTCACCTTGTAGCGTTATTTTCCTTTTTCGTCCCATTCAATCGTGCCAAATTACGGATGTAGATTCATTGGTTTGTTTTATACAACTAATTTGTATGATCTATCCTTGGAAATGAGGAATTTTAGAGAGGTTCTTATTGTGAGGTGGTGTGATCTGCAGATGGCTGAGATCAAACAAGTACAGAAAGAGATTGAAAAGGAGAAGGTGCTGACATTTTGTGTCTCATCTTGCCTAGGATTTCATAGTTTGTGATGAGCAGTGAAGTATCAGTGGTTGCAAGACTGATAATATTCTTGCTTGAATAGGAGAGTATATCATGGCATCTTCTCAAATTTTGGAGCTTCTTATCTCTTATGTTGCAACGTCATTGTCGGTGCATTTGACATCCTCACGGTTGTCTTCCTGTGTGTTTTGCAGGCAGCCATTTTGGCACTTAAATTGGAGCTGGGTGCAGGGGAGGGGTGCTCGCAGGAGCAGGAATGTGTTGAAGCAGCTGTACATATAACTTTTAGCCATGATTCAGGTGTAACACCAAGTAATAGGCAAATTCGAGAACAAAATATGGGAATGAATATTCTTATCTCCAAAGTATCGGCCACGGCTAATAACAGAAACCGGGAATTTATGAAAGCCGAACCCGTGACTTCAGAAAGGGATGCTGTTCATGTGGACGAAAGCAGGCGCTATGACAATTCCAGTAAGATATCTAAATTTTGACCTTATCGCATTTTGATTGCTCCTTTGCGCTTTGGACTATGTCCCTCACAAATTTTCCAGTTTCTAGTTTCTTTTTGGCCCCAATGTAGCAGTTTCTGGTAGGTCTCTAAACTCGCTTGTGTATCGTGGTTATTCTTTGGCACTTTACCTGCGCTGACGTGGCTATCAAAGAGTGCTTCGGTTGTTTTTCAATCAAGAAATATCTATCAGACAAATGTAGCCGGCTTTGTGCGCATGCAATCGCAAGAACGTGGAGTGAATGTATTGGATCCTTATATCGAATCAGTTTTAATATGTACATATGTAGTATCTTAACATTATTAAGAATAACTCTTTGATTTATGTTTCAGGTGAGGATGACATGGATGATGTACCACTCGCCATCAAACTCAAAACGAACATAAGGAATAAAACAGGAGAGACGAGTAGGTCGCGGGCGGAAAGTAATCATGCCGAGTCAAACGTTAAATTATCGCGGAAAAGAGCAGGTTCTCAGTTGGTGGGAGTCAAGTCGCAGCCATATGAGAGTCATATGAAGAGAAACGAAGTGTACGTGAATGATCTAATATTCCTTACCCTTTACCCTGATTTCGTAACACTACTGGGTTGCATGTTGATTTTCCTATTTGCTATTATTCTTTAAAATGGCATTGTTGGAAAACAACTCTGATTACGTGACATTGAAACCCATCCCCTCGGTGCTCTGGCCATGCAGGCCCATTGAAGTTGCGCTTCAGGAAGATGCACCCGGCCTACTGGAGGTGAGTTTCTTGGGTTTAATCGCCAAATTTTGATGCAAGATTTCTTGTAATGACTCCTTACATTTCTTGTAGTGTGCATGCCGCTTTGCCTTTAGGAACGTTTGGGTGCTTTCCCTTGGACCTTTCAGGAGATATCAAGGCTTATTCGTAATCCCGATACAGATTTCCTTAAAAAATCTATGAATGGAAAACACGTAGTCACTCCTATGGTGGCTATATAAACTGAAAATGATTATATTTAACGGGAAAGTCTCAATGTTAGGGGCTCCAAATGTAGGAGCATCATCATCTGACAAAGTTGGTTGAATTTGCAGCAATTAGAAGAAAAGGGAGTGCTTGGAGACATTTCTGTCTATCAAGATATGGGGATGGATGATTCTTTACCCCTGGAGTCCTCTGGAAGTGAATTTGGAGTACTCGAAGGTGTTATTGGCAAGGTTTGATGTGAATTTTAGCTAATTGAATTGATGTCGAATTCTTTTAATTCGGTTAGTATCCAATGTCTAGCCCGGAGTTTTTATTTAAAACTTTTTTTATGTGCAGCTTTGGGGACCCAGCGCAGGACTCGGAAAGGATCTTGTACCTTTGAAAGGGCAAGCGTTGGGCAACATGCCACGTTACTGCCTTGCATGTTTATTGTCATTGATTGAACAGGCAAGTTTCTGAATGTTTTTAAACTCACCTTTTTGTTATTCGACCTGTCAAAAAAGATATGGTAGGAAAGCACTTACCATCGAATTCATGATGCTTTGGTTGCTTGGGACAATTTTCGTAAGGGAAATTCACAGTTGGTGGTTGTCACTATGCCGTCATTGTTGTTGGATAGATGTTTTCGGGCGAGACAGTGTTTAAGATATCAATATGACATTTAGAGGATTACAATATGCTAAATTTGTTGACCTCTGTTGTCCCGAGATGCCAGGCAAAATCATTACGGAAGCGGAATTGGCCAGTGGAATGGGGATGGTGTAGACGCCTGCGTGCGTTTCTCTTTGTATTTGAAAAACACAACAGGTCCTTTTTTCGTGAGCTTGTTTACAACTGCTTTTTGTTGCAGAATGTGGCTTCTTCCATCATCTGTCTATCGTACGTGATGGTTTTGTGAGTCGATGAGTGCGTGGGATTGCAACTCTTGTGCCTCCTTTGTCTCTTGGTGTTGGATCATCAGTTATCGTTACGAATTGCTTGGTAATTCGATAGTTATCTCTATCTTAAGCTGGAGTGCACTGACATTTGCAGGATTGTGTTGGAGCGTCCAGAATATGGCTATGCGACATACTTTTTTGAGTTGGTTCAGCAATTACCTGTAAGATGGCAAGTGCAACGACTGATCACCGTCATGAGCGTTGCAACAACTGGTCGTGCAGCTCTTTTGGAGAATCGTCAGCTCGAGGTAGGCGTGTTTCTATAACTGAGGATGATCATCAATATTCTACATACCTTGCTCTAACCTAATTGAATACATGGATAACCTCGACTAATGCTTTTTTTGGTATGATTGTTTTGGCCTGACTAGATCAGCAATGCTTAATGGACTCGATGAGTGCTTTAGTGCCGACCCAGTGTTATGTCTTCTATTGTCCTTTTCCTTATTTTCATTTCAAATAAAATAAAATAAAATATGAGTAGCTCTTGTGTTAAGATATTGTTCTTCCGAAACAGGTGGGTGTTCATCTTACAAGCGAGGAAGCAGCTATTTTGGAAGACTACGGATGGAACCCCACTAGTGGTCTGGGTTCTCTTCTGAATTTTTGCGAGCGTGTGGTGCATGACTATAACAAAGGACAGGAGGATCTTGGATGTGACTGGAAGCAAAAAATAGGGAAGCTCCTTATGGATGGCTATGACCACGGCAGCATGGTAACGTCAATACCGCGGAAGTTGCAAAGAGTGCTTGGTGATATTCGATGTGATACCGATTCCTTTCCAGGGTCTCAGGCGAAGGCTGAGCGAGCTTGATCCCTAATCACCAATGTACAATGGGTGTATTTTTGTCCATTTGTCATATTAATCAGGTTCACACAAATACCTCTGAAGCGTGCAAATTTGTACAGCTCATCTGAAACACTGGGAAGCCAATTGATGGAGCCAGAAGCAGGAGGTGTTGAGGAAGAAAGAGCACTAGTTAGTGACGGATTATATGAACTTACCTTTTGTATGATTCTCAAGAAAATGCTTCTCGTTTTTTGCAACTTTGTCTATGTTATGTCATCTATTCCGACATTGTGCTTATCAGTTTAAGTTTTCTGTTCACTCGTGCAAGATTGGAGGCTCTTTCTGACAATTGTACCTTGATAAGTCACTTCACCAGTGTTCTGAGGCCGGTTTTACGATTGCTCCAGTTCTATTTATTGTCCGCGTGAATTTTGCAGATTATCTGTCTTGTCAGGATGGCGTGCTTCCTCTTCAACCGGCGCATGGTTGTGCGCCTCTTTTCCGTGCCCTATGCGTTTTGACGACTTGGGCACGAAGTCCTCCATATTTTTCAGCTGCATTCATCAGGTACACAATGTGTTTAGGATATACTGACTCAAACCAATTCAATTGTAGACGGTGGTATTTCCGCAGTTTAAGGTTTCAGGGAATCGAAGCACTGTGCTGCTTGCGTTTCATTGAACGCGAAGCATCAGCACTTCGAACAGAAAGGTATGTCGCATTCCCCGGTCTGCTGTCAATTATGTACATGCTTGCCAGATCAAATATGGTAGCTTATAAACCTGGTGGTTGGAACGACTTCCACACGCAAAAATGCACATTAATTGAAAATTATTCTAAACCATCCTCTACACCAAAAGTGACACCCCTCGTTTCCTAAAATGAACATACCTACTGATTTCAGGAGATACAAACTTGTCCCTTCTTTCACACCCAAGTGCAACCAATCTAAACATTTTCATACCTTACAACTGGATGATTATGTAAACACCACTTTCAGAGCTACGTATGCTGTCCAACTTCACAACTGCAAACCTCATTGTGTGAAGTTACACAACTTTATAAACAAAGTGAAATGGATACCTTATTGAAACTTTGGAGTTGTTTGTTAAGTCACCCAAAGTTTCAATAAGATACCAAAAGTTTGATTTGTAAAAATAATACAGTGTCTAGCAAAACTGAGTCAAGTTCTGGTAATTCGAAATTCAATTACCGATGTAGGAAAACTGGCAATAGATTTGCACAAATCATAAATTGTACAAGATAGCAATTTCAGTGGGCTACAACTTGTTGCAAAAGAAAGTTCTTCTTACATTCATATGTACAAGAAAATTACATTCGAAGGAAATTGTGTCTCTTGACTCAGTTTTGCATCATCAACCAAAAAAAAAACCTAATATTTTGTCCACTTGCCTTTGGCAGCTAAAACAGCTTGGATTCGTCGTGGCATGCTTTCGTACAACCTCCTACACTCCTCTCGTTTTATAGAAGCCCAACACTCCTCAATATGTTCTGACAACTCTAAAATTCCTTTTGGAGCACTTTCATACTAGTTAAGACAACGTTTCAGCCTTACCCAAAGATGTTCAATTGGATTTAGGTCACGAGATTGTGCAGGCCACTTAAGAACATCAAAGTTTTGTGATTTTAGCCATTGGCAAACACTTTTTGCTGTATGTTTGGGATCATTGTCATGCTGAAATATCAAATTCGAAGGATCAAGATCATATGCCATCACCGTGTACATTAAATCTCTTTGCAAAATTTCTTTGTACTGATGTTGATCCATTCTTCCTTCAATTCTACAAAACATGCCTAGGCCCTGAAATGTCATACAACCCCACAACATGACAGAACCACCATCAAACTTTACGGTTTGTTTCACTTCTTTTAAATCAGAAGACCGTTCATTGCGAATCCAACACCAACCGCAACCATCGGAGCAAAATCGATTTACCTTTGTCTCATCAGAGAAGATGATGTGCTCCCAATCATGAATGGTCCAATGTTCATGGCGCCTAGCAAATTCAAGTCGATCTTTGATGTGTCTCTGGTTCAATTTCGGTTTCTTCTACTTCACTTTTGATCTCAGTCCTCCTGCACGTAAGACCCTTCTCACCGTATCAACACTTATAGTAACTTGGCATTCCTCACATACATGCTGGGTAGCATATGTCACAGTTTCAAATCCTCCTGATGTGATAGCTCTAATGCATGTTCTCTTTTGAGCATCTGTTAATACTTGTGGTCTACCACCACTACTAGTAGGAATATCAGACAATCTCTTCTTTCTAAGTCTTGCAACATGACTTTGAGACACCTGCAACTCACTGGCTACATCCCTTGTGGATCTACCACCTTGCAACTTCACCAAAATAGAGTTATCAAGGTCTGTACGAGCGCTTGCAGAAAGCTCCTTCAAGTACACCATGTTGAGTAATAAAAGTATACTAACAATGTGCATGGAGTATTGCAACATTGTAGTTTAACATGCCCAAGCGAATTTGAGCTCATACATCCTCAATGCATTTGTGGCATGCAAAACACATGTCTTGGCTCATGAGTCCTCAATGGCATGCAAAACTGAGTCAAGAGACACAGTTTCCTTCGAATGTAATTTTCTTGTACATATGAATGTAAGAAGAACTTTCTTTTGCATCAAATTGTAGCCCACTGAAATTGCTATCTTGTACAATTTATGATTTGTGCAAATCTATTGCCAGTTTTCCTACATTGGTAATTGAATTTCGAATTACCAGAACTTGACTCAGTTTTGCTAGACACTGTATGTGGTTACTCTTGATAGCCATTGTAAGAATGCCACTCTCAAGTTGCCATTGTAAGAATGCCCCTATGAAGGTACTACAACCAGTAAATGCCAGAGCATAAACACTGCCTGAGATAAGGCGTGCAGCAGCCACACACCTCTTTTAGGCAAGGGTTGGTACGCCGGAAAGATGAAAAGACAATGATTTGTTTTCAATTCAAATTCAACTCCCCTTCCAAAAAGTGTCATCACGTTGGTAGCCATGTCATGTCATTTTTTGTGAGAGGTGGTCGCAGGTCCATCAATGTCAGAAATTTTAGTACTTGTGGGCACACATGTAAGGTAGAGAAACCAAAACCCAGTGCTACATATAGAAATCACCTTATTTTCACCGGTTTTGGTTTCTCTACCTTATTGGAACTGTTGTGTGGCACACACTGTAAGTATCCATCATAAACCCATTGAGGCCGATCTCCAGTACCATTCAGCAGCACCATAATCTGATTGCCGTCTACTAATTGGAAAACCAATTGGAAAATCCGCGTGGATCAAATTCACAAGAAAAGCATAGTCCACCTCATCAGGGGAGGAAACGAGTATACAATACCATCAAGACTTAATGGTCAGTTGTAGAGGGTAAACATGTGTTGGGCGTGTGACTGATAACACCGCGTAGCTGCATGCCACAGTGCCACTTCTGTGTTAGGTGAAGGTCATTTTCACCAAGCCCCATGCCATGTATCTCATGCTGTCAAGCAACTGTAATGAGCGCACATTAAACATGCCGCCATAATGCTACATTTGCATGATTGTAGAACCAATTTGGATCAAGTATGTTTAGAGCTGGAGACCCTCTAAATGTCACTTCCACAACATCTATATTTAGAATCAAGAAATAGAAACACAGGGTAGCAATATATAAATGGGTTGGGGATTTGTAGTTGTCACCTTGGATGCCACCTCGGATGAGCTTCTCTGCCTAGGCCTTCATGAGATAATAGGAGGGATCGAATCCAAGGCATATTCCAAACTTCACAAAAAGTCTATTCTAGTCTGTAACGCAACGTTGCAGTGCGACGACACATGAGCTCCTGGTGACTACAGTATTCTACATTTATGATGTCGTATTTGAACGTGACGAGGTTCACATATTAAATTGAGCTCCAGATGAAAGGTGTTTGGAGAAGAATCTTCAATCCAAAGGTGTAGGTCTTTGCTAAACTTCAATACGCGTGATGTATACTGAAAGTAAGATACGGTTCCCGACTGAGGGTGCAATAATTTCTCCAAGTTGAGAATATGGAAAACAACTCTGTCGCAGCGGCGTCTCCATCCACGCAAGGCTACGATCCACGCCCCGCTGAGCGCAGCACCAACACCCATGATCCAGGAATCAAGCAGGATCATTGCATGGAATGCGCCTCAACTTGCCCTTTCGCGTGGGCGGCACACGCCTCTGGCCCACCCTCAGCGGCGCTCCGCCGTCCGATTCAAGCCGTAGACATCGAACGGCCTTCATCCCCGCAGCGACACGCTCCTCTTCGGCACGACACCGCGCCACGTCAAAGATGGGACGTGCTCCACACGATGTTCTTGACCTTCATCTAATCTCCTTCACATGTCTTGGTAGCTCATGCCATTCCGGCTTCCCACTACTACCAGTCTCGGTCCTCTCACCTCTCACATCTGGGTACAGAAGGTGGACGTGAACTCTCATGCTCCATTCTGCGCTTCGTCACCATCTCCTGGTGGATTCTCCGTTTTCTGCACCTTCCTCATTTCGGTGGTCGACCTCCTTTACTCGTAGTGGAATTCGCTGCTCATGCCATTCCTTTGCTGAAACAAGCTCTGATCAGGTCTGAATACCGGTCTCAGTCCTCTCTCTCGGTGGATCACGAGTGTCCGCGTCCGCTGCACCAGATCTTCGTACAGATCTGCGCCACAGTGAGCCTTTTCTGATCTCCTCGTGGATCAAATCCGGGTTCAGAAGCTGCAGTACCACACTAAGCTTGGAGGTGGACGTATTACCTGCTCGATGGCGCAGATTATTGAGGGGTCGGCGCAACCGAAGGTGCATCCGACGTCGGACTTGGAGTCGGGGAGCGAGGGGGAGCAAGCAGCAGCTATTGTAGGCGCTGGGGTGGTTTGTGAGCACAAGCATTACTCCCACCGGGCGCCGTGGCTGCGGGCGTTGGTGCTCGGGGCCAACGACGGGCTGGTGTCGATCGCGTCGCTGATGCTGGGCGTGGGCGCCGTGGAGGACAGCGTCAAGACCATGGTGGTGGGCGGGCTCGCTGGCCTGGTCGCCGGGGCGTGCAGCATGGCCATCGGGGAGTACGTTTCCGTGTACTCACAGCGCGATTCCGAGAAAGCCGACGTCGAGATAGAGCGCCAGGTAGATATTCAAAGTCAAGTCGATCACTCTTCCACTTCAACTTGCACGCTCACATGTATCCTGTCTTCACCATCCGGCCATGTTCCGACACTCTGGGCATGCAGATCACGCCGACGTTGGTCACCGGCGCGCGCGAACTCAACCGAAAACTGAACTTCTTTTATCACCCCTGCTTATTATCTTACAGAGATCTTTGATACCCGGTTTATTGGTTTAAAAACCAAAGACAGTGCTAATAATTTTCTCGTGTAGGAGAACGCGGCTGACCTGCCCAGTGCTGGAATCTCGAAGCTCGATGACGTTGCCTACATGCATATATATATCTGCATGAGAGTTTGCAATTAGCATTTTCTATGTCTTGTCATGTATGATATTAAGCATAAGTCGTTTCAGTATGTCGTGTAAATAAATATTTGCCATTCCGGCAGCTGTTCATGGTAAAGATGCTTGACGAAATCACATCAGAACAAGTTCTTTATCTGTACTTGAGCTTTGTGGGATAAAATGACCAGTACGTAAACTCATCGACTGATGCACTGATGTGAATGAGCAGGAACACGCGAAGGGCCCCGACGCGCGCGCACGAGAACTGGAGGAGCTCGCGCAGATCTACGTGGGCAGAGGTTTGAGCTACGACCTGGCGCAGCAAGTCGCAGTGGAGCTGTCCGCGAAGGACGCCATCCGCGCGCACGCGCGCGACGAGCTGGGGATCGACATGGACGACTACTCCAACCCCCTGCAGGCCGCCGCGGCGTCCGCCGTGGCGTTCGCGTCGGGGGGTGCCATCCCGCTCCTGGCCGCGGGCTTCATCACCGAGTTCCAGAACCGCCTCATCGCAGTCGTCGTGAGCACGTCCCTGGCGCTGGCGCTCTTCGGCGCCGTGGGTGCCCGGCTTGGAGGCGCGCCCGTCCCTAGGGCTGCGTTGCGTGTCCTCATTGGCGGCGCGCTGGCCATGCTCCTCACGTTCGGCATCCTGAAACTCTTCAGCGCTGCAGGAGTTTCCAGCTCGCTGTAGTAATCTGTCCCATGCATTTATCATGTAGGATGAATACTACTTTGTACGGTAGAGTCTCGTAGGGCCAACAATGAACATATATTTGATCACCTGTATAATAGAGAAGGTGTCAATCATGTACATGATTAACATCGGTAATTTCACACATCACAAGCTGATTTTCTCTTCTTTTCTCTTCTTCTATGCTCCTGCAATTTTTATGGCTGCAAGTTCATAGCGTGTTTGTCCATTCTTCAGAGAATAATGGTTTGGATCTTTTTCTGAAAGAGGTGTCTCACTTTTTGAGGATTGGGAATGGGCAATCTCGTCCTCAGGAAATGAAGAATGGGCTTGGAGAATTAGAGTTTGCAATTAGCATGATGCCCACAAAGACAAAGAGTGTGCAAGGATGATGATGCTCTTTTGATTTACTGTAGGTTGCACGATTAGAGCAGCTTCTCCTTACATGGGCCGGGTGTTTTTCAAAGTCCAATGTCTGCCATATAAAATCATGAGAGCTTCATTTAGTATCCTTAGAGATTCTCACTCTTTTAACATGCAAGGCAATTCTATATGCCTATGCACATTGAGAACCAGCTCTGTTTGCTCACATAGAATAACGGTATTTTCTTTAACCCCTAAAAGAACCGCCACCGTGACCATGTTTTCACAAAATCATGGTAGATGAAATCATCATGCCTTCTTCTCTAGAATCATGAGCCACAGCACCGTCAACCAAACAAAGATGGATGGAAGATGAATAACAAAGATGGATGGAAGATGATGTTTCCACCCTTTAACGCCGGGCTGACTAGGCCGACCACAAATCTACGAAGGTAATAGATCGAATTCTTCACAATCTACTACACTTGTAGATTCGACCAGCCATAGCCAGCCCGGCTTTACAGGCTTAAGGGGCCTAAAGCAACTACCCACGCGTGAGTTGAGCCTCGTTTGCTCATGTACTTAGGACTTATGAGGTGCTAGTCCATCCAATTCTATCTGTTTGTTAATTTCTCAAAGAGTGTGGTGGCAACATTCATGCGGATATTCCAATTGGAGCAAGAATGAACGAACAATGTGCGACGATGAAGGAAATTGGCTGGCTGGAAAGAACGTTATCAAACAACGGTACTGTTACAGGAGAGTAATGTACTCACATCACAACCACTGTTTTCTTGGAAAAAGTGTGGCATTCAACGAGTAAGCCTTTGTGCATCGGCACAAGATGAACATGGAGAAGATATACACAGCTCCTTGACATGTACGGGAAGAGGATCCCAAATCTCAAGGTCAAACTTATGAAAGGCATGTTAGGGTACTCTGACCCCAACCGTGTTAACTTAAAACTTGAACGTGTGTGTGTGCATTTACCGGTCTTTCGATTTCTCATCCTCCAATGATTGTTGGAGACCCAACGACTTTGCATAGTCGGCTCCAATGGCGCGTCGTCGAGCTTCCTTCATCTTCCACAACTCAGATTTTTGATCTGCCTGTTCATGCCCGACAAGGTCACATGCATTAGCGCAGCGGCAAAAGTACAAACTAGCCGGTACTGGTCCCGGTACATGGTAAGGTTAAGGTCAGGCTAGCAAGAGTTGGTACCCAAGACTTAAGAGGTTCAAATCTCTTCTTCAGCGGCTCAGCGAGTCCGGTAAAGTACTCCCTTCCTTTTGTGCGGAGATCATCAAGCTGATCACAGATGAAATCTAACGTAAGTCCCAAGACACTTCCAACATATCGCAAAACCACCATATTTCTAGCTACTCTACCTCCACAAATTAAAACCCATTTCCCGCAAATTCAACGGTGATGAAAACATGCGTGAAAAAGAAATACCGATTTGACATCATGCTGGAACGCTGTTACAAATGCTGCAATAGCACTTCCCCCAAAAACCAAAGCCTTGGCTGCTGAAAATGCTCTCGTCACTGCATGATCAAGCAATTGCCACTTCAGGCACAAAAAATACCATGTGAACTGTCGAATTCATATGTCTCGCACCAATTCGAAATACAGCTAGACTTCCGCATTCAGGTGAATTAGAATGTAGATAGGTAATCAACTTACCAACGACTAAACCTTCCATTGCTGCCTTCTGATCCACCACAATATCCTTGGTGGTGAGTACCCGTGAGTCATTGGCTGTTGACGTTACTATTTGAACAGTTGGTATATCAATATTCCACCTGTCCAAATCGACTTCCATATTAAAGTCCACAAACTCTCCCACGGGTAAAATAATGGCCAAACTTCTTTCTCACAGCCAATTTACGTTCAAATTTTCAACATCTATCGTTATTTCACAAATCGAGCTTTTTTCAAACTGGACATGAGTATAAAACGTCCTATAGCAAAGATTCAGCTCAAGAAATTGTTGTACCGCCAAAATTGCATTGAAGCACTCACTTTTTCCGACCAAATGTGGTCTGCGGAACACTTGCCAGATGATCCACCGCCTGAATGGACGGAACTCCAGTCCGCGCGGTCCCATCTTGTGGCCCGGTTCGCCGGCCCAACACTGAATTCAACAAGGCCGCAAGTGACGACCGTGCCGGAGTTGACACTACATTACTAGCTGCGACCTCCGCCGCAGTCGGTGCGATTGGAAGCGAGTGACGAAGAACTTCAGGAAGAACATCAGCTAGTGATGGTTTCAAGACTGTCTCTGCAGAGGTGGGGACCGACGGCTTCAGCTTCTGCTTCAGCGCAATCGCAGCTTGCTTAGAGTGCTGATTGAAGTACGCCCCCTCCGTGGCTGCTAATCTGCCCGGCAGAAAACTCATCCTTATTCACTGCCTGAGCCAAAACAAACGCAACATTTAAGTCATACGAGAGCCATAGCCACGGGAAAGCACAACACGCCAATTCAGAGAATCCTCCTTGATTCGTTAAAATTACGACGATGCCTCCACCAGGCTCTTCTTCGGAGCACCTTGATCCACTGCAATCATGCCGATTTCTTTCCCACAAGCGCTGAAACACTTAAAACCCTACCTCAAGAACTCTACCGTCCAATAAAGCCTGAAACTCTGTATCGCACACTCGCCACTCCTGAACTCATAAATCAATCGCGCAGGGGAACTCTTCTCTCCGCTCAAAAACACGTCTAAATTGTCACTGGTCTCTACAAAAAAAACCTCTCAACGAATAATAAACAGCGCGAAGAGACTCGCAGCAGCAAAACATTTTTAAAACAACGAAACTCAAATTTACAAAAATATATAGAAAAGGCGTTCAAATTCGTAGCAGAAACGAACGAAACGAGACGCAAAGAAGACCAAGAAACGCGACTGTTGCAAACTGAAAAACTGCGACTGGAACCGAATCCATGTCCAGGAAAGAGGAGGTTAGCATCCGCGAATTTACGCGATACAGCTGCGGAGAAATTGCAACTTAAGGAGACGAGGAACTTACCGAACCAGTTTGTACATGGACTGCGTCCTCTCAAGCGCCGGGTAGAAATGGCGTGCCTTCAAAAACCACGACTAAAGTCCTATCCACGGCAAGAAAAGGAGATCTACGTTCGCGCAAAACGGCAAGCAAGAGACTTATGGAATTGGTCGCGTAAAACCCAAAGGAACAGGAATCAGCCTCACATGCTACATTTTGGTACGGAGTTAGAAGCGATGGATTGGCGAGTGAGAGACGTACCGAGATGCTTGCTTCACAGGACAGTAGCGACTGGTGAGGTGCACGCGAATGTGAGAATGAGTGAGCGCGCAGGCGCTGTATGTCGGTATGCGGCGTTGTTGATGTTTGTTGGTGTGAGTATCGTGCGTGCCAAGCATTTGATGGCACAACGTCGTCGCGGTTTCATGCTTACGGCCCAAGCTTCGGGCCCCATGCTTACGGGCCAAGCTTCGCATTTCTTCGAACCATCGAATTCACCTCCCACGAACAAACAGGAACGAACGAACGAATTTCCTCTTTCTGTGGTAGTCCCAAATTGGGCCCACTTCAGACCAAAGGATGTAATATGAAAGATGAATCTACGATAGTTGTAAATTATGATGCACATCATCTATCTGATCATGTAAATTATGATGAATCTGCTCAGTCCGGTCGCTAGAACAAACTGCGGGTTTTGTGAGGAAATAGTCAGAGGTATGCGTTGTCTAGAGAATTGGTTGAGGATAACCTCCGTGATGAAATCATAAAAAAGGAAGAGATCATCGCAACAACGCCATTCAGAAACACATCGACATCACAAAACTCATCAACTCATCAACAATTACCGACGCTACTGATGCATACCGACTGATAAATCCTCAAAGAATAAACCACAAGAGCGTCACTAGAGTCTCCCAAAAATCTTCTAACCAAGGCATAGGATACATCTCTAAGCACAACATTGTTCAGGCCTTCCCCAGCAACAACAGCGCCATTGACACCACCAGAAATAATGACAAGCTCATGAACTCAATAATATGCCTTATAATACAGATACCGATGCTCAGTCGCATACCGACTAACAAATGTACAAGGATAACACTAGAGTCTCAAAAAATCTCCTAACCTGAAAGAAGCGAGAGTTCAGGCATATGATACATCTCCGAGCGCGACGTTCTTGAGGTTCCGGATGCGGTGGCCCTTCCCCCAGAACGACGCCAGCGACAGGCCCATGATGGCCATGACCACTACCGAGCACGCGGGCGGCACGGCGTGGCTGCCGCCGAGGAACTGCGACGCGAGCAGCATGGCCAGGGTGGAGCTCTGCATGCCCGTACACAGGCTGATGGTGCGCGCCACCTTCTCGTCCTGCCGCCAGAACGGGAGGCGCGGCACCCAGTAGCCCAGGACGAAGGCGCTCACGTGGAAGGCGACTACGGGGAAGAGCAGGCGCAGCCCCTCCGCCGACACGATGCGGCTACGGTTCATGGAGAGCGGGCTGCCGATGCAGAGCGACGTGCACACCATCGCCATCAGCGGCATCACGGGCCGGATCCGGTCCACGAAGCCCTTGGCGTACGTGTTGAGGCTCAGGCCCAGGACGATGGGCAGAATCACCACCTGAGAGATCACACGTTCGTATTGAGTACTCTTTTGAAATCATCTTCACAACCAAGCATCTTCACATCATACTGCAACTCAGATAATGCACTATACCTGGAGGATGGATTTGCCCATCGCGATGACGTCCACTGGCACCACGGACCCGATCAGGAGCTTTGTGAGCAGCGGGGTGATGATCACGGAGGTGATGGTGGTGACGCTGGTCAAGATGATGCTCAGGGCGACGTCGCCTTCGCTGAGGAACGCGGCGTAGCTTGAGAGCTGGGCACCCGCGACGCACGACGTGAGGAGCAGCCCGGATGAGAAGAGCGGCGACACGCCGAAAGCCGAGCACACCGCGAGTCCCAACAGAGGCTTCACCACGTATTGGGCTACGTATCCTACCAACACAGGTAGAGGCCTGAAACAAACATACCAAACGACTTATATCAGATACAGGCTCTCCTTTCAACAATAAGAATTTCATTTCTTCATTCAAGTTTCAACATATGGGCACCTGGCACTCAAAGAAAGTCTCAACCAGCGTATATGTCCCTTACCTTTTCAGTACCATGGCAAAATCGGAAACAGAGAGTTGGACGCCGATTGACAGCATAATTCCTCCGAGAAGCGCAGCATAGTAATCTTTGCTAACCCTGCACACAAACACCAAAAAAGGAGTCAAGCTCATTCGCCCATATACTGATAAAGACATTCAGTTTTCCAGTTCTTAAAACAGTACTACATACAAACCTTCGGAGAGAGTTCCCTGAACTACCAAAATTGCAGAAAATTGTGAAAACCTGAATTAGATCACAACCACACCTTCATTGACTGTTTCAAATCAGACCATAAGTTTTTACCAAGCAAAGGAAGCAGGTTGGCCCAACGCAGACACGGCGGTGGCAAGCACAACGTAAGGCAGCAGCTGCGACAGCGACTTGGTGAGATCGACTTTCTGGCCCTTCTTGTCGCGCTTGACTTTGATGCCGAAGGACGCCAGGGACACGTTGCCTTCCCGGATGTAGGTGCCCACTCTGCCCTTGTGGCGCGCGCGGGTCATCTCGATGGTGGCCTGCTCCTGGCCCTCGTACGAAGTGGACGCCAGGGGGTTCTGAGAAGAGGACGACGATGCCAGCGGCTTGAAACCATCCTCGGTAGCATTCCCATTCTTGCTTTTCTCGCAGGGCGACCTGCTGCATTTATCTCCGGAAGGTCCTCTATCTGGGAAAACATTCCAAACTTGCACGCCTTAGTTTCTTTTCTTTGATAGATCTGTGATCGAATAAGCAATCAAAACAGTTACAGTGAAATACAAGAAACCACTCAGTCCACCCTATTTCTTCTTTGCAAAATCCATGTTTGCTTAGAATATCAACCATAGGATTACAGAAATGTGCAAGAAATCAATCAGTCCAATTTGCAACCATAGGATTACAGAGATGTGCAGGGAACTACTTTCAGATACGAAGACGTGCAAGAAATCAAATTTTGACTAGAGGATTAGAGAGATGGGGAAGAGTTTGGGGAGGCTCACATTTGGCGGTGCACTGCGAGGCATGGAAGAGCTCTGCGCGCCTTATGAATCCGTAGTAGAAGAGATCATGCTTGGGGAGGCAGGAGCCCAAAAATAGGCTCGACTTTGGGGTTGGCTGAGCTGCTACACTTCCGAGACTGGGTACAAATTTCACAAGGCTAGCAGCCATTATTCCCCCACAGAACAGGTAAGAATCCCTTGCTCTGCCGAAGATGTGTGCAAAACCTCTCAAAATGACCTGTCTTCAAATCTAACCTGCAAGTAAATAAATCCCGAAGCCATGTTGGTCAGTCACTGTGCTAGAAGACATAGTTGTAAGCGAAGACTCCATCTCTTTAGGTTGCTGCAAGATCAATCTCCAAAAGACAGTAGTGAACTCCGCCGTAGACGATTGGAGGATAAAGAACGCTTGCGCACTCTTTTCAAAATGACAAGCAAAGCCGAGTATCTACAGTTCTACACAAGTGCACTAAAAGTAAGAGTATCCATCCCAACTGTTGCGCTGTCTGACTGCTTTCCGCCAAAATATCTCTCCTCAAAATGGCATGGTACACAGAGAGTTTGAGGCCTGAAGAAAACCTTGAAATGACACTGCCGATGGGAAAAAAGGGAACTCTAAGGATCATACTAATCTGCTACAAACAACCTCGCCACAGAAACTCGTTCTTTGTCGCAAGGAGCCTTTCCAGAAACGACCACTAAGACAAAGCTCGTCTATTTCGTTGAAGAAAACCTTAAAATCTTGGTTGGAACCAGGGGTGTCAAGATAGCATGCAAAGTGCAAACACACACGAAAAACAGCCGGAGACCATGCTTCCAAAGTCGCCCACAGGATCTGCAATCGAAGCTCGTTTCCTTGAGCACAACCATCGGAAAACGCATGATCCAGGGCCAAGAGAATCACATACCGTCAAAAATTCCCCGCCGCTCAACTACAGCTTCTCCGCCACTCGCTCGCCTCATAAACCTCCGGCCTGACTAAAACCCAACTCCGAGTACGAGAGCGAGCCTCCCCAGAAACCAAAACACTCAGGCCCGAAATTCGCCGCGGAATATTAGCTTCTACGTCATACACTCCACCACTGAAGCCTCCTGAGCGTCCCCCGGGACCTCAACGACCAATGCAGCCAAAAGCTGCAACCCGGGACTCGAAGAAACGAGCGCAGAAAACACCGACAGATAACACCTCGTTGAGGCGCAATACTAGACGAAAATGCCTCGGGAAAGTCGCGGAGGACGAGTAGGTCCTACTGAGCTAACTAATTGCGAGCGGCAAGCTCCGATGCGGAGCAAAGATGAAGGCGAGCGAGGCCGCGGAGGCCAACATAAGCAGCTGCTCGAGCTTCGCTGCCAAGCAGTGCCAGTCCTCTGCTTTTCCTTTCCAAAGAGACGCCGTATATACACCATATAGCTATCGTATGTGGTCGTATAGTACGTATGGGTGTGGATTGGGTCTGGGAGACGTGGCTATTTTGGAGCGGTTTTAGGGCTCCCTAGTTGGGTTAGGGCTCCGTGTGAGGGGAATTTGTTCCGGTTCTTTAATTGGATTGTGTGGTGGAATTGTGCACGATTTTCGGTTCTGTTTTATCTTGTTATATCTTGTTTCCCATGCGCATGAAGTATAATTTTCGTGTCGGCCATCCACTGTGAAATGATCTCTGTTTGCTTCCGGAAGCTAGAGAAAACTACCCCTCTTCTGTTCACATGTAATGAAGTAACCCTTCTTTTTCTTTTTTGACAAACTAGCCCATGCAGTGCTCCCATTCGTCTCCAGATAATTACGAATTTCCAAAAATGGCATTTGCATCCATTCATGCGCGTAATGGCTGAAGCTAAGACTCTTGAAACATGAACAGTTGCAAAACTGCAGTCGCTCATGGGTGTCAAACAGTAGGGATCTTGGAAACACTATTTTCTATGAATACAGTATTAAAGGAGTGCACGTATTTCCGCGAACTAAATCGGTTCCATGGCGAATCAATGCGCTCAAGGCTGTCGTGTTGACTCGCCACCCACCGCAATACTGTAGTAAGCATGAGGGATAATCCAAGCCAATGATGAGCACAACTAAACAGAGGGTGCCGTGCCTGAAGCGAGCGGCAATAGGGTCCACAGCCCAGAAGCGGAGTCCAGGCATCCACGTCTTCCTCATCCTCACCGTCCATCGTCGACGTGGGCCGTATCCGCCCGTCGAGAGATAAAGACGCGCAGTCCGGAGAAGATGGCGAGGCTGCCTTCCCGCCGCCGCCGACCGACCGACGGGCGCTCCCATCTTTCGGGAACGACCTGTTTCATCTTTCCGTCGGGGCTGCGGATAAGGTAACTTCTCGGACCACACGTTGAATGCTTGGGAGCGGAGCCGTAACTTTGTGGGTACTCTTGTAGCAACACCTGGGAACTCGTGAGAACTCGTGGGAACCATCAGGGTCCGGTGTCTGAATAGGCTTGTGGGAACGTGTGGGAACGTATGGTAACTATTGGGGAACTTTTGGGGAACCATTTTGGACGTCCCTGGGAACGGTATCTGGCGAACACTCGTGATAATCAGTTGGAAGTCGGGGGAACTCGAGGAGAACGCGAGGAGAACTCATGGGGCACTTGTGGAACTTGTTGGGATGTGTGTGGGAGTCCTTGGGAACTGTATCTGGATATGCCATTGGGGAATATGTAGTGGCCAATGCAGGCCATAGCCCCACGCATGCATTTCACTCCCACTTGATGGCAACAAACAAATGTGGGGGCATTGCATACATGGTAGGAGCCTTGGTTTGAATTGTGGGAAGGCCTTTCAATCATTGTCCGCATTAAAGTAAAAATGCCACTACACTTACCCTTCAATAAGTATACGTACTTTTTCTTATTTAAAGTAGGTTTCCATTCTTGCTGCCAACTTTGACACCCTTGAGAGGGTTGGAAAATTGTTAATTTACCATGAAATTTTAGGCATATGAAATTATATCTACCTATATAATAGGCGTCAATCCGTCTGTCCGCCGCTCCCGGTCACGTGACCTTTGGATTTGCCATTTGAATCAAATGTGCCCTTTGAATTGAATGGAAACCATAATTTCCAACATATTGAAACTACACAATATACTACCTCGGGTACTAAAATAAATGATAGTTATCTAAAGACAATAACACGTACATGAAATAAATAATGGATATTTAAAGTGAATAATAGGTATATATATTACATAATGCGTATATAATGGGTAAATTTGATTTTTGCATTTACATACGTTTATTTAACTTGGAATTGCCCCGGCCAGTTGATGACAATGGGGGAAGTACTTTTCCATTTAGATTCGACTTGAGCTTATAGGTTTTAAAATACAAAACATACAAACGTAAATTTAACACACCACCCTCCGCTCTCCTTGTCGGGACGACGGGTACCAACCCTAGTGTGCAATAAATACAAATTCAATCCTTGGAAGTGTATCAAAGTTGACAGGAGTGGAATTTTCCTCACAACTACACATGTTGGTAGATTTTGAATATTTTTTTAGTTGTGTGGATATTTTGGACTTGAAATTTTTCACAAGTATAATCACCATAGATGTGGTCTCGTCCCCAAAATCCCATGGACAAAAATTGTTTTTTCAATCTTTGGGAGGGTGTCAAATGGTAGCTGTGAAAATTTTCTCATAGCTACACATGTTGGTAGATTTTGAATATCTTTTTTTATATCCATCTTTTGGCCTTGAATTTTGGCACACATGTTGTCAACATAAAGATGGTCTTGTGCCCAAAATTTCATGGTAATTTAACAACTTTTCAGCCCTCAGGAGGGTGTCAAAGTTGGCAGCAAAAAAGAAACACACTATACATAAGAAAAGTATGTATGGTTATTGAAAGGTACTATACATTTGAAGGATCCTAGTTGTTGGCTTCTCATACATATTGTTGGATAAATGAGGCCCCTTCTCATCGGGACCAAGTTTGGGTTGACCCAAGTTTGGCTTGAGAGGCCGTCGCTCTGGCGCCAAAACTCTCTTAACCTCTAAAGAATTGGATCTTGTGCTTCACCAAAACCACCCCAAAACTGCCACTTTGAGATATTATTAGACTTATTCAAACAACTTTTACTATTGTCAACCGTTGGATCTTTAAGATATGTACTACAAGAAGAAACCCTATTTTTTTTGGTAAATTTTGACCGTACGGATTGAAAGATATATGTATTTGAAGAGTGAAAATTTATTTTTTCTACTGTGCCCGGATAGGTTCATGGTACTTTGACTCAAGATTATGCATAAACTCAATGGATCTATGCTCTACCTTGTGTTAGATCATTGCATGCCAAAAATCACAAGTAATGGAGGTGATTACAATAAGAAAAATGGACCTGCAACAACTAGGTGTGTAGAAAGTGGCTCTTGTTTATTTATTTTTAAATTAGTGAAATAATTGTTGGATCTAAAATCCAAACGGTGAATAGGATTATTATGACTTAATCTAACAAAAAATCTAGTAAATAAATTCCAAAAAAAAGGAATTCTTAATTTCTATGCGTTTTTAAATGAAAACAATTAAGTTTGCCAAGAACTTTCTTTCACTACTACCCGCCTCAAAAAGGTACAATTGACAACTCTACAACAGCGCTATTCATCTTCATAATGCCCTACCCGGCTGCCAAAAGAGTTGAGCTTTTTATGTTTGAAGCACCATAACTTCTTCCTTATAAATCCAAAAAAAAATTAAAAATTCCCTACAATGATAACCCGTATCCCTATAATGTTACAAGAAGTAATCTTTAAAAATGGATTTTTAGGAACGTGCCCAAAATTGATTTATCTCGCGCATAAACAAATTATCCTTTAGGGATTAAAGTTCAACCATATAGACACAATGAAGGGGGACGGCCTTTGGACTTTGGCCTCTAGTGTGAAGGATGAGAGGCAAAACTTTGGTCATTCTCTCAATCTCATCGGTAGAATTCGACAGCCTCTTGACTTTGGTCCATGTGTAAAGCGGCCCAGAGCTTAGCTTGTACAAGTTTTTTTAGTTAGAAAAATTAGCTAAAAGAAGGGGTGCTTTCTTCTTGATTGGTAAATTTCCTATATGAAATTTTAGGTCTATTTATGGCCTTGGGAAAATTAGAGATGAATAGACAACCAAAAGAAATAATAGTAGGTTAACCCATAAACGTCAATCGGGAACCGTATATATGGGCACATATTTTACTTTGTAAAATATTAAAGAAATGTATTAATGTTTAGCAAGACTAACACCTTTAAATTAAAAATTCTTCAACCAACATCTTTCATTTAGAGGTCATTTCAATATTTGAACATTATCATATTCAAATTCAACACCGTACATGTAAAATACTATAGCCACCAGTGGGGCGTTATGACATTTAAAGGTTAAGTTAGTATTTTTGATATATTATTACAGGCTTTCTTTTACAACCGTGGTCGGGTCATGTGTATGACAATGGTAGAATGTAAAGTTGGATGACCTATAACCACCAACATAAGCTTGCTGACCAATTTATAGCATTTGTATACGTGGTAAGACATTTTTTGGGAATTCAAAATAGGATTTCATGAATATTGCAATTGTCATGACCATTTATTTCTTCATATTGAAATTGCTACAAATTTTCAAAGTGGATAGTAAGCCGTTACCCATTCCTCGACATACAAAACTCTCTATTTCCACACTAAGTTGTACTAATGACCACTTATGCATTGACTATAAACCGGCAGCTTTGAACCAATCATGAACTGACACCCAATCATAACTGACTTCCTAAAATTTCGGAAATGGGGTGGGTCTATGGTGGTTTTGGTCCACTTTAGCTTGTTGGTTCTGGGGTTCGTGGTGGTTATAGGTCATCCAACCTTAGTGGAAGTGGAGGACATTTTTCCGTTATAGAGAGTCACAGTAAACAGTATTTAGAGAATGTGCTGCTGTGGAATAAGTTACTTCATACAAGTGTAAGTTATTAAGTCTCCTTTCTTGTACTTCATGAAATGCTTGACAATGTGTTATCTTTGCTTCAACCTCAATGCATTTGTGGAGATTCAATACCCCACCTTCACATGCATCTAGAATGTCTATTCTCAAGTGATGCATTAACCCTTTAAGACTGAACGACAATATATGGGTCATTTTGACACAAGAACCTTTGTAGCAAGCGCTACCTGCTACCTCAAAGGGGGAAAAAATTAGACCATGACGTAGAGGTGGAGGAAGATGGGCATCTATTGAGACCATTGCCACAACAATTGGTGCAAGCATCGGCAAACTATAGTGATTTATGTGAAATGTGTTTGTAGATTTTGGTACTGAAATGTATCTAGTGGGTAGATGTCATTCTACATAATCTAGAACACTCGTAGATTCTCACCGGCCAGAAAAGCTCATTGACCTTAAAAGGGTTAATTATAGTTGGAGACATGGATAAAACTGTCTAGCATTCTATGAAGGCTTGACAAAATGGTTTACATTTTACTAAAAGACCTTCATGAAGCAAAAAAACACAGTTGGCATGGCTAAGACTATAAGTAAAGTACGAAGGTTTAGAGCAGCTCCACCGCGGGCCCCCGTCCCGGCAAACCTGCCCGGTTTGGGGGTCTAGGTGGCATGGCCCCTCCACCGTGGGCCCGGGGTACTGAAGACCGTTATTTTTTTTACAGGTTTTTTAAAGAGCAACGGAATAATTGTGTTTTATGGCGGCCTCCTCGAAAACCTCACCGGGCGTGACCTCCAATGATTAGCGTCCACGTGTTTGCCGAAGGATGCGGCATTCCTCGGCGAGGCATGCGTGGCTTCTACAGGGTTTAAAAAAAAAATTGCAGTTTTGCGGTGCAGGCGATGCGCCGCCTGCGTCACTCCAGGGCCGGCGTTTTAATTCCTTTAGCGGCCATATTCCCCGGTTTCCAGGCCGCGCAGTGGAGATGCTCATACATTTTACTAAAAGAGTAATGGTGTAGCCTCAGCCATGGCAACTGTGCTTTTTGCTTTTTGTGAGGGTTTGTACACTAGGCTTTCAATTAAAAAAGCTTTGTACTTTCACTTTCTTTCGATGTATTGTATGGAAAACAAACTCTACACTTACTGTTCAAGTGTCATTTGTGAGAGGTGGTACCATACCTGAAGGTTGGAATTGGCACTGTAGCATTAAACATTTATGTATATGACTAAAATATATGTTTGGCATACAAATATGCTTGAAATTTTGTATTTTCACTGTTAGAAATATAACTTCTGGAATATTTGGCAGCTATTTTGATTTTGATTTTATTTTGCCGGTTCCCTCGGGTACAGTACTTTGACACACAACGTGCATGCACAGCCAACAGAGACAATGGTGTTTTATAGATGCTATGATCATGGAAATGGCTCTTGACGCCACATGCGAATGTGGTTGCGATCAACTGCATCAATAAAAACACGACTGATAAAGCCATTAGAGTATCATCCACTCCACGGAGCACCTTCCAACATCCTATCCATGAGTGATGAAATAAATTTGTAATGTTTATTTTATTTCGATTAAATACACAAAAAGATTTTATGAACTTCAAGGAGGTACTTGAATTAAGCAATATAGAAATTGGAAAGTCAGTGATGCTTGGTCTAAGATAACCCTAAATTATAGTACTGGATAATAGTGTGCCCTAGTCAAATGGACACTTCTAGAAAATTGGTGTGAGATGAACAATGAGTGTAACATTTTGATTGCACAGATTGGAAATTATAGTGTTTAAGACAAAATTAATGGTTGTTTCAAACCACCTCGCTTTTCTAGAGTCAACATTCTAAGCTCTTTTTGATAAATCAAATTTTTTTACACTATGCAAAATTGTCAATCTTTCCCATCACAATCTTTATGATGTAAGGTACTTGTCCAAAACAATTCAAGTATGCTTATGATTTTTGACGCATCCAAAATAATCCTGCAACGAGAAGGGGTCCGAAATCACACAAAATACTTTTTTTTTTTTAAATTCTCATTTTCACATAAACTCCTAATTCAAGTAGTGAACATAAAGGTCATCATGTTTTATTCGGGTTGAAAAGAAAAGACAAGTGTTGGAGCGTCCATAAACTTTGAATTGTCTCGGTGTGAAATTTTGGCACTAGCTTTAATAATTCCAGTATGAAGGGAAATTCACACAATGCAGGGACGTAGGCTAGAAAAGGAAGTAAGTGGAAAATAGACAACTTTCTATGCGAAAAGAGATCTTTTTTTGTGACAACTTTATGGATGCTTACTTGTTCAAAGATACATGTTCCCAGGCCACATTGTATCCATGGCTCTGTGTTGTTCCCATAGCTGAGGAGAATTTATGGACAATTCAGACGCAGCCAAGTGGCGGTTCCCTTCGTGTGAATGGAGATCAGCCTCAGGTTTTGCTCCATACCATGGCTTGAGGTGGTCCACCAAGGCGTGTTAAGGTTGGATGACCTATAACCACCAACTTAAGCTTGCTGACCTATTTATAGCGTTTGTATACGTGGTAAGACATTTTTTGGGAATTCAAAATAGGATTTCATGAATATTGCAATTGTCGTGACCATTTATTTCTTCATATTGAAATTGCTACAAATTTTTTAAGTGGATAGTAAGCCGTGACCCATTCCTCGACTTACCATACTCTCTATTTCCACACTAAGTTGTACCAATAACCACTTCTGCATTGACTAAAAACCGGCAGCTTTGAACCAATCATGAACTAACATCCAATCATATGTGACTTCCTAAAATTTCGGAAATGGGGTGGGTCTGTGGTGGTTTTAGTCCACTTTACCTTGTCCATTATGGGGTTCGTGGTGGTTATAGGTCATCCAACCTTAAGAGTCCATACATTTTTGGGTTTTTTTTTTGGTAAAATACACAAGTTGGGGCCTGTGGCTCGTGGTTTACTATTTTATACTACTAAAATCATAATCTACGCAGTGAACCACGCAGCGGTCAACCACACAATGAACCGTGCACTGAACTATAGAAACTTTGTAGTCAACCGCGCAGTTAATTGCGCAGTTAACCGTGCAATGAATCATGTTATTTTTTTTAAAGTTTGTAGTGTAAAAACTACATTAAGATGGTTGGACTAATGCGTTGCAAAGCAAGCGCCAATAGCTAGTTAACCCCTAAAAGACCAAGTGGTCGTTCACGGGACGAATGAGACATGTGCAGGTTCTTAAAAATCTAATTTTGAATACGATTTGATAAGTTTCACGGGGTACTTTTTGGATTTTTAGGGGAAATGTTATGGAACTTCAAACATCAAAAGTTGGACTTCTTGGCAGCTTGCTAGGGTATTGTAGAGTTGAATAGAACTATTGTTGCGGTGAATAGTGGAGTTTTCTTAATCAAGTAGCAATAAAAGAAAGTTCCTAGTAGCCCTCATTGATTTTACTTTTAAATGCATAGAAATTAGAAATTTCATTTTTTTCAGATTTTATTTTTAACTCTGTGAAAATAAGGCATGATGTTTTCATTTACCATTTGGATTTTAGATTCAACAACTATTTGTGTAATTAAAAAATAACATAGCTTTGTTAAGGAAATGATCGCATTTTATATCCCTAGTCACTGTAAGGCCTTTTACCTTATCATAAATTCGTCTATTACTTGTGATGTTTAGCATGCAGCGACTTAACACATAATAGAACGTAGTTCCATAAAATGCATGCAATGGAGTGGAAAGATATGCCATTATTTGAGTCAAATTACGTTGACCATGTCTGCTCACGGAAAAAAAAGACTTTGTGCACATCTCAAATGTATGTATCTTTTAATCCGCATGGTTGAAGTTTACTAAATGTTTTTATTGTCTTTTTGTAATAGTTAGCTTAAAGTTTCAATGGTTGAAATTAGTTGAAAGATGTCCTAATAAGTTTCATAGCATGTCATCTTATTAGTTGAAAGATGTTTAGATGAGTATTCATATTAAAGTTCACAAAAAGATTTATAAATAAATGGGAATTAGATTAAAACTTACATTGTGTTGATAGCTTAAAATTGACATGCAATATGTGAAGTAAATATATATTCAAAATTTATTATGATTTTTCTCACTTTTATATACTTGATTTTTCATATAAATGTTTCAGAATTTTCAAAGATCAAGTCAGACAGTGTGAATATGATGAGAGAAATTCACAATTACATAACTTTTCTTGAATCTCTCAGAAACAATTTCAATCATAGTTTTAAACCCAAATTAGTCTCCATGGATATAAAATACAATATAATACATAGCATTGTACTCATTATAATTTTAAATGTATTCATAGGTGTTTAAAGTGTTTTATAACTCCAAATTATGATTTGATTTTTGCAAAATGTGTATGCCCATATTATATGTTAAGAACCTAATCCTTCTAATTCTTCAAGAATTTCGTATCAATTTCATTTTTATGCATTTATAACTACCGTGTGGTATCTAGGGCTATAAAAGATCAGCTATTAACCCCTAAAGAGCCATTTCCCCTTGAAGAGACGTTTTTATTTTTTTGGCAAGGTTCCCGTAATATTAAAAAAATCTATGTTTAAAAAAAAATTAATTCTAAATTGTCCAAGATAAAAGCTTTTTGGGAAAATAATTATATATATATGTATATATAGAGAGAGATACATATATTTTTTGGATTTATGATTTAAAAGTTATTAGCCTTCAAAGTAAAAATTAGGATGCTCGACAACTTGGACAACCCTACGAACCAATGAAATACAAGTGTCAAAGATGAGCACTATGTAAAAGCACAAACAATAGAAGATGGGTGGACCACCTAAAAATCATGGGTGGAAAGAAGACCTAAGAATATACCCTTCGTGAAAGTCTACAAATCCTTTTTAAATCGTAAAAAGATTCCAAGTGGATTGTGCTCGCAAAACTCATGGAGCAATCAATACAAGCTTGCCACGTAGGGTTTTTAATAATAAAAAATTAGTTGGTGTAAACAATTATTTGAAGATCTTGGCTTCTAGAGGAGTGGGTGATTCCTAAGTTTTCATAAACAATCCCCATTTTCAAGGACTACCTTACCAAAAATTGCTTGGATGATTCAATAAATTGTGTAAAACTAAAGATTTTATTGCATATACCCTTTTTTCCCTCTAAATTAGTGAGAAAAAGAATGGCAGGTTTGAAACGTTAGAATTCTCAAATATATAAACTTGTACGCAACAAAACTTTCCGGTCCACTTCTGTAGTCATTGTCGTATTTTTCAACTTCCATGCACCAAACTATTTATTTCCACATGTTCTACTCCTCGTTTTGACCTAGACGTTTGCATACAAATAGCTAACACTGTATGGGTCATGATGGTAAAACATATAACACTCTTTAGTGTAAAGTTCCAAGATATGCTAATCAAAGTGGGGTGACCTTGTTGGACAAGGGGAAGAACCTTTTCCTCTCATTTCAAATGCTATCATCCTCATATATCTATGCACTAGATTGCTACCAAAAAAATATGGCATCTTCACATAGAAGTCTAGTTTGAAATCTTATGATTAAATATTTAAAAAATCTTAAAATTTTGATTTTGTTGCCCCTATATGACAGTGACACTTTTGGATTGAATTTTGAGAAAAATTGTCAAGAAACTTTAACCCTTAAAGGTGAGTGGGGGACCATATATATAGTCACATATTTTACTCTTAACACACAAAAATGTACTAAACTTTAGCAAGACATACACCTTTGGATTGAAAATTCTTCAATCAACATGTTTCATTCAGAGGTCATTTTAATATCTGAACCTAATCATGCTCAAATACAACACCATACATATAGAATACATGACCATTTTGCAACTTCTCAAGCTTGTAGCGGTTCCAATAATGATCTAAATTAAAACTGTCATGTGTCATTAGATCAAGCTCAACACAAATACAAACTTTTGTAACTATTGTATACATCAATTCTTACACAGAAAACATCATGTTGCAACCCAAATGTGGCTTCTTATCAAAAACATGGCAGTCTCTAGATAAAAACGAGGTGATGAGAGAGGGGTCCTGTACCAGACTCAGCTACATGGGCAAGAGGTCGTCTCCAAGCTCCGGCCACACATCCTCCTCTACATTGGCTCCACTGGTACCCTTCTTGTTTGTGGTGCCGCGCAAGGTCCTGGGTGGAAGAGGAGACGAAGAAACCGAGGAGGACGAAGCGAACAAGGTGGAGTTCACGGCTCTGGATCCAGGCAACGACGATCCTGGCGACTCTGACGACCGCGGCGATCCCTCCGCGTCCTCTCGTGTGCTCTGGCGCGACACTTCTCGGAACCCTATGGACCTGTCACCACATTTTATCCAAGACTAAGAATGTGGAGAAACCAAGGCTAATATTCTATTTTAATAGCCCAGATAAAACTTAGTATTGTCGAAAACCAATAATTAGCACCAAGTCAAATCATTAGTTCTATACCCACCCAGTTGCATTCAACCATGCCTATATTAGAGTTATTTGTTATAAGATAAGATTCAATAAGATACCCGCTCACTAATTATATATCAGATCAAAAGAAGAGCTTGATGGTGTTTCCATTATAAGTGTGGAAGAGCTTGGTGGTCTCTAAACCCGAATTCAAACATTTCTAGGAGTCTTTGAGAGTGAAGAAAGAGTTTGCATGAGACACCATGAATATAAACCAATTTCCTTTACTTTGAGCTGATTTTATATAAATTTCAAATGAAAAAGAGAGGGCGACTTTACAAAAAACTCTATTATCTCGAAACATGGTATGTGGAAGCAGAACTTACCTCACGGGTACTCCTTTGGCAGGTTCTAATCTCAGCATCCGAGATCGTGATTCCGAAGCCATGTCAATCTCGACCTTTCGAAGCTGAGACTCGTAGGTGCTCACTTCATCTCTCCTACCAAGCCCTGTGCACATGTGCAGCAGATACCTCAAGCACTCTATGTTATCCGGGTACTTTGAAAGGATGGATTTGTACTTGGCCAAAGCTTCGGTGTAGGCGCCTGTACGCCTGTGGCATGACGCCACCATCAACTGCCATTTTATCTGTACACAGAAAAGGAATATCCGTGAGTCGAAACCCAATCCCATGTCACATACCTTGAGAAAGCTTTTCACAACTGAACATCGTTTGGTGACCAACAAAACATGGTACGAAAGTACCCAAACTGAGTTCAACTGTGGAAGAATCTTGGTTTGCTTGGTGCAACTACAGTTTTGCCAATAATGCTATCTCTCTCTTTGACCAATTAATATTTTTCTCTCTACTCATATGACATAAATCTAACATACCCTATCGCATCTCCATAACAGAGTCTACTGTTAGGATACACAAATGATATCCAAATTTGTTCAAATTGCACTTAGGATTGCATCTCGCAAGCTTTGCACAAAAGTGCCAAGGTAACATAACCGACAAGGCATGGAGTGGTTAGATTCACGGACCTCATTTGGCTGGATCTTGGACGCAAGATCGAAGAAGGGCATAGCCTTCTCGTACACTTCATTCTTCACATAGTAAGCACCCAACCACGACGTGATGTCCATGTTGGCCGGATACACACGGTGTGACTCGCTGTAGTAGTGCAATGCCTTGGGTTCATCGTCGCACTTGGCATGAAGACTACCCAGCATTGCCAACACTCCTGCATCGTGCATTGCGCGCGTGTTCACAACTTCCAGCCATTTTATGGCTTGCCAGGTATTTCCCATCAAGTCGTTGATGTGCCCAACCTGGAAGAAACAGCTGCAGTTACTTCAGTTATCATGATCTAAAAAGGAAAACACTTGGCCTTCAACCCTTATAGGGCTATGTTATTGGTACCATTGACACAGTTTTCTAAATGCAAATTCCAAGTGCAATTCGAACATTTTAGATTTTTGATACCCTTTCTGTATTCGAACAATAGGCTCCGTTGTGTAGATGCAGTAGGGTATTTAGATTATCACATGAGCTGAGAAGAAAGATATAAATTGGTCACAGAGGAATAGCATAATTGGCAATGTAAAAAACCGCCAATACAATGAATGAAGCGATTTTAATATTACTTACTACTCAATAAAGGACGATAAACTACCTGAAATAAAACCTCGATGTTGTTTGGAAGATAGTTGCTGAGTTTCTTGAAGCTGGACAATGCGTCTTCGAGTGCACCAAGACTCTTGTGACAAAGCCCAAGGTTGTAAACTGCCTCAACACAATCAAGTTCCATTTCTGCTGCCTCCCGGTAAACTGTCTTTGCCTCCTCCACATGTCCCTGCATAGAGCTATATTCATTATATTGGCGGTTCACATTGTCAACTGGGCTATCTCGCCTTGAACAATTTATATTTTCTCTCTACTCATGTAAGAAATCTAACATGCTCTAGTGCATCTACACGATAGAGCCTATTGTTAGAATACAGAAATGGTATCAATAATGTTTGGATTGCGGTTAGAGTTTACATCTAGAAAGTATACCCATCATAAATCCGTATGAGCTAATCTAGAAACATACCCGGTTATACAAGCAGTTGCCTTGATTGACGAGCGCTTGGGCGTTGAACCGATTGGTTCTCACAGCAACATCTGCGTGCTTCTCAGCATTGGCAATATCTCCCTCTAAGAAATACAGGAAAGATAAGTTGGTTGCGGCACGAGCTTTCAGGTCTTTCTCTTTCTTCTCGAACTCCTTCAAAAGCACTATTGCCTGACCCCATATTCAACCGCCCAATGGCAATATCTCCCTCAATTTGCCAGCTCTAAAAAATTCGCAATACAAGTTGGGGCATCCATACCTGGGCAAAGTCTCGCCGGTGTAGATGTTGGAGAGCCTTGTCCATCTCCATCTCATTCGCAAGTGAAGGATATTGCTGGTCGTTCAAGCCCTCTACAACCCAGTCATACCCTTCCACAAAGTTGTGGAACAGCACAGGAGCGATGAGCCTTGCTGCAGTGAGGATGTATTTCAATGCCTGATTCTGCTTCTCCCTCAACTCTTCGCGTAGCTCATCATTCTGATCAGACACAAGTTCATCGTATTTGCATAGTCTTCTTCTCAGATCTCAAGATTCTCATTAATAACTGATCATTTTGTTTTTTAACTGAAAAAGTGAAGACAAATGCGCACCCGTAATATGGAATTCTCATCCTCGTTATCGTCATCAGAATCAGAATCATAGTACTTCACAAGGAGCATCTTTGTGAAGCAGTTCTTCATCTGCTCAGTATTTCCGAGCACATAGTAGCATACCACGAGGTTGTACGCCGTCTGATGGTCGATCTTGTTCTCCATGACTGACTCAAAAGCTTGAACTGCATCCTGCTCGAGAAGAATTCAACAGGAGTAATTCATCTTGGGCATCAATTTATACCGGTTTTTGCCCTTCTTTAAAATGAACTTAACAGCATGAGCGGTTTACTGTGAGCATTGTTTTCAGACAACCAGAAGAGTGGAGGCATGTAAAAGTACGAAACAGAAACAAAACCTGATATTGACCTAAGCGCATGAAAGCGTTGCCAATGTTCCGCAGGATGCGGTAGCGTGTCTCTTTGTAGGCACTGGGAGTTTGGTCAAGGGCCATACGGTACATCTTGACAGCCATTGGAAACTTTTTCTGCTTGTAGTAGATGTTTCCCATGTTCACCTTGAGTCTACTGAGATGAGGGAACTGCAACATGAATATTGTCATTCCTATTGACTTGCAGTACACAAAATTCTCAACGTAATATAGTAACTTCTACATTCCCAATTAAGAACCAACGAAAAATGGCATACCTGTTTGGTTTTCATGACCTGAGTATACGTGTTCAAAGCTTCCGATTGTAGGCCACTACATTGATACTGGTATCCCAGGTTGAAACAAACAGCAAAAGTGAGCTCCATGTTTAGCTGATCAGCCTGCACGAACCACAACTCTAACCTGTGATGACTTTCCAGAACTAATCTGAATGACAGAAGGATGCGGTATGTGTCATGTACTTCATGTAAAGTTAACGACTTACCAACCCTCCCTGCTCCCGAGTTCTGGACAAAAGTTTCTCTTTCTTGCCTGCTTCCTTCGCTTTCTGAAGAGCTGTTTGAAAGTCCCCCTGTTCCCACAAGCCATCTGTACCTCTCGTAAGTGACATAAACACTGGACGTCACTTAACATGAACGACATTTTCCTGACAAGAGGTGAAGGTCCACAGCTGTTCTATTAATATCTCAACAGTATACCCGACTAAAATCTCTTTTCCAAGAAAATCCTAATTTTGTTCCTGCGATATGCATTACAATTGCAGGAAAGCAACCCTTTCAGATAAAGGCACTTGGACATTCATATCAGCAAGAATTGGGCATTGAATGATGAGCAAACTGTTGAAGAGACAGGCCTTACAGCAAGGCTAGCGACCGCACTTGCTTCAAGCAGCTGGTTCACAGCTCGCTCCATCTCTCGGCACTGGTACTCGGGGTTGGCTTCCTCCTTCTGTGCTACAACGGCGGCATTTGTGGACGCCTGGTTCATGGGATCAAATCTGCTCCCCTGCATGGATGGACCCAATTATATAATACTGAAACCATAAAAAGACATGGAAGGTGATTCCACAACAAGTGAGGCTTTTACTCTGGACGAGTAGCCAGCAGCCCGGACAGCAGTCACGGGACGTGACGATTCCGTGGAAGAGTAGGGATTGTACTGCGCTCGGCTGCTCATGCTCGTGCTCGGGGGCCGCCACATCATGGACGCTGTTGTCTGTGGCGTCCAGGTCCTGCTAAATGCCGGTCCCTGTACAAATCATACACACCATTAGTGTCCAGATCACTTTGAGTATTTTGCAAGAGATCCATAAATGGTACATAAAATCCTCACCTGCGTGTCGGATGCTGACGACGATCGGCTGTATGCCGCTCCGTGGTCATGACCTCCAATCGAGTCCACCTTGCTTTCAAAGCTCTCCCGAAGCCCACTCTGTGTGTTCATGTGCAATTAGGTATAAACTTTAACCTAAGGTCAAGGTGGTCATAAAGATGGGCAACATTGAGGATACCTGGCTTTGTGAACCCGCGTAGATTTGATGCAGCTGAGTATCGTAGTCATTGTATCCCTCGTACAAGTCATCAGCAGGGTCCCGAGGCGGAAGATTTGCTGTTGCTTGGAGGCTGCTTGGCGGCCTCGGAAACGAAGGAGACTTGCAGAAATTAGGGCTCGCCATTCTTCCTGCATATGATGTTCCCACAGCACCTGTCTTCCATCGCCAAGATCACATTGTAGGGGTCTTTCAGCAAAGGCCAAAATGCAATCTCAGACAGCTGACCTAATTTAGGGAGGGAGGTTCTGCCTAAGCGTTAGCCAGGACTGCAGTGCATAGCCGAGCCAGAATCAGTTAAAGATCTTCGACAAACAAATGCAGGTACTTCAGTAATGAAAATCAGAATGCTATCATTCTCCTCAAAGCGTGCGCATCGGAAACAAAAGTTAATACTCAAAATCTTGAGAAAAACGCAGCCTTCATCTCAGTTCGACTCAGAAGCAATCAGACGAATGCATCACGATTCACAATGGTTGAGAGCACAAACACAAACTGAGAAAGCAAAGCCACAGAAATACGCATCAGACAGAAAAATCAGAATACGCAAGAAAATTGAGACAAGAGTAATTTTAAAAAACTCAAAATATTACAAATTTATTAACTGCTAATGCACTATGCGGTACGGAATTTTGATAACCCCATATTTTCTACTCTAAATTGAATGCCCCAAGTTGCAGACCAGGAGAGCAACTTTGGCGATGCAGGAGCTCCGTATCCGAGCTTTTACGTGTACGGAGTAGGAATACGAACCGAAATCCACATTACCTCTTCAGCACTTGACTCCTGGTTCAACACGCATTCCCATCCCCTCCCAAAGAGGATAAAAATCTTCACCCGTTCTAGATGATTCAGGTAACCAAATGATTCTTCGCACCTGAAATCATGCATCAATGCGTACTCCAGAATGTCATGGCGAGGTGGCCACACATTAGTTAGTAATAGCGTGTCTATCCGGCAACTAAGGCATGCCTTGATGACAGGAGCAGTCAGGAGGACACTCTTTCACCTAAAATTCCAGAGGGAACAAAGAAACTTTCTCTCACAGAACAGAAGAAAATGGGAACGAATCGAGTACACACAATCAGGCAGCAACACAAATTCCTCGTCAAGAATGAGAATTTACTTCGATATCATCTAGTCATTCAGAGCTCTGTAACTCTCAGTACATCTAGACGTTGCTAAACTAGAGCTTTGTTCCTGCTATTGCTTGAGATGAAAATCTCGACAAAAAAAAGCCCCACCCCCGACAGAGAAGGCAACAATGCATCAGGTTACTCAAAAAAAGAATCGTGCAGACTCATGCTTCTGAGCTGGACCATCTTCTCGTAACCGCTAAAGCAATTCTGTGAGTCCCAAACTGCATGAGAGGGATGAATTCCAGGAATGGAAATAGCTATCCTATGAGAACGAACTATTGCTTGGTTTTGACCTGTGTGAAAGCGATGCGAGAAATATCAACCAGAGACTTGAAGCTGTAAGGCTCATGCATGGCAATTTCTGATAGCACCTTCCGATTCAGGGTAATATTCTCCTTAGAAAGCCCGTTCATAAACTCCCCGTAGTTCACCTGCGTAAGAAACCAACTCTGTTTAACCAAATTCGCATCTCCAACAGCACTCCTCACTAAACCTAGAACCATAACTGATCCTTTACTACCAAAATAACCGGAAAACAGAGCGAAACACAACCACATCGGCCGGAAAACCTAACAAATCACCAAACTGGCCTCTGACGCACACTAAGCTTCTCCACTCCCTAAGACAAGCCTGATGACGCAAAAGAACCAAATCACCACCACCTTGTATAAACATGTAGGCCAAAAAAAACCTAATTTCAGTCAGCATTCTTCTCAGATTCTCTTTTTCAGCTTCTGCCCTTAACCTAGAAATATACAAACGAAGAAAAAAATCGTGCAACACTAGCAATCCTAACCCTTATTCCGTTCTGAGAAATTTCAAACAACATTTTTCGTGACATATTTCCAAACCTCCAGAACAGCTTATGCTCTTCACCTAGAATTACACAGACGAAGACAAAAATCTCTCATTCCGTGCAACATTAGCAATCATAACCTTAATTCCATTCTACAGAAACTTGAAGCAACATTTTTCGCGACATCTTTCTGCACCAAAATTCTGTTCTTAACCTAGAATTACAATCAAAACAAATTTCAACTCAAAATTGACAGCCTCAAGAGAGAAAGATTTCTAGAAACGCGGAATTGAAAAATGCAAAAAACGCGGAATTCGAGAATGCAAGAAACGCTGGATTCCAAAGTCAGCGTCGCCGTGTCTACTAAATTCACATCTCTCTGGCGAATGGCGCACATAGAAACACGCAGCCCGTATGCGAGGTGCAGGAACAGAGTATTAAGGAGCTGAAAAAGAAAGCAGAATCGCGGCGTCCTACGGTGGCTTACCCCGTGCTGGCGAGTGCCGGCGTTGATGCGCTGGATCCACAGGCCGCGCATGTCGCGCTTCTTGACGCGGCGGTCGCGGTACGCATACTGCAGGGCCTTCTCGACGCGCTCCCTGGCCGCGCGGATGCAGTTCTTGCTGCGGCCCCGGAAGCCCTTGGCCAGCTGCAAAATCTTCTGGTTGTTCATCGCTTCTACTCCTCGACGCTGCCTACGACCGTCCCATGCACGCACCAAAACCCTCTGCTACGGATCAATCCTCTGCGACGTTGCTCTCGCACAGCTTCGACCAAATGCGGTACCTGGTTGCCTGCCTTCTCGTGCGCACTAAACCCTAATCGGCGCACGTACCCAAACCCGTCATACCCCAATCCACGATTATTTACAGATTCTGTACACTTGAGAATCTGAATTCTTAGAATCAGTGAATAGTAATGGCATTGGGTCCTTGACGGTTTTGAGTGCAGGCTTTGCTTAAACCCCAGTTGCTGCAGAACAAAGTGTTTTGTGGGAGTGTCTTTGGAGGAGTTTTGTGGAAGAAGAGCAAGAAGAGGATATAGTGTTTGTTTGTTCCACCGCTAAGTCTATAGGCGCGCGCACATGAGGCTAACGAGCATCGTGCGACATCGAACATAAGGGTGCGGAAACGCGGGTTTGCTCTAGCCAACCCTCACGGCCCAGGGCTAATATTTCGTGAGGGTTGAGCCCTCACCAATTGTTTACCTCACGTTTTCCCCCTATGGTTAATCCGTCAAGCCCAAAATTAGACCTGTCAGGAAGTCACCACGCAAGTCTACCCGTCTCTCTCTTTTGCCTCTCTCCACAAAGTTTGTTTCCAACTTCGTCTCTCTCCTTTTGTCTCTCTCCAAGGATCTTGTTTCACCACGCAAGTCAAAGTGGCTGTAAAAATTGGGTGCCTTGTTGGTCGAGGGTGGGGGCCCACCATGATTTATGCGACATCAAACCCAGCCCTCACCGGGTCCATGTGCGTTGGTCTTATGTCCACAAGTTATGAAATAGTGGTTAAGAACTATTTCTCTCTTTTGAGAGAAGATAAGTGGAGCAAATGTGGGAAGAGAAGTTCTTTCATGGTTATACAATGAATGCTTTGATATTGTACAAGCATCCCTACCACCATGCTTTGATATTGGGATAGATTCTCAGTCCGGTGTGTTGTGGCGAAGGGGGCGTTGCACCCCCGTCAAGTGGGGAGGCGACCAGCACCTGCGGCCCAACATCGGGCCACGTCTTGCATGGATGGGCAGGGTCATGCAAGGGCGACCCAACCACTTTGTGTCGACATGCGATAGTGCGAGAGTAGTTGCGTGGACGTGAATTGGAATAGAGGACGAGAATTGCAAACATGGATTCACTGTGAACATAAACTAATTGCAAACGCAGTTTAGAACTACGAAAAAGAACGCAAGACGAACTGAAATCAAGCTATTTTCGGCTCGTAGCACATGCTTCCACTGGGGCTTCTTGCTTTGCAATGGATCATCACCTCCAATTGGCCCAATAAAGGGCCTCACCCACTTTGTCGTCTTCCAACCCAACATGGGCAGGTAGGATTAAGATGCTCTAACACCATATAAATGTTCTTCACTCTTTAATGATTTTGAAAGATGATAAGATTTTCTTTCTAAAGAAAAAATGGGGGATCAAAATAATACACAAAATCTTCTTAAATGGTTTTGAGATAGTAAAGTGTCACTAAGAATAATTCCCTTTATTTTTCCCTAGTACTTTTCAATTGCTTTTTTTTCCCTTTGTGGTTTCATGGTAATCTAATACAACATGAATTGTTTGATTGAAAGTAACTACTATTTGTAGATTTCCCCTTTGTGTTCTTCAATTCCAAGGTTTGTACTTCCTTGAGTTAACCCCTAAAAGTCCGTGACAATTTCACACCAAAAACACTTCAAAATTGTTGATTCTAGTGCAATGAATAAGGAAGGAAACAAAACCTTATATTTATAGTTTTGACTGTAGAAATTTAATTAAGACTTACTAAATAACATACTCACATAGTTTCATAATTCCATTTTTTAGAGGTAGAGAAGGGGTGTAGAATATTCAAAACAAGTGTGCAAGGAGTGGAGGTTCAAAAATTGTCAATTCACGAAAGAAAAAAAATTGAGATTTTAATATGTTTTAGAATGATAATCTAAATGGTCAATAAGAAGGTTTACACCACGTATAGTTGTAGAAAAAATAAAAAGTGAAAAATATGAACATCTCTAGGTTTTATTTAGAAAATATGAAGTTTTTTTCCCCGCTTGCCAAAAATGTGTAAAAATGTTTTACTTGAATTAAAATGTTTTTTTAATACTAAAGACAAGAATTTTGTTGACATCCTCGAAGAAGGTAATATTCTCTACATGCATGGAAAATCTCAATGTCAACAGAGACTTCTAGCAAAGTTTTGGAGTTGTCGGAGTCCCCATTTCTAACTTTGAGTGGTATTATCTTTCAAACCATGAATCCATTATATATACATTCAAAGAAAAAGATCTCTTTTTGAATTTAAGGAACTTGCCCAAAATCCGAAACGTACGCCCCACGTACACTTCGGCTCTTAGGGGTTAAAGATTGAATAGATTGAAAATCTAAAAGGAAATAGCATCATTCATTCATTCATCATACTACTAAAATCATAATCCGCGCAATGAACCACGCAGCGATCAATCGCGCGGTCAACCGTGCAGTGAACCATAAGAACGGTGCAGTCAACCGCGCAATTAATTGTGCAGCCAACCGCGCAGTGAATCATGTTACCTTTTTAAATATAGTTTGTAATATAAAAACTACATTAAAATGGTTGGACTAATGTGTTGCAAAGCATTAGCTTGAGTTTTGGGTGTGACAAATTTGCATTTGTGTGTTGCAATTTGTGCTCTTGATTACAAATTTGACATTCAAAATATTTTTTGAGTTAAGCACTAAAAGATTGAATTGTAAATTATGAGTTGTAAACTTGGAGTGAAAAAATTGTGAAGTTGGAGTTCTGATCTTGGAGGTTGGCATACAAAGTTGGAGTTGCAAAATTGCATATTCGAGTTGTGGAGATTGAAATTACAAGTTTTGAGGTGAGATTGCAAGTTTTGAGGTGAGATTGCAAGTTTTGAAATTGTCATTGCAAATTGAGTTTGTGGGTGTGTGAATTTGATATTGTAATTGCAAATTGAGTTTGTGGGTGTGTGTGAATTTGAGATCGTAATTGCAAGTTGAGTTTGTGGGTGTGTGAAATTGAGATTGCAATTGCAAATTGAGCTTGTGAGTGTGTGAATTTGAGATTGTAATTGCAAATTGAGTTTGTGGGTGTGTGAATTTGAGATTGTAATTGCAAGTTGAGTTTGTACGTGTGTGAAATTGAGATTGTAATTGCAAATTGAGCTTGTGAGTGTGTGAAATTGAGATTGTAATTGCAAGTTGAGTTTGTGGGTGTGTGAAATTTGCATTTGTGTGTTGCAATTTGTGCTTATCCAAAATAAATTTGGAACTCTTGATTACAAATTTGACGTTCATAACATTTTCGAAATTCCATGTTAAAATGCAAAAAATCTAGAACCTAATTTTTTTTTCTATTCTATTCTACTACATTATTAAAATTCATGCATAGGTTTCAAAGACATGTTTATATTTTATGTAGATTGTTGTTACTTTTCTTTTTATATATTTTGTGATATAAAAACTACATTAAAATGGTTGAACTAATGCGTTGCAAAGCAAGCGCCAACTGCTAGTTTGTATATAAAATCTCAAAGTTTATAGAAGGTTGTAGCAGAAAAATAGGAATTGCCTAGAGTCCTCATAGGAGCATGACTTTTATTCTAGACATTAGATGCAAAAATATTAATATTTCCATGAAGCTGATACTACTTCGTAAAGAACCAAACACTTGCCCAAGACCAACAATTAGTTTGATATCTATAAGGCCAACAATTAGATTATTTTTTTTACCACAACGTATTCAAGTGATTTTGGTGACAAAAAGTAAAATTGGCATAGTAGTTCAATTGACTTCGACATTGTTTCTGTTATTAGACTGAACAAAATAATTTGTGTCATGAAGAAGTAGCTAGCCATGGCATGCATGATATACATGGCGAAAGTGGCTATAGTTGTGGCAGTGTTGCCATGCTGTCAAAGCGATTAATGTAATGGTGAGAAATCTCATGCAAAGGCTACATCACCGCCATGACTAAAGCGCTCTTCCAACACTGGGCGTCATGCCTATTGTTCATTTCATTTTTACAATTGTCGCTGCCACACCTGCCACTTTGATCCGAATACAAAAGCAACACCTGCCATCGTCTCACAAGAAGGCCTAAAAGTGAAATTGGGTTGAGAAACCAGGGCTTACTTGGATTTGCTCCCAGGAGAAAGAGGGTGCCATTCGGCAACTTATTACAGCAAGTTCATTCAAACTAATTCTCCCAAAAAAAAAGGAAAAAAGGAAATTGTATAAGAAAAGAAAAAGAGAAAAACATTAATCACTCTCTTTTATAACAACTATTTGTGCTTTAGGCGAGAGGAATTTAGAGGTTCATGGATCGAATTTTAGGATTTAGGGTTTAGGGATGGAGGTTTAGAGTTTATTAGTGAGTGTTAGGGTTTAAATGGACCTATGGAAACGGGCAAGGGGATGGGGCTTTGAGAACAGGGGAGGAACGGCCCCATCCATCTCCGTCCTTCCATTTGGGGGGTGCTGTAACGAGGGGGCGGTTGAATTTGCCCATGTGGTCTTTGGTATGTCTTATAGTGCGGAAATGGCAGGATGACACTACGGACCATGACTCGTCACCAACCACCAACTAATTTTTGAAGGCTGGAAGCATGTGGGATCCCAGAACATGCCACCAAATATGCTCCCATGTAAGTTAAAGTGGGGAGGTTTGGATCCGAACCTGAGAGCCAGGCTCCACCGCCAGGTTGCTCTGTCACAGCTCAAGGCCACAAACATGCAATAGAAAGTTCAAAAGCGTCCTTGGTGTCCTTAGTGTCCTTGCTGTTTTACCGTACAATTAACTGTACCTGAAATGTTGCAATACACTGCTAATATGCTACCAAGTTGGAAGAAGGCACTTTTGTAAATCACTAAATACATTTTGGAGTATGAGTTATCAAATCATGCAATTTTATTGTGATTGCTTCTTTTAAATTAACATAAGCTTTTGTAAAAAAGATGTTGGAACTTGAGTAAGATGTGGATTTATGACTTTGAAGAATATATTTTCTTAGAAGTTGTTAAACAGTGCAGGTTTCTAATTGAAATGACTCACATTGATACACAAAAACTAACCAAAAGCAAAGGTTGTTCTTAGCAATGTGACCCACTCAAAGTACGGGTATATTTCTCTCAAGCCCTACAGTAACTCCTATCTCTACCTAGAAACATTTTAACCCTTAACCCCTAGGTACCGTGACAGTTTTACACCAAAAACACTTCAAAATTGTTGGATTCTAGTGCAATGAACAAAGAGGGAAACCAAAACTTTGATTTCTAGTTCTGACTGTGGGATCTCAATTAAGACTTATTAAGTAATATACTCTCAAAAGTTGATAAACTTTGACCACACGGATTGAAAGATTATAGCGTTTGAAGTCAAGCAAATGGTTCATTTTCTTCCTTGCGTTCAGTGGATCAGCAGACTTTGACTTCACTTGGTGTCAAATTTTTGCACTACACAGGGTCTAAATCCATTACCATCTTGTTAAGCAAGATGTTAGTTCCCTATACACCAATTTTCAGAGGTAGAGGACGAGTGTAGCATATTCAAAACAATTGTGCAAGGAGTGGAGGTTCAAAATTTGCCAATTCACACTTTAATTTTTGTTGAAATTAATATGTTTTCGATTGAATATCCGAATGGTCAATAAGAAGGCTTACACCACATATTGTTGTGGGAAAAATAAAAAGTGAAAAATATAAAGATATACAGGTTTAATGTGGAAAAGAAGAAGTTCTTTGGTACCTTGCCCGACAATCAGTGACAATGTGTGAAAATGTTTGACTTGGGTTGGTATGCTATTTCTCACTAGAGACAAGAAATTTTTTTGGACAATATGAATGGAAATAATACTACTTGCGAGTATTGAAAATCTCACATTCAATAGAGTGTCCTAGTAAAAGTTTTTGGAGGTGCCCGGGGTGCCCGCTCTCCCCATTTGAAATTCAAATCCGTATAACTTTTTCATCAAATGTCCAATTTTGAAAAAGTTTGTTTTTCCACAGAGGTCTTGGTAATGTCTTTCTATAGTAAAAATTTCAAAGATGAATGTTGGAAATTGACACCATAGGAACCTTTACCGAACTTCCAAAAAGCCCATTTTTTACACTTGGTCCTTTAGGGGTTAAACTTCACTGAAGAACAACATATACAAGCACATATTTCAATATGTGGAATATTGGAAATGTATTAGCCCTATCAGGACAAGAGGCCTATAGTTGACCCACTCAAAGCAGGGAAGAAAAAGAACGGTTTTCTCTACTTTAAACACTATAATCTTTCAATCTATATAGTCAAAGTTTATGAAATTGTGTGAGGACGTTAACCAAAAAGTTTTAATTTAGATCCTACGGTTAGATGTATAAATAAAAGGCTTTGATGACCTCATTACTCATTGCACTGAAACGAGCAGTTTTGAAGTGTTTTAGGTGTGATAATGCCTTGGGGTTAAACTTGCTCAAAACAACTTTCAGGTGCAAAATCATGATGGGACATGCTAGATGACCATAAATTTCCCCATTGGACGTTTTTGGGGGAGTGGGGGTGGGGACAAAACATGCCCCTATTTTTATATAGGTGGGGCCTCCTAAAGACAAACAAAACCCTATTGGTGGTAATATTACCAAGGTGAGCCCGTGTAGTAATTTGGGGCCACTTGCCCGGCCAAGGAGAATTGACCCCCTCGCTCGTCCTTACCCGGGGGGGCCACAAGGTGGTGGGGCCAAACATGGCCCCTATTTTGTTTTTGGCTGGGGTCCTATTTTTAGGAAGAGAGGGTCCTCGAAGGTAAACAACAGCCGTAGGACCAAATTTGTCAAAAAAATCTAAAAAAAGCCTTTGGACCCCCCAAAATAAGAAGGCCAGAAAAATGACCCCATGCTACTAAGATGGGGGCCCACCTCGGGTAAGGACGAGCGAGGGGGTCAATTATCCCTAGCCCACTTGCCCTATGTTTGACATAAAATTTACCAAACAAAGTTCCTTTTCACCCCTTAAAATAAGAGAGCGAGAAAAATAACCCCATACAATTCAAATGAGAGCCCACCCTCCGAAAAACACTTGATGGGTCAAATATGGGTGTCCAGACATGCCCATGCCCACACTGCCAGCTTGGAAGGCCTCGACAAGTGGTGGCATTTGTAAAAAGAACCAATGTGATTCCAATGAGTTGTTGTTCCACATCCTACATCCAATGATGAAGCTATGGCAAATTGAAGGCTTGCATGGTTGAGAGTGACCGCAGAAAATATCATTGGAACACACGCCTAAATATATGACGAATGTAGTGCCTACCTGCATCCACAATGAGATGCAAATAGTGTCGACGGTTGGCTTAGAATGACCTCCGGTTCCCAGCCTCACAACAAGCCATGTGGCTCCCTGCCTTCAACGCTCCTGGCCATGCGAATGTTTGAAAGCGGACAAGGCTTGTACCTTTGGAATCCGGGATCTATTCTTAGGAGTGGGTAATGGTGGGCGCAATCATGATGGACCACTTGCATTGGTTACTGGTAAAGTCTTTGCGACTGCGTTCAAAGCATAGGGCTGTTCAACTTCATTGGCTGCCAACAAACTTAGAACACCCATTGGTAATGTTGACAGTAATTTTGACGTACACTAACTATGGTATTTACGGGTGGTTTACACTATAGACCAAGAGCAGTGACCAAGGAAAATGGATTAATTCCATGGTCACACTTTAGAAAAATGTCATTTTTAAACCCCTTGGGCCTCTCACTAAGTGTAAACCGGACTTGGACCGGGAGGAATGACCATGTACTAGAAAGTGGGCGTGCTGATTTTTTAAATGAATGCCCAAAAAGGGTAGAATTGCCTAAAATAACAAAGAAGATAAAACAAGCCAAAAAGACAAAAAGAGTGGCCGTCATTGTATCTATAGTAACATTGGGGCGCCTCCAAATAACCACCAATTTTTATTTTTTAAATCAATTTAAAAATAATAAAATGGCATTTCAGGCCCATGGTCTCCTCGATAAGCAATGGGAGAACCCTTTTTGCCTCTCTCACCGCAAAATCCGGGGGACTCTTCAACATTATCCACTAGGCCTACTTCTAGGCCTTTTGAGGACCTCAAATCCTTTAGTCACTCTTCTATTTTTCTCATAGTGTAAACCCAAGTCATCCCGGGACGAGTTGATGGAGCCATTCACAGATTTTAGAGGTGCATGGGACGAGTTTTTGGTCCGTAGTGTAAACCGCCCCTTAGGTAGTGTACATTGAAATTATGATAATCTCAGTGCACTTTGTGGGCCAGGGTGAATTGACCCCCCTCATTGGGAGGTCAGTGGATGGACGGAGGTGGACAAGGTCATCCCCTCCTTGTTCCCTTGCCCGTTCTCGCAACCCCGTTCCCCTAGCTTCATTTGAACTCTAAACCCTAAACACCACCTATCAACCCTAAACTCTACATGGTGAACCCTAGCTCCTAAACCCTAAACCCTAAAATCCTCATGAGGGTTTTCTAAATCCTAAAACTAGGTTATAGGGGGAATAAGGAGGGGAATGGTCCTCGTCCACCTCCATCCATCCACTGACCCTCCAATGTGGAGGTCAATTCGCCCTGGCCCACTTTGTGCTCATGTGTCAATTGGATTAACCCTTATGTTAAGTTTTACACCAAAAACACCTGCAATGGGTAAGGATGGAAATTAGAACTCTTATTTCCAGTTTTGACAGTAGGATCTCAATTAGACTTACTAACCCCTAAATTATCAAGCCATTTTCGAACCAATAACACTTCAAAACTGCTCGTTTTAGTGCAATGAGTACGGAAGAAAATCAATTTTTTAATTTCTAGTTTTAACCGTAGGATCTCAATCAAGACTTATTAAGTAAAGTACTCACAAAATTTCATATGTAGTGACCGCACGGATTGAGAGATTATAGTGTTTGAAGTACAAAAAAGGGTTCATTTTATTCCCTGCGTTTAGTGGATCAACAGACTTTGACTACACTTGGTGTCCAATTTTTGCACTACACAAGGTCTAAATTCATTGCTATCATGTTAAGCATGATATTAGTTCCTTGTACACCATTTTCTAGAGGTAAACAAAAGGTGTAGCATATTCAAAAAAAATTGTGCAAGGAGTGGAGGTTCAAAAATTGTCAATTCACGTTTTGTTTTTTTGTAAAATAAAAAATGTTTTAAAATGGGAATCGGAATGGTTGATGAAAAGGTTTACCCCACGTAATGCCATGGGGAAAATAAAAAGTAAAAAATATGAAGATCTCTAAGTTTTATGTGGAAAGGAAGAAGATTTTTTGGTACCTTGCTTGACAATGTGCGACTATGTGTGATAATGTTTGACTTGGATTAATATGCTATTTCCACTAAAGACAAAAGATTTTTTTTGACAATATGAAAGGAAGTAATATTATTTGCTAGTATTGGAAATCTCACATTCAGTAGAGTGTCCTAGCAAAAGTTTTTGGAGTTGCCGAACGTGTCTCCTCTCCCCATTTGAACTTCAAAACCTATAACTTTTTCATTAATTATCGGATTGAGGAAAAAATTGGACTCACACAAAACTTTTAGTAATGTCCGTCTACAGAAAGAAGGAAAACAATTAAAAATAATATTTTTAAGTGACACAGGAGGATCCTACTCGAACTTCAAGAGCACCTCAATGTGGCTCTTGGTAATTTAGGGGTTAAGTAAGATACTCACAAAATTTCATAAACTTTGACCACCGGGATTGAAAGATTACAGTGTTTGAAGTCAAGAAAATTCATAGTTTTCTTCTTGTGTTGAGTGGATCTGCAGAGTTTGACTTTACTTGGTGTGAAATTTTGCTCTACAAAATGTCTAAAGTGTTCAACATGATATTGTGTGTTCAACCATCGTGTTGAACATGATACTAGTTCCTTGTACACCAATTTTTTGAGGTAGAGGTAGGATGTTATATATTCAAAACAATCGTGTAAGGAGTGGAAGTTCAAAATTGTCAATTCACTATTAAACTCAATGTGATCTTAATATGTTTTTGATTGAAAATCGAAATGGTCAATAAGAAGGTTTATACCACATACTGTTGTTGAAAAAGTTTAAAAATGTGTAAAATATTTTGACTTGGGTCATTATGCTATTTTTCATCTAAGCAAGATTTTTTTTACAGTATGAAAAAGAAATAAAATTACTTGCTAGTATTAAAAATCTCCCATTCAATAAAACACCCGCTCTACTTGAATCTCACTATATGCCAATTTGTTGACATTTAGTGTGTATACTGATACATTCAATGTTAAATGACTATATTATGTATTAAACACAAATAAGTATTTATTATTTAAATACTTATTATGTAATCTTATATTTCATTTGATATGAATATTCATATAATTCAATACATTACAAATAAAATATTAATAAATTTAAATATATTGTTCGTATAAATATATTTTTTCTCTTTTTAACATTTATTAATTTAAAATTATAATACATTTCCTATATTTCATTTGAAAACACTTAGAACATTTAAAATTTGTCATTTTCAATTACAATGCTTGTTCCTTTAAAAAAATAAATTACATTATAGTTCTTTGTATTAGATGAATTGTTACTTAATCAACATCAAAAGTAAAAATGTTAAAATTTAACAACAACCAATTATTAAAATTATTAAGATGATTATTATTATTGCTAATGATTTCTACATTACTTAACTTCCAACCAATACATTTATAATAGTATTTTGTATTTGCAACACTAACTACAAACTCAAAAGTTTTAAAAACAATAAATATACCAATGTAACAACATTAAATGTCAATGTAAGGGTTAATTGTCAATAAATGTAATATTTGGTCGTAGTTAAATTTTAACATGTTTACATTTGGTGTTGGTTAAGTAACAATTAATCTAATACAAAGAAAAGTAATCATAAAAAGAAAATGAAAAAACAAGCATTTTTAGTAACATGAATTATTTTTTAATGTTCGTAACGCCTCATCTGTTTTCCTCCCAACCTCACATCGTAGAATTTTCATAGCAAGCGGGCGTTAAGAGATTTCACGACCTAAAGCCTGCCATGGGAAAAAGCCCGCGTAGGCATTGAGAACCAATGTGGTGTTACGCCGGAAAAGGCCCTTCCGGTCGGGCTTCTTCTTATATTTATTGTTTTCAAATGAAAAATAGAAAACGTATTAAAATTTAAAATTAATTAATATTAACAAGTATATAATATATATTGAAATGATATCATAGTATAAAATGGGCCATAGCGCGAGGCGGGAGCCAAAAAGTTACGAATAGAGAGGAGTGTGTCGCAGGAGCGTAAAGCCGGGCGAAAAAGTCACGGATAGAGGAAAGTATAAAGCGGGGCATAAAAGTTACGGATAGAGAAAAGGTGCGCCCCACGCAGCATGAAGGTAGGTCGGACCCGAACCTCCCCCGAACCTCACCCGAACCTGGCACCGACCGAAGCGCAGGCAGTTCATCACCTTCCCCGACTTCAGACACAGCCCACTCTCGCTGCGATGATCCTGCAACAGTCTCACGACATGATCCAGATAACACACCACATTGTCGTTGCTGCTCCAACTTAGCCGACTTCTGCCCTTGATCCGTGCTCGTCGTTGCGTTCCTTGACCTGCCTCCGGGTCTGGTCCGCCACGGATATGGCTCTGCACGAGCCCGCCGCCTGCTGAAGCACTCGCCACGCACACGTTCAGGTTGAGGAGAACGCTTCGTTGGAAGAGGTGAGCAGTTGCGTCCGTGGTTTCGTTTCTTCCTGTTTCTTGGAGTGGACGATGGTGCGTTTTCAGGCGTGGATTTCGTGAGAGTTTTGTTGGAATGGCTTCTTTAGGGAGGGATGTGGAATCAGAAATTGCACGAAGAGGTCTGGCGTGAAATGGCTGAGTTGTGAGTTGTTTGTTTTATTACGGGAGGAGGTTCTGGTTTTTTTTTTTTTTTTGTTTTGTTTTGGAGGCGAGCGTTTTTTGTAGAGGATTTTTGGAGAGTTACGTTGGCAGTTTCTTCTCGTGGACGCGGTTCCGCGGCCTGCTCTCAAGGGTTGCGGCTGACTTCGTAGGTGAAGAGTGAACGTTCAAGGGTTAGCGTTGTTGAATCTTTATTGACGAGGTTTGGTTTCGGTTCCTGGACTCTTGGATTGCGTTGGAGGAGGTTGTGATGTGAAGGTTGAGAGGGAAGTGAAGACAGGAAGCGCAAGAAAATGAGCCTCCCTTGGTTGAGTGTACTGAATATGAGGAGCGTTTTCTGTAGAGTTAGGTTGGCAGTCTTCCTTCTTGTACGCGGAACGATTCCTTGTCGGTTTTCAAGGGGAGAGGGGTTTGTTTAATTTCAATTTGGATTCCTAAGACGGTGTTGGTAGTCATTTTGTGGTAGTCTTTTAGTATGGTACGCTGTGCTGTTACATTGGGCCGTGCTGAGAGCTGTTGAAATTATGGAGGTGTTCGTTCCATTCACGTGTTTCTGTTGCAGAGAAGGCCTCGCACGCGGAGTTACTGTGCGTTGGTTTGTTTTCCGTTCGTGCTTGGTCTGTCGATTTTGATTTGAGAGGTTTTCTATCCAGCGTTGCAGCACAGTCTTCTCGCCGTCTTGTCTTTTCCTGCTCGCGTGTCTCCCAAGGAAGCATCGCAGAGGTTGGTTGTAGAGCTAGGAATTTTGCAGCCGTGGATGTGATCTTTAGAGGAACAGTTTGGCAATGTTGGGAGGTGTGTGTGACCGCTGTAATATTTTTTCTGTTGTAGGTTTGATTGTGGAGGCCATGGCTCCCTGGGATGCGACCACCGACGCCCGGCCCGGTGTTGGAGCCGAGAAGGCGTTTTCGTTTTTGTCCAAGAGTATTTCTGAGGTGCAGAAGTCGGCCGAGTCCGATATTAAGCTCATCAAGTCTCGTGTGAAGTCGTTCAAGAGCCTGTCGGAGACGCTGGACAAGGAGTGGGAGAGCCTGAAGATCCCTGCGGTGGACAATCTGAAAAACTCTGGGAAGATCTTGAGGATGATGACAGACACCAGCAAGCAAACTGCAGCAGGGAGCGCAACAACTGACTTTGGGTTTCTGAAGAGCCTCCGGCCGACCTTGTCTGAGTTTCAGCGCTCCTTCTCCGACTCCGACTTCCAGAGCCACCACCGAGATGATTCCAAGGGGATGGACCTCTGGCTCCGCAAGCCGTCGTTCTCCAAAGATGCCGAGTCTGGGTTGGATCTGTTCTCGGGGAAGGCGCGTGACGGGCTTCGAAACGAGTGGTCATCTACCCGGAAGATGGGCGACAGGAGGATGGTGATCCGAGACTGGCAGAAGGGGACCAGGAGGAAAAAATCGAGCAGGAGGTCGCAGCCCTCGTCCGTGGATGAGTGGGTTGACGATTGGGAGCCCCTGCGGCGCGTGAAAGAAAGTGTGAAGGAGAGCTTGCAGGAGCTTGAAACTACTGCTGCTACAAGCAAGACGCCCTCAGAGTTTTTTGAAAACGTTAAGAAGACAGAGTTTTATGAGAACGTTAAGAAGAATCTGGTCAGTCATCTCTTTGTTCTGTCTCTTTGGATGAACTTGTGGTAAACAATGGAGAAAAAGATTCCCTTATCCTCTTAAAATTAACTTTGTGTGTATCATTCTTGTGCTGCAGAAGCTTTCAACAACGGTAGATGCGAGTAAGGAGCAGTATGGATTGAACGTTGCACCTTTGGATGTACCAGAGCTTCTAGAGAATCTAGTGAGGCAGTCTGAGCCCCTGCTCGATCACCTCGGTGTCAAGAAAGGTACATTTTAAGCTTTGTACTAACGAAGGGTTTATTTTATCTGGAAGTGGCTAGTTATATTTCGTTGAAATATTTTGAGTTTTGAGAGCTTCGGCAGATCACGCTATTTTGCATAGCTAGGAAGAAGGCGACACAATTTGAGAAATAGTTTTTTTCTCGAGCACATGTACTAAATGGTGAGATTACTTCATATGCAGATGTTTCTGAGAAAGTATGTGATCTCATTAGGAGCTGTAGGCGAGATGATCAACATGTCTTCCCACCGACCAAGATGAAGAGAGAAGCTCGATCAGGAAAGGAGTCCAGCAAAAGTCAAGACAACCTGGACCTGCGTATTTCGAGTGTTTGCCAGAGTACGGGCTACAGGTACAAGGGGGGTTTGTGGAGTGACCATGAAGATGCTAAAGAATCCAACGAACAAGGCGCTCGTCGTAACATCGCAATTGTTACAACAGCAAGCTTGCCGTGGATGACAGGGACTGCAGTAAACCCACTCTTCCGGGCTGCGTTTCTTGCTAAAGCTGGGAAACAGAACGTTACACTTCTGGTGCCTTGGTTGTGCAAGAAGGACCAGGAGCAGGTTTATCCAAACAAGATGACTTTTGATACTCCCGAGGAACAAGAGAGCTATGTCCGTGATTGGGTGGAAGCTCGTGTTGGATTCAAGTCTGACTTCAAAATCGCATTTTATCCTGGAAAAGTAAGTGTACAGCTCATTAAAGTCTGAAGTTATTTGATGCTTGTGCTACTTTTGGCTCGATGTGTACTAGTAAAGGCGAAAATACATAGTTGTGATGTGTGTTGGTCTTTCGTTGCAGCACTCTGCTTATCCATCTGTATGCAGTTCGAAGCAGCTGAATGCTTTGTTGGATGTTACATTTACTTCGACATGTCGGTTCTTAGAATAAGGTTTTGATGTTGTACGCATGCTCGTATGTTGCGCAGTTTTCGTCATACAAACGAAGTATCTTGGCGTCTGGCGATATTTCTGAGTTCATTCCGAAAGAGGAAGCAGATGTTGCTGTGCTCGAGGAGCCTGAACATTTAACATGGTTTTATCATGGAAAGCGTTGGACTGATAAATTTCAGCATGTTGTTGGAATTGTCCACACAAACTATTTGGAGTACGTGAAGCGAGAGAAAAACGGAGCAGTTCGAGCTTTCCTGCTGGAGCATATCAACAACTGGATGGTTCGTGCTTATTGCAACAAGGTACGACCATCGTCCTTTTCTGTCTTTATTTTTAGATCATTAATTGATGAATCTAATCTGTTTTTCCAATATTTTCGATTCTTTTTGACAAGTTTATAAAATTCTCTATTTTCAAGGGTATATATCTTAGTATCTGAATGTCTTGGTTTTTCTGTGATTCTTCTACTCGTTGAAGCCAGGCAGTAAAATGATCATTTTTCTTGTTCAGGTATTGCGACTCTCAGCAGCTACCCAAGAGCTGCCAAGGGCTTCGGTTGTCAACGTTCATGGAGTTGGCCCAAGGTTCTTAGAGACAGGCAAGCGATTGGCAAGTGAGTCTGAAGAGGGGAAGCCTACTTTCTCAAAGGGCGCCTACTACTTGGGCAAAATGATATGGGGGAAGGGGTATAGGGAACTTGTTGATCTATTTTCAGAGAATAAGGATCGGCTGTCCAACGTGGAGCTGGACGTGTTCGGATGTGGTGAAGATTCGCACGAAGTCCATGCAGAGGCACAGCAGAATGGGCTCCGTATGAAGTTTCACCAGGGTAGAGATCATGGCGATCATTCACTCCACGGGTACGATAATCACTCAAGATTGCTTTGCACTGATGTATGCTCTTTAAGTAGAATGAATAGTCCCAACGAGGCATAGTCACAATAATCTTTTAAAAGTGGACTTAGTCGCCTTTGTGAACATCGCAGGACTAATCCCCTGACAAGTAAATCTTTCGACATGTGCAGATACAAAGTTTTCATCAACCCAAGTTTGAGCGATGTGGTGTGCACCACCACGGCCGAGGCTCTAGCGATGGGAAAAATCGTAGTGTGCGCAGATCATCCATCCAACGACTTTTTCCGGTCCTTCCCTAATTGCTACATTTATCGGACGCCCGAAGAGTTCGTGGAGAAGGTGCAGCAAGCTATGGCTTCAGAGCCAGAGCCTCTCTCTCCAGAGCTACAGTATCTCTTATCCTGGGAAGCCGCCACGGACCGGTTCATCGACTCTGCTGGTCTCGACAAGCTACCGCCCAGAGGCGCCAAAACAAGCGCAAAGAAACAAATTGAGATCGGTGAGTGGGCACTACCACTTGTTTCGGACCTCATCCTGATTCCCTTATCCCACCGTTTCTCACCAACTCTTACGATTTCTTCAGGAGAGGAAGTTGAGAAGAAGACGATGACGTTATCCACATCAACACCTGACCTCACTGGCATAGTGGACAAGGGTCTCTACTTCGCGCACTACGTCCTCTCCGGGATTGAGCCATGGCGGCATCTGATGGGAGCCGAACCAGACACAATGCACATCGAAGCGCAGCATTGCAAGGACCTGGGGTTGCCGCCTCCCAACGTACAAAGGCCCGTGTACGGGTGGTAGGAATCTCGATTTTTCTCTCTTGGATCTGAGGTACGGTGTGCACTGCTACGGGACTATACATAGTGATCTGAGTGTATGGTATGAATCTGTGTGCAGTATTCTTTTGGTAGTGATGAGAGTAGAGTGGATATAGGGTAATGTATAGTGGGGTTCCTTTCCACTGCCCCAACCAAAGCTTGTACAATATCTTTCTTGTCAAAGACTATTTTTCACGCTTCACTTGTCCGATGTTATTTACCTGGACTGAGACGTCAACTAGAGGGGTGAGGCTGGAAAATCTCTGGGCTATCACGTGGGCTGCCATTTGTTGTAGTATTGCAAAGGTGAAATGGACGCAAGTGAGCAAGTGGGCTGTGAGGACAAAATCAGCCGAGTTGTGCGCTTGAACTCAGGTGCTGGTGATTTACTCATTACGCTGCGGCATCTTCTCCTTCGCCTTCGCCTTCGCCTTCGCCTTCCTTCGGTTCTGGTTCAGGCTCTGGAGGAGGCGGTGGAGGGGGGAGGTTTTTGCAGTGGCATGTTTCTCCAAGGTGGCAGTGCCTTCTGCATTTCACCTTGCAAGCCAGTGGGTTCTTCTCTCGGAGGTACAAGGCTACAAACTTTACTGGTCTCTCAGGCCTGTCATGCACACTTTCATCAGTTTCCATTTAGATACTCGTCGATTTCCATATCACATTAAGACAAAAGATATGTAGCGTTTTAGTTCATTACACTCGAATGAACGGCAAGGAAATTTGAGGTGTTGAAAGGAAGAGACTTGCCCTGTAACATGGGGTAGCTTGGGCATGTATTGGGAATCCCTTTTTATCATGTAAAGTTCCGGGTGAAATGAAGAAAATGTACTTATCCAACTTTGTATTTGGAGTTACCCTTCTAACAACTAAATTTTGGAGGTTCTAATGCTCCCGTTACGGTTCAAATTAGTGATTTGTGACTGACTAGAGTTATGTTGAATGAAACTCCTCTGAGTTTATATAATTTCCAACTTTCTTTTTTATTATCTCGTATCCATTTGACATAGAAAATCTACTATTTGTTCAAAATGTGTAAAATAAAGTATTCTATATTATACTTGCAATAAGGACAGGTCTTGATGAAGAGAGGTGTACGGTGTATGAGATATCATTTATATGTATTCTATGTCCTCAAATTGTAGTTTTATATTCCTTATTATGGTTAAAAGTTTGTTATGTATGGTATGTTTTAAATACAATAAGAAAGCGATGAATATTTATAAACAAATTTTATTGAAACTACAATGACTTCATTTTCTACATCTTTCCCATCCTTAAACTTAAGAATTGGTCAAAGTTTGTACCTTTCAATTACAATTAATTGCATGGCCTCAAGGATGAGATCATACACCTTTTTAGCCATCTGTAGATAAATATCCAATATATATGTATAAGATCATGCAATTTATATTATTGTACACATTCATTGAAGTATGTATATAAAATTTTAGTGTAAGTGACTTGATAATAATGGAATATATATAACATATCACGTTCATGACTCATAAGTCATGAGATGGAGGTAGAACAAACTTATATGTCTTGTCTTATAATGTATTACGTACAAAATCATTTTAAATCACATATTTGAGTAACTGAGAATAACCTCAAATTCATGTTGTAGTCATGTGAGAAATAATCAAAACTTGTCATTTAAACCAAGAGCTACACATCCATCCAAAAGCTCTCAATAAAACTTGAAAGAATCATCAGTTTTTTTGTATGACGATTTTATTGATAAGCCATGTAAATACCAAATATTCTCGTACAGGTTCTTCTTCTTGTGGCGGCTCAGGTGGAGGCTAAAAATTTAAAATAAAAACAAACAAGTTGTGAGCATCATGAAATTACCTACTCTTAATACGTTGGTGTAATTAAATTTCTTTAAAAAATATCTTGGGGATACCAATCTTGTTTATATATTATTATTCTTTAACATGCTATGGTCATTATTTACCTCACTTTTAGCAAGTGAAGATGTTATAAACATTTAGTTAAATGAATGAGTTGATAGCTATAACAAAGTTTTTATAGATATTTTATTTTCTAAAATCTTAGTCGTACAATTTTTTTCATAAAAGGACAATCTTATTCAATATGGAAGAGCATGGTGGGGTCTCTCAACTATAATCCTTTTTAATTATAAAAGATTTTTGGTGTGGTTTTTTTTTTATTGAAGTTAGAATTTACTATTAGTTCCCTATCAAAGTGATGAAAGCTAGTACATGACTAAACCTTGAATATTAATTTGGCTTTTCTTTTCAATTTAATAATGAAGATACGTTTAGTTCTTTAAAAGAAGGGGGAAAATCATGTTATTCTTGTTTCACTTTACAAATAACTCAAATATGTTACACTCTTCCGTATAAGTTTTATCAAATAAATAAAATCTATGAAATTCTTTTATGTATGCTTTTAACTAAATTATGCTTTTTATGTTAGTTACTTCAAATTGAGGACCTTAGAAACAATTTTATTTGAGAACTTTGAAAATGACACAGTTTGAGAACCTTTGTTTTCCTTTATTTTAGAATATTAGGGATTAACATAGAAATATAGTGTACAAAAAGGTTTTTAGAAAGAAGATCTACATACCTTAACAAGCCAAGGATATGGAGGTCCATAACATAATTCAATATTTTGAGGCAATTTATGGGCTGGACAAGATTCAAGTAGAGAATCGAATGGCTCGGGATAAATCCATGTTGAAGGAGGAGGCCATGCTGGCCATTCTTCCCATGGCGGTACAACTATAGTGGTCATAAGTTAGATGAGGTTATAAGTTAGTGGCATTATAACTCATCAAAGGTATGACTTATGAGAGGGGTGAGTATACTCAAAATCTTCACACATCAAAATAGTTAAAATTATTTGAATTCAATGAACACAATTTTGATTGTATAAGCAACTTTATAGCATTATTATTACATAACATATAGGCAAGGAATGCCTCCTACTATGATAAATTGGTTCTCATTATTAATTTATATAATATTGACATTAAAAAATATGTATATATATATATATAATTTATAAATTCATTGTGTATCAAGAATGCTTACATGGAAGACATTCAATCTCACGTAAAGAAAACTCTGGATATTCCTCAATTTTAAGCACGGGAGTTGTTGAATCAATATTGATTTCTACCACTTCTTCCTCTTTTTCATCCTTCTTTGGCATTTTCTAGCACAAGTTACTAATCAAAATCCACGACCAAAATGTTATATTAGTATCTACATATCACAAAAATAAATAACACATGCATTTCTTGTCACATTTAAATATTATGTGCTATTTTCTACATTGGCCTATGTAAATTTCACCTAAGTTAAAGAATTATTTTTCATGATCTAATTGACTTTCTTTACTTCAAATTTATATATGAATCAAAGTATGGAAATGGCTTCTTTTCAATAAAGACTAAAGTAGTGATGGTCCATATATTCTATGTATTTAGGTTATTATTGTTCTGACATGTTTTCCACATTACTTGCTTTTGAAGATTTCAGTAAAGTCTTAGGGTTGTAGGGTTTTTTAATTTAGGAACAAAAACTAATGCAATAAAATATGAAACAACAAAAAACAATTGTTTTTCCTTACAATTAACACCAGAAAGCTACGTATCCCTCCAAGTGTGCCTATTCGGATATGAAAAGTGGCACAACCATCTTCTACATTGTACACATATCTAGAGAATATTTTTATAACCGCCACTTATCACTTAAGGGATTTGAGGGAAGTAAGGATTCAAGTGAAGTAGGAACTTGACGGACTAGGGACTTGGGGGACTTGGAGGAAGTAGTTACTCACGGAAGTCGGCCCGTGTACATACCCGTCATTGGATTATACACAAGCCACATTTGAATGATCTCAGCTCACCTCTATTGAAATATAAGAGGAAGAAAACAACCTTATCCAATTCCCAAATGTTCTTGAGATTCTTCTTCAAAGTGTGTCAAGGTTGCACTAAGTAGAAAGATGGACTCCGGTCTTCGAAGGAGGTTGATACAAATATGTTGTTTGTTCGTCCCTCCCAACAAGGAGGGCAACGGTGGCAGTCCGACCCAATGAAGAGGATCCTTTATTTCCGGTGAGTCCTCTCCCTAGACAATGCCAAATTAGCTTTTCACAAGGTGCCCATGAAATTTGTTTCCCAAGAATATCATGTAGAGGGATAATAATATGCGTGAGGGATACTGGGTGTGAGGTTTTGGGAGTCTCACTCTCAGCGACGTTCTCTCCTAGAGAGGTTTGTGGAAATGAACAAGGTTGAAATTGAACGGGTATTACAAACTCTACATGGGATGCACCAAAATGATTCTTCCTAATAAAGAAGGGGGAGTAATACTAGGGGAAGAAACTTTATGAAGGTGATACAAAATTTCTATCTAGTGTACAATCAATGTCATGTGAGACAAAGTATTTGGAGGTCAAATGCTTTTGAATGATATGTGCTTTCCCATATGAGCTATTGAATTGGGATTCCATCTATGGAAAATTAGTATCATTTAAGGTATTCATGTCTATGACCGCAGTGTGTATATTTGGAAAGGACGCAATATAATAAATTCTTAGTCAATGATAAAAACTTAGTATTACAACTCTAGCCCAACGTGATTTCATCATTTTTCTATTAAAAATATGGATTTTAAACAATTTTCAAAGCAATATGCCATATTTAGTCCATTCTTGCCAAAAAGTACCTTCCATAAGTGTTGACAAAAAAGAAAGATATCATGACCAATAGTAAACCTTAATTTGGAACTGTGAAAGTTTGATTGGATAGCAATGTCATGGAAATAGGGTTGAAATGTAATCATTTGTAAAGTGACATTAACAAGATGATGGTGGTAGTGGGTTCCATTACAATTGATCCCATGGTTTAGTTCTCACTACTTTTGAAATTTTGCAAAATAGAGTGCTTTGGAAAATAGGGTCACATGCAATATTAGGGATAATCAGTTTAGTAGCAAATCCATTGTTTTTCACATTACCCTTTTGTTTACTTACCTGAGGATTTTCTCATAGGGTGAGTTAATTCACAAAGGACATAATTTTCTTAATAACATTCTTAGTAAGTAAAGGGCTACATTTTTTTATATTGAGGGAATGACAAGGTTTCTAATAAATTTGCAATGTGCCATAGGCATATTGCGTAGGTGGCACATTTTGCAAGCTTTTCACGCTTTGGTCCTTGTGAGTAGAAAACATGAAAATTGAATAGAAATAGAGTCTATTTGTGAAGTCATTCAAAGTTTCCATAGGACATGCTTCTTTGGATTTATAATACTATTATTTGTTCACTCTCAATAGTTCCTAGATAAAATAATATTTGGTGGTCTTCCAACTGGAATTGTTATTAGCCTCTAAATACCCACAGTCTCAAGGTGGACTTTTGCAAATCTTGAGTAGTTTTCAAAGATTGCGATTTATAATTTCAATTCTAGAAATATTGTACAAAGATGCAAGAAGGTAAAAGCTACATAGGAATATAGTTTTTATCTTCATTGGAACTCACAGAAAATTAGTTATGTCATCGTAAGTGATTTTAGCCGAAAGCAAGAAAATCCAATATTTTTACTATATCTTTCCATCAAACATGAGATTTTCCATACAAATTTATAACACTGTTTATTTTGGTAAGGTCCCAAAAAATCTCTTTTTTCTACATTAAAATGAATATCCTAGACTCATACTCATTTCATTTTCTTTAAGTTCAAAAAGAAAGAATAAATTAGAAAATTTAGAGTTATGGAATTATTTATAAAAAGTTTAATTTATTATAGACTAATACGAATTTTGGCAATTTTTGCACCACATAATATTACACAATATATTAAGAAATTGCTTCACTTATGATCTACCTCTAAAAATTAGTTCCTTGTACAGTAGGGTGACATTCAAATTGGCGTTTGGGCAATTCCAGGGATGGTGTCCCACACTGCTGCCAACTTTGACGCCCTCCACAGGGCTGAAAAATTGTTCTTTTACCCTGAAATTTTGGGAACAGCATCACCTCTATGTTAAAAACATGCATACCAAATTTCAAGTCCAGAGGACCTATAAAACAAAAGATATTAAAAATTAACCACCATGGGGTAGCTGTGAGAAAAGTTTCTCAACCGCCAACTTTGACACCATCCCAAGGATTGAGGAAATTTTTTTTGCCCATGGAATTTTTGGAGTGAGAACACCTTTATGTTGATTACATGTGTGGAAATTTTCAAGTCCAAAAAATGCACAAAAAAAATCACATCCCAAATCTACCAACATGTGTAATTGTGAGAAAAAAAGGGAAAAACCATTTTACTACTTCCAACTTTGACACCCTCCCTAGGATTGAGGGTTTGTTATTTCAACATGAAATTTTTGATACATGGTAACCTTTATGTTGATAACATGTGGGAAAATTTTCAAGGCCAAAAAATGTATTCAAAAGAAGATATTCAAAATCTACTAACATGGGGGTTAGTTGTGAGAAAAGTTTCACAGCTGCCCACTTTGACACCCTCCCAAGAATTCAAAAAAATTTATTTGTCCATGAAATTTTGGGTATGAAGTCACCTTCACGTCAAATACAAGTGTGGAAAATTTCAAAATCCAAAAGATTTACACAAAAAACATATACCAAGTCTACCAACATGTATTGTTGTGACAAACAAAGGGGAAAGTTTACCACTACTTCCAACTTCAACACCCTTCCTAGGATTGAGTTTTTGTTGATACATAATGAAATTTTGGCCACAAGATCATCTCTATATTGGTAACATATGAGATAGATTTCAAAGCCAAAAGATGTATATACAAAAAAAAATTATTCCATATCTACCAATGTTTGTAACAATGAGAAACTATATTGAAGGGGCATATTGAGAATGTCAAATTATCTTTGACACCTTGTACTCTTCATTGATTTTATTCATGTGACTAAGCTACCAAACATAAATGCATCTTGAAAAGATCAATGAAATCCACATGTAGAATTGCAGAGTTGTTTTGTGTAGAAGAATCCACTTGTCATAAGGTTTGGTGTGCATTATGCACGTATGACGAGTTTTCTCCTCCAAATATCTGTTGAGCACTATGTAAAGGAAATGTTGTGTGTATTTTGTCATGTGATTTGTAATAGAGTGAATGTTGAGATGGTATTGAGAGTGAATGTTGAGATGGTATTGAGTGGACATATTAGATATGGGCTGAGTGTTGTTGACTGATTGAGTAGACAAATCACATATGGGCTGATCCATTGAGTGGGCATATCACATATGGGCTGATTTATTGAGTGGATATATATATATTTTTTTTTGAGTGTTGTTGACTAGTTTAGTGAGTGTTGACGAATCACATGTGGCATGAGTATGTCCAAGAGTATTTTTTGGTTCACTCAATTGATGCACATGCCATGGTTATCATCTAATGCACATGCCATGGTTATCACCTAATGCACATGCCAATGTGAGTGTTATGTTGTTGATTGATTTATTTAGTGCACATGCCATAAGCTGAGTCCTTTGTGTTTACTGAATTATATAATCCAATTGCCATAGGTTGAGTGTTATATTGATTACTTATTGAAGAGCATTTAGTATTGTATCAACATCATAAAAAATATTCTATAATGGCAATTTCAGATGAAATCCGTGCTCGCATTGTAGGTTTGAGTGAGGGAGGAAATACAGGAGTTCAAATTGCAGCCATTACTGGAGTTTCTGTTAGAAGAGTTCAGAGGTTAGTAAAAACGTTTAAAGAAGATGGAACTTATAAGCGCAAACCTTGCGGTGGAAGTCACGCTAAAAAACTTAGTGAGAGAGATGTGAATAATATTGTGCGTTATGCAAAAACTCATCGTCGTTCCTCGGTCTCAGAGATTACTAATATGTGCCGTACTCAAGTGTGTAGACGTACTATTCAAAGGGTAATACATAAAAGTGGTATTTTTAGTCGAATTGCAGTCAAAAAACCTTTTTTGACATCCCATCACATGTCTCAACGGTTAGCTTTTGCTCAGAAGTACCATGGATGGAGTCCAAAAGAGTGGGAGCGTATTGTTTGGACAGATGAATCTACTTTTGAGATTGGAAAAAGTTCTCGGCAAATTCATGTTTGGAGAAGTGCATATGAGCGTTATTCATCAAGTTGTATAGTTCCTACTTTCAAAAGTGGACGGACATCTTTGATGATTTGGGGTGCATTTGCTGGAGGAAAAAAGTCACAACTTGTCTTTATGCCAAAAACTCAACGTTCTGCTAAAGATTTTGTTGAAGTGGTCTACGATGGCGAATTGATTCATTTCTTGAGTAGACTTCCAGAAGGAGTGCTAATGGAAGATGGTGCACCTATTCATCGTAGCAAAACATGTGAAGAATGGAGACAAACCTACCAACTCGGAAAGCTCAATTGGCCTGCAAACTCTCCCGATCTCAATCCAATCGAGAATGTCTGGAGGATGCTAAAAGATGTTGTGCAACATGGCAAGGAATGCCCTAGAAACTTAGAAGTGATGAAGGTAGTTCTTGAAAAAGAGTGGAATTTGGTTAGTGGTACAAAGCTCCTTCAACTATGTCATTCTATGCCCTCAAGGTTACAAGCGGTGATTGATGCTAATGGAGGACATACACGTTGGTAGATATGGAATAATTTTTTTTGTATATACATCTTTTGGCTTTGAAATCTATCTCATATGTTACCAATATAGAGATGATCTTGTGGCCAAAATTTCATTATGTATCAACAAAAACTCAATCCTAGGAAGGGTGTTGAAGTTGGAAGTAGTGGTAAACTTTCCCCTTTGTTTGTCACAACAATACATGTTGGTAGACTTGGTATATGTTTTTTGTGTAAATCTTTTGGATTTTGAAATTTTCCACACTTGTATTTGACGTGAAGGTGACTTCATACCCAAAATTTCATGGAAAAATAAATTTTTTTGAATTCTTGGGAGGGTGTCAAAGTGGGCAGCTGTGAAACTTTTCTCACAACTAACCCCCATGTTAGTAGATTTTGAATATCTTCTTTTGAATACATTTTTTGGCCTTGAAAATTTTCCCACATGTTATCAACATAAAGGTTACCATGTATCAAAAATTTCATGTTGAAATAACAAACCCTCAATCCTAGGGAGGGTGTCAAAGTTGGAAGTAGTAAAATGGTTTTTCCCTTTTTTTCTCACAATTACACATGTTGGTAGATTTGGGATGTGATTTTTTTTGTGCATTTTTTGGACTTGAAAATTTCCACACATGTAATCAACATAAAGGTGTTCTCACTCCAAAAATTCCATGGGCAAAAAAAATTTCCTCAATCCTTGGGATGGTGTCAAAGTTGGCGGTTGAGAAACTTTTCTCACAGCTACCCCATGGTGGTTAATTTTTAATATCTTTTGTTTTATAGGTCCTCTGGACTTGAAATTTGGTATGCATGTTTTTAACATAGAGGTGATGCTGTTCCCAAAATTTCAGGGTAAAAGAACAATTTTTCAGCCCTGTGGAGGGCGTCAAAGTTGGCAGCAGTGTGGGACACCATCCCTGGAATTGCCCAAACGCCAATTTGAATGTCACCCTACTGTACAAGGAACTAAGTTACATGTACACCAAAATTGTACAAAATTTGAAACTTTTGTATTGTAAAAATTTGAGACCAAATGAAGTCAAATTCTATTGGTCTTTTCAACTCTAGGAAGAAGGAAAAACTTAATTTTTCACTTCAAGCACTATAATCTTCCAATCCATGTGGTCAAGTATTATCAGATTTTGTACGCATGTTTCTAGTAGTATAGTTACAAAATTTACAAATAAAAACAAAAACTTGGAACTTTGATTTCTAGACTTTTTAGTTGTTAACATTATTATACATGTTCATGAAGTGTATTTTCAATATTTTAGAATCATTATAATGTATTTCCATAGTTCTTTTGGCTGAAATTTAGGACCTTTATAATATGACACCAAATGCCCTATATGTCATATAATCAAGTATACGGCATATAAATGATTTGACAATCTCCTTATTTTCTAAACTTGTCCACTAAAAGGAAGCAACATGATTTGAAATGTTTAACTAAAAAATATAATCATTGATAAGATGTTTCCAGAAGCCACTAATTTCATATGTGGATTGTTGCAGTTTCAAGCCAATTTTGTCAAAAAATTATAAGTTTACTGTGGACAAGTGCTCGAGCCATTCTCTTCGGCTGCCTGTGGACATGGTTGATTCGGACATTGTCCTCACGTTCAAGACACTAATGGAGCATTGCCTTCCTCTGCATGTAATAGATTTGAAGTTTAGTGGAGGTGCCCACCCCCTTTTTCTCATGCCCAAGGAAAAGTTGAAAAAAATTGAGGTCATATGGTTTCAGCCGTGGCCCTTTGGTAAGAATCCTCTGTGCAATCTTGTGAAGAATCTGATTGAAAGCACTTCTAGGCTTAATATTGCTGGACGTAAGTTTAGTAACAAAACTCCTAGGAGAATCGGGATAACAAGAATGGAGGAAGCGAACATTCCCATAGAGAAGGGGATGAGAATTACTGGTCACCGTGATTCAAAATCATATCAGCAGTATAATGTTGCCTCGAACATGATCCACTCAAATGTGTGTGAACGTATCATCAATGGTGAGCTCGCCTCGGGTGTGGTTGGCAAGGTTGCTAAGTTCACTGACATTCTATTTGACGAAGAGCAGAAGCACAAACTGAAGAAGGTACCCCCCCAATCTCTTGATTTTTTTATTTTTTTGCTGAATGTTGCATTCTAATTTTGTGTCATTGTTTAGGAGGTGGGAGCTGTTGCTGTTTATAATCTGAAGGAGTGTACTTTGAACCCCGATATGGTAAATGCTTCGTCACATGTCGGTTATGAATCCAATGAATTTATAAACTTATTTTTATTATGAATTCTGTTATTTTTCAGGTTATCGTCCCCAATGTCAAGCCTGATCCTGACGCATCTGGATCAAGAATTGCACTCAAGGATGGGGTAAGTTGTGAAGTTTTGAAGTTATTTGAAGTTTTGTTTTGTTGTCTTGTTCTAATTTTGTTTTGATTGGAGGAAGGAACGAGCAGCTTTGTTTTTGGGAGCGTTAATAGGTGTAATTTTTTCAATTTCAACGGTGTTGATTCGTCTCTTGTATCGTCGTTGGTGGACCAGTTAAAGGTTAGATTTTTCATATTATGTTGTTGTTTGTTTGTTTTTAAGTTTTGACTCTGAATCTTTAACTATGTCTTGTAATTGAGTAGTATGCAGCTGGGAAGCAGATTGTCGAAAGTGGAAGCGGTTGACATGAAATCCTACTAAAGGTAATTGTTGTTTTATATCTGTGATTGTTTTATGTTCTTAGTTTATGATTTATTTAAGAACCACGTATGAGTGTGCAGGGTGGTTGCCGGTCATGATGCAAGCAACAGCCTGTAACATTGTGCAAAGATTGGTTGAGCCAGAAGAGATACACCTTTTTAAAATTGAATCTACCATTTAGATACTCCATCTATTCATCATAGCAACCTGTGCCAACAAAGACTTGTTGGCTGTGATGACGCATGCTGTGAGTTTCTCAAAATGATTGGAGCGCTCCAGAAAGGTTTGACAAATAGCGCCACCGGCTCCGGATTCAGAAACCAGGGGTGTAGCACCAGTTGTAGGGATTGTCCAAAGCTTCTATGATCCGCAGTTGTATGATTTTGTAGTTCATACTTTGTCTGGTTGTACAGTTTATAGAAATGTCTACGTTTTAACCCCTAAAGGACCACGACCTATTTCGCTCTAAAACTAGTCCAAAACTGCCACTGTCAAAAAGAGACATGAAAATTACATTTTAAAGTGAATTTTGGATTTTCAACCGTAAGATCTTAAAAAAGATTTCCATATAAACATGCCATCAAATTTTGATTGTAATCCACCGCACGGATTGATAGATTTTAGTGTTTAAAGTCAAAACAATGGTTCATTTTCATCCCTGCGTTGTGTAGATCAGCTGACTTTGACTTCATTTTGTATCAAATTTTTGCATTGTACAAGGTCTAAATCTTTTACCATTGTCTTAAGCATGATGGTATTTCCCAACACACCAATTTTAAGAGGTAAAAAAGGGGTGTAGCATATTCAAAACAAGTGTGCAAGGAGTGGAGGTTCAAAAATTGCCATTTCACGTTTTATTTTTTTGTGAACTACGTATGTATTTAAATGATGATCCAAACGGTCACTAAGAAGGTTTTCACCACATATTGTTGTTGAAAAAAAAAAAGTGAAAAATATGAAGATCTCCAGGTTTTATGTAGAAAAGATGAAGTTTTTTTCCCCCGTTGCCCGACAATGTGTGAAAATGTTTGACTTGGAATAAAATGCCTTTTTACACTAAAGACAATATTTTTTTTTGAAAAATTCTAAATAAGGAAATATTCTTTATATGTGTGAAAAACCTCAATGTCAATAGAAACTTTTGTCAAAATTTTTGGAGGTGCCCGAAGTCCCACTTTTGGCTTTAAGTGGTTCTAACTTTCAAACCACAAATGCAAAAAAAATAAAAAAAATCTCCACGAAGCTCTTATCAGATCCTATCTTGAAAAAAAAAATCAATTTAAAAAGATTTTTTTTGAATTGTAGGTACATGCCCAAAATCCAAAATGACCCCGGGGGGACGTTTGGTCCTTTAGGGGTTAAATGTTGTAACAAATATTGTAGCCATGGAGTAAAAAGTTGACATTGGCAACTCTTGTGTTTGTTTTGGTAGTATTCATTGAAACATGTATTTTAAAATGGGCATGCTTGTTTCTGTTGCAATTTTTTCTTGTTTGCAAAATTGTCCTAAGTTCATTGAACTATTCCAATACAAATGAGGATGTCTTCTAAAGTATGGCGTAGCCAATTAATCGTGTGACATTATAAAATGGAAAAAGTTGTTAATATTTATAATATTTTAGTGTAGTCTCGGTTTGAATTAACTTCAACTAGTGTTTAAAAAAAAATGTAAATTTAATTATTCCACTCCCTGCCCGGTCTTTCGCCGTGGGGGGCTTTTCACATGGCGGGCTTTTTGTCGTGAGGAATCAAGAGGCCCGCTTGCAGGAAGGGTTGTGGTGGATAATTGGTCACCATTCCTAAAGGACACGAACGGGCTCGGGCGTTACGTCATCTACTTAGTCTTAGTTTCTTTATCTCATTGTTATTTATTCCTACTTATATGAGATCTACTTCTAGACTTATATGAGATAATGTGGTAACCCTTTTGTTAGTTTGGATGGTATGGATTGAAACATGATTGCAGTCAAAGTGAAAAATTGTGTGCCTTGTAGGTACACTTGGTCCTGTAGGGGCTAAACATGATACACATGTCTAAAATTGTCAAAGTATCTTGAAATCTTTATAAGAATGTTGAAAATAAGAAAATCTATATCTACTTAACCCCTAATGACAGAAGTCCCAAAGTGGCCTTATGCAAATGTCCGACATGTTCCCATGGTTGCAATTCTTGTGTCGTACAAAGATGCAAGATGACAAGATGTACATGGAAAAATATTTTTTATTCTCATTGGACATATGGAAAAAAGTGATCCCATCTTATAGCAGAGCTTCTTGAGACCATGCATGTCGGGCAACTTCAAAACCTTCTCCTAGAATAGTCTTTTAAATGTCAAATTTTCAATACTTGCAAGTAATACTATTTCTGTTCATATCGTCAAAAATTATTTTCACACATTGTCACACATTTTAGGCAAGGTACCAAAAAACTTCTTTTCCATATAAAACTTAGAGGTCTTCATGCTTAACATGATGGTAATGAATTGAGACCCTGTGTAGTGCTAACACTTGACAGCAACTGAAGTCAAAGTTTGTTGTTCCACTGAACACACGGCAGAAAGTGAACCATGTTCTCTACGTCAAACAATATACTCTTTCAATTTGTGTGGTCAAAGTTTATGAAATATTGTGAGCGTGTTTTTTAACAAGTAATTAAGATCCTACAGTAAATTATCCCCACATTCAGGTTGGAAAAGAGAATATTATCTTCAAAAAATGGATAGATGAAAATAATGCTTGAAAATAAACATGGAGGATTTCAATTGAAATCCAATTAAATGTGGATTGTTTAGAGGTAAGAGTCATCAAAGTATATTGGTTGTAAGAGTTGCAAGATATGGAGAGACTAATATTACACCAATCATTAGAATCTTGCAAGAAATCTTATAAACTAGATGGAACTTCTACATGTCGTGTTGATAGCTTCACATTGACATGTACAACTATGTGAAATCAACATTATATATAAGAAGAAGAAGAACGCCGGTCTCCGGAGGGGGCCGGCGTGAGTGAAGTGTCCGTTCATTCCACCACTAAGTCCATGCCCACTGGGCATGGGTTAGTAGTATGGAACTACTTCCCCCTTTCGAGGGTAGACACTAACATTATATATACATAATTTATGATGATTGTTTAGCTCCTACTTCCTTGTTTTCTTGTAAAGATGTTTCAAATTCAAATAAGTGACAATTGAAGTTGTGAATGCCATGAGGAATTGATAATTGTTCATAGTAAAAAAGAAATTGACTTCACAAAATTTAGTGAAAATGCTTATTACTAATAATTTGAACCTTAGGTTCTTAAATAATATAACATCAAATCATAATTTGACAAGAAAATACTTTAAAAAAGAATTGTGGTGTTCCATAGTAGAGACAATTGTAGTGTTCCATAGTAAAGGGCCTATAAAAATTCTAGAAGAACACCTCAAAGGACTTGATAGTAGACTTGAATTATCAAAAGACCACTTAATACTAAAATCATTTGAAATGTTTGTGAAAATTCGAGTAATACATTAATGTACTTGTATGATGAATATAAGAATGAATGTTAAATATCTATCAATATCAAAAAGTCAACTCAAAGAAAAGTAAGGTGACTAATATTCGTAGTCTCTAATCCTAACTTTTCATTTCATTATCTCAAAACAAGCCAATTCTACTCTTATTTGAGTTTCAATATTGCAAAGGTTTTATAAACTTGAAAAAGATTATGATCACAAGGCTAAAGAAGTTAATTCATTATTCCAACATCTATTTATAGTGAACAAATATCACTGCAAAGAATGGAGGAGTTGTGTTTTGAAACTTAAAATGGCTTTATAAATCTTTCGTTATAAGACTTTTGATTAAAAAGAGCCAACAATTTTGAACCTAGATGACACTACGCCAACATATTTGATTTGTCAAAACATGAATGAAGAGTATTCTTCTATCTTATATATCAACTTCTAGGAAGATCATTATTCAAAATGTTAAATTGTCTAGAATCTCATCTTTTCAAACAATAATCTACACAAAAATAAATTACAAAACGAAAGAATGTGTGTCAAGAATGTTTTAGACTTTGGAATTGGACCCTTTATTTTGAAAATTCCACATATTCTTAGTAGCTCTAAATTTTGATGCTTGTATCAAGTGCTACAAGTACATTATAAAAGTAATTCAAATGCATTATAAGTTCTTTTACTTGTATCAAGTGCTACAAGTACATTTACTTAAAAATACTTGAGGACGGGATAGACGGATTACTTGGAGAGTTAAGTCACTGGGTAACTGCTGGAGAGATGGGAGAGCTCATGACTATCTTAAGTTATCCTAGGCATATCCATGAAGATGTTAAGGGAATGAATCTTACAGAGGAGGCTATCTATCTTTGCTTAAATTAAAAATTCTAAAAAATAAAAATAAAGATAAAAACTCTATGGGGATTACTAATGTCAGGAAAAGACAACGAGAAAAGAGAAAAATAAAAAGTTGAGAGAGCTCAACGTCATAAGAAAAGGGCAGAGAAAAAACAGCCATCCATAGTGTTAGGAATACACAATCCTATCTTTAACACTGCTACAACTCCTTCTCCATTCAAATTAGATGATGAATTAGAAAAAGCCTTAGAAAAGGCATTGAGACAAATTAAAAGGGAGAAAACATATAAGACACTGCCCGACCCTCCAAATTCTCCTCAGTCAGAATCAAAGACAGTACAGTTTACCCCATAAGAGTTAGTACTCGCAGCCTTAAAAAATCCTAGAAAAGAATATGTAAGAAAAATAAAAGATAAAAAATATACCGCTCACTCTTGTTGTTCTAATAGCCCAAAAGAAGTGAATTGGGAGACGCAAAGCGAGAAAACTTGATCTAATTCTTTAGAAAAGGAAGGACCCTCAGAGGAGGAAGAAGTAGATGAAAAACTTCTTAATGAAGATATACTTAACGTTAATGCTTAACAACTTGATGAGTTAGAACAATTGTTTAGAACCCCCATACCACACTCTTTAACAATTGATCGTACCTACAAAGTACGTAACTCCTCAAACCAAACAGACTTTGAGACTCCCTATCCAAGTTCTTTTGCCCAAAGATTTGAGTCAAAATTAGAAACACCAATATTTACTCATATTGAAGCAAAAGAATCTATTGACCACTTTTTTAATGCAATATCATTGGAAAATGAGGAAGAAAAACATGAGTTTCGTAAAGAAGTGTTAGAAACATTTAGCCAAATCCTTAGATCTACTATCTTAAACTTTGACATACAAGAAGAGATTGACCAATCTAGTGTGGAGGAAAAGGAGGTTAAGTATAATCTTATTAAAGAAGAAGAGCTCGACGTAAGTGGGCAGAGTGAGCCTAAAGGAAGTGAAAGTAAATTTAACAGTGTTAATGAAGAAGAAGAACACTCAGAACCACCATCACGAATAGAGAGTCCAGCTGGACATTCCTCAAGTACTTTTGGGAGGACTTCTCCTTCTGACACTTCTTCTGTTAATTCTACCTCTAGCAGGTCCTCGTTATCCTCACCATCTTCAACCCCTCCTACTCCTGACGACCCTTTGGTTGATCCCGTTGCTATGGCGCATTCTAGGATGCTTAATATAGCTCCATTTCTCATATTCTATGAAGATTTATGAGAAGATCTAGATTCCTACTTGGAAAGATTCCAAGTAGAAGCAATAGCTAATAATCTAGCAGTTGATAAGTATATGACTAGTTTTCCTGGTAATCTACTAGGGGAAGCTCAAAGGTGGTATGCAGCATTAAATCCTCGACCATCAGACTGGGATGCTTTAAAAGATGCATTTTTGGCTAGGTTTAGACTACAGTCTTATCACAATACCTTGCAAGATCAATTACAAAATTTTCAGATGTATCCTACTGAATCTATAGCGGGTTACTATACTCGACTTAAGAATTTGTTACACAGATGGAGGGATAATGAGATGCCCGAGTCATGGATTACAAATACGTTCACCAGAGGATTATTAGATCTTTTGTGTATTTATCAAGTCAAACTTTCTAATCCTGCAAACTTAACTGCAGCATATGAGGCTGCCAAAAATTGGGAAGTTGCTATGGAGAGATCTAACATGTTGTATCAAAATAGAAGAGTTACACAACTAGATCCTCAATATATGCCTATACCTTACCCAATTGGAATGGATAGAAGTGGAAGAGACTACTATCCTAAAACAATAATCCAACAACTTCAATTAATGTTACCAGGACCAATCTCAGATAGAGAGAAGCAGTTAGCTTTAATGCCTGCTAACAATGAAGAAACTGAAATCCAAGCTTTACAAAAACAATTCAGAAAATTGTCAGTTCAAATTAATGAGGGAAAGAATAAGAGACCTAAGGCTACAAACCAAAGAACTAATATTTGGTGTAGTAACTGTAAAGGGCATGGACACTTAAGTACAGAGTGTAGATATCCTATTGGAAGAATCCCTAAACTTAAATGTGCTTATTGTGGTGCAAAGGGCCATGACATAACTACTTGTAAAAATATAAAAGAAGTTAAGGCCTTGGTGCAAGAACAACCTGCACAAAGTAATAATAATAATAAAAAAGTCTCTTATAGGATTACTTCTAAACAACCCTTTACCAAACCCAGTGATAATAGACGTCCCAGTGGGACCAATGGATACAATCAACATGCGGTTTGGAGAGGACCATCTAATCAAGATAGGAATAACAGAGTTGAATGTTTTAGGTGTGGAGAGTCAGGTCATTACTCAAGGGAATGTCTAAATCCACGTCAGCAAGTGGGATATAACCCAGTTTGTGGCAGATGTGGACAACTAGGTCATGTTTCTACTTACTGCACTGCTATGATTACAGAATTTCCTAATGTAAGAAAATAAGTTCACATTCAAGAGGTAGAATCCTCTAATTCTAGAGATGTGAATTATCTGGCTGTTGATACACCCCAAGATGTTTTTATTACTAGATCACAAGCTAGAAAAGCTAAGGAACAAGAGCCAATTAGTAGTTCAGAAAGTGATTGTAGTAAAGTTAAACTTAACCCTGTGCTTAGTAGACAAATACCTACTATACTTAAGAAACTTGAACCACCTAAACCCAATCCAGAAACAATAGGCATAACAAATAGTGATTCCCATACCAACATTAGGCCAGAGCCTATACAACCAAAAGATGTGTCTCCACTCAAGGATAAGCCAAGTATTCCAACAAAGCCGTTGGAACAACCTACTTTTTATAGACCTTCAAAGACCATTGTTAAAGAACCCTCATAGACATTGAAAAAGAGAAAGCTTCATAGAATGATGAGATTAGCTGTTGGGATGAATCCTTATGACATCCTTACAGATTTGGATAGATTACAACCTCAGATTTCCTTAAGACAGTTACTTGCTTTGTCACCATCTTGTAAGAATGAATTAACATCCTCTCTAATAAGGAAAAGAGCCAAAATAATTGAGGACAATAATGTTAAGAAAGCTAAACCAAAAATAAAAAAAGAGACAAACAAACTTCAACCTGAGATTGTAAGTGTCCATGGTATCTCTTTTGATCCAGGAGCACCCACAGTTGATGTCATTATAGATGGAACTTTAGTTGATGGAGTCCAAATTGATAGTGGAAGTAGTTTTAATCTTATGAATGTTAACACTATGGAAGAGTTAGGTATAACTAACATAGTACCTACTCCTATTATCTTAAAAATGGTAGACCAAAGCCGAGTGAAACCATTAGGTAAATTATTTCAATTAAACACTATAATTGGTGGGATTGATGATAAAGTTGATTATATTATTTTTAAAGTAACTAAGTCCATATCAACCTATCCTATTCTCCTTGGCAGACCTTGGTTATCCTTAGTCAAAGCTAAAGACAACTGGGATAAAGGGACGTTAACAATAGGGGAGGATAAAAGTAAAATAGTGCTACCTATGTTTCCAGTGAAGTACCACGGAGAAACTTAGAATGAGGATTCAGATTGGACCACTGAGGCACACTCTGAATCTGAACCTGGTGGCACTAATAAAGTCCAAGATATGTCTACCATTAAAAGTTTAGGTCCTGGAGAATACTTTGTTCCTCCTAGTTAAGTAGATGACTCAGATGCAGCCATAGAAGCATGGCAAAATGCCCCAATATATAATGTGACAATTGAAAAAGAGTCAGATAAGGAGCTTCCTTATGTAAGTGATTCAGAAGAATTATTGGGTGAAAAGAAGACACCTAATGTCAGACCCTTAATAAAAAATAATGTAGAAATAAACTTAGGAACTAAAGAAGATACTAAGCCAATAAAAATATATGATGGATTACAACCTCAAGAATATGATGAGTGGTTGGAATTTTTTAAGAAGGAGAACGATGCCTTTGCTTGGACATACAAAGACTTAAAAGGCATACCTCCAGATGTTTGTCAACATCGGATTACCCTAGAAGTAGATGTTAAACCAGTTAGGCAAAGACAATACAGGATGAACCCAAAGTATTCCTTAATGGTCAAAGAGGAAATTGATAAATTACTGGAGTGTAATTTCATTTATCCAATACCATTTAGCGAGTGGGTATCACCTATTGTCATAGTACCTAAGAAAAATGGTAAGATTCGCATTTGTCAAGACTTTAGGCAGTTGAACAAAGCCACTAAGAAAGATTTCTTTCCCTTACCATTTTCTGATGCGGTTCTAGATGGTGTAGCTGGGCATGAGTGCTATTCTTTCCTAGATGGATTTTCGGGTTATAACCAAGTTCAAATAGCTCCGGAGGATAGACCATTAACCACCTTCACCACAGATTGGGGAACCTTTGAATATAATATTATGCCCTTTGGAGTGTGCAACGCATCCGCAACTTTCCAAAGAGTTATGACACAAGCTTTTACAAAATACCTAAGAAAGTTTATGGAAATATTTTTAGATGACTTCTGTGTATTTGGATCTAAGGAATATCATCCAAAAGCATTAAAGCAATGTTTTGACAGTTGTCGAGAGTATGGAATATCCATAAATGCTGCTAAGTCTGAGTTTGCCAGTGTATGTGGTAAGTTATTAGGTCATGTTGTCTCAAAAGAAGGGATCATAGTTGATCTTGATAAAGTACCAGTTATACTTATAATGGAGATCCCTGAACACTTAACTGCACTTAAAGGATTTCTGGATGCCACTGGGTATTATAGGAGATTTATATATAGATTTGCATTTATAGCTGCACCTTTGAATGCTTTAACTAAAAAAACCCTTATACCTAGACTTTGGTCAGATGACTGTACTAAGGCTTTTAATAAGTTAATACGCCGGCTTAGCAAAGCACCAATCTTAATTCCTCCAGATTGGGACAAATCTTTTGAAGTTTATGTTAATGCTTCCAATGTGGCAATTGGAAGTGTCTTGAGTCAGAAAAATAGTAAAGGTCATGATAGACCCCATATATTTTGCTAGTCGACAATTAAGTGCTGCTGAGAGAAATTACTCAATCACTGAACGTGAAGGTTTGGGAATGATCTTTTCTATCCAAAAATTTTGGACATTACTTATTGGGATATAAGTTCACTTTCCACATTGATCATGATGCATTAAAGTACATGATCAATAAACCACAACTGAGTGGACGAATTGCAAGATGGATTCTACTTGTAGAAGAGTTTGACTTTACCATTAATGTGAGACCTGGGAAGATCCATCAAAATGCAGATTTCTTATCTAGACTTAGTGAGACAATCAATCCAGAATCTATTGATGACAGCTTTCCAAATGCACATATCTTTGAAGTTAAAGATGGTATAGAAATATTTTATATAATTCCTCAAGAATATGCAGATATTATCTATTATTTGACTAAAGGAATTTTCCCAGTTGACTACACTACTAAAGATAAAACAAGGTTAGTACACCAATCTTTACCATATACTATGATTAGTGGAGTTTTGTATAGAAGAGGAAAAGATGATATACTTAGAAGATGTGTAAATCCTAGTGAAGTGTCTATGGTTTTACAAGGTTGTTACACCAATGCATGTGGTGGACATTTTGCGGGGTGGGCTACGGCTCAACAAGCGTTAAGAACAGGCTATTGGTGGCCTACGCTTTTTTCCGATGCCACAACCTACGTTAAGAATTGTGACCCTTGCCAAAGAGTTGGTAAACCTACAGCTACTAAGGCTATGCCTTTGACACCAATTTTAGCCCAAATCCCTTTTGAGAAATGGGGAATAGACTTTGTAGGCCCATTAAGCCACCTAGTCGGGTAGGACAAAAACGTTACATCCTAGTTGCCACAGAGTATGTAACTAAATGGGTTGAAGCCGTAGCCACTAAGACCGATGATGCAGATATTGTAGCAAAGTTTATTTATGAAAATATTATTGCTAGATTTGGTTGCCCCAAGGAGATTGTAAGTGATAGAGGGACTCACTTTATTAATGATACTATTGCAAAAATGTTACAACGATATTTTATTAAGCATCGTAAGTCATCTCCCTATCACCGTAGAGCTAATGGGCAAACCGAGAAGTCTAATGGCATTCTTTGTAAGATTATAACAAAAATATTAGAAGGAAATGCATCAAATTGGAATTATGAGTTAACTAATGCGTTGTGGGCCTACTGTTGTACCATTAAAACTACAACTAAGGCTATTCCATTTTCATTGGTCTATGGCTTGGAAGCCATGTTATCAATTGAAGTGGAACTACCATCATTAAAGGTTGCTATTTCTGAAAGATTGAGAGATTCGGCTTCCTTGAGGGAATGTTTAAATAATTTAGAGTGACTCGATGAGATTCGAGCACAAGCTTATAAAAGCAACGGAAAACTTACTATGATAGTAAGCTACAACCAAAAATATTAAAAGATAATGATCTAGTCTTACTATATGATACTAGATTCCAGAAATTTCCAGAAAAATTTAAAGTGAGGTGGCTTGGCCCATATCAAATACTTAAGTCTTATTCTAATGGATCTATTGAGTAACAAGATTTTGCAGGAAATATCCATGCAACAAGATACAACGGTTACAGATTGAAAAAATATGTAACTTGAGGGCAAGTTACGCAGTAAGAAAGGGGCAGGACCTCCAGTATGCGACCTTTGAAGTGGTCCGGAATGACCCTAAACTACCCAGGTGAAAGTAAGAAATAATGGCAAAGTTTTGAAATTTAATTAAGGGTGATTTTATAACTTTGCATTAAAAAATTTCTTACTTGATGGGATAGGTCACAAGTTGCTAATAAAGTTACTTGTGTGGAAAATTTATTAAAAAAAAAAATTAAAAAAAAAAAAAAAAACTTCTTTACACTTTTGGGTGACAAGCAAAAGTTTACATAATAGTGCCTCATGAGGAAAGTGAAAAATAAAACAACAAATTGGGAAAGTATCCTTAATAAGTTAATTTTTGAATGATTGAGAAATGACTCTACTTGGATGGAAGTGGAAAAATAGTTAAAAGTTTTAAAAATTATTATGAGTTAGAATAAGTCAAAATACTTATAACATTATAATAAAAACTTTTTCTAAAAAATAGGATTTTAGAAGATTTTGGGGAGATCACTAAAATAACCATTTATTTATGTTAAAAATAAAATTAAAAATAAAAGGAAATTTTTAAGTAAAATTCTCAAATTTATAAATGATAAAACTTTTTGGACATGATGGCATGACTATGTACTCGAGTAAAGAAGTAATTATTAAGACGACAAAATAAATGCAAGATAAAAAAGAATTAAGTAAAGTTTCGACTAACTTAAAAGCTTTAATAAAATAAAGTGGAAAAAATCGTGAGTACAAGATCATGAAAGTTAAGTCATGCATTAAGGTTGAGATTATGCATGAGGAAACTGGATGAGGTGAACGAAACATTAATGCCAAGGAAGATGAGCTGGACGAAACATTAATGTCAAGGAAGACTAGTTGGAGGTCACTGTCCATCTGGACAAATACTAGCTGGAACTTGGAAGTCAGTGTCCACCTAGGTGCGAAGCAAAGAGCCAAACAACGATATGTACGAGAAATCACAAGAATGTGAAGATCTGATCACGTCACTAAAGAATAGTGCTGGATCCTGGATGTTTTGCCCAATGCGTGATTTGGCGATTATGGACCGTCGATTAAGTAATCATGGAGGAGCGGGAAGAAGAGAAAGACAGTTTCTTTGCTCATACAGTGAACAATCGCCATAGCTGCAGCTGAGGAAGAGGAGAGCGATGAAGTTGAAGACGAGTAGTGCGAGCAGGTTAGAGGAAACTTGCTTTCGTAATTCATCACAAAATTCTACATGTTAGGTATGAGACGTTGATGAGCATCGAAGACACAACGTGGGAAGGTACGGTGTCTCTTTGGAACCAAGTGCGATAATTTTTGAGGTAAGTTACTGAAACCCTACAGTCTGCGTCGTCGCCATGAAATTTTAAAATGAGGATAGATGTGCATGAGGGTTGAGTTCATTGCGAATAAGATGAGAGCAGTCTTGATTTTGTAAATATTAACCTAATTGTGTTAATGTCGAGTGCTGTGAAGAAGAATGTTGATCAGAACTATGTTGCGAAATTCCTAAAACTAAGCTGAAGTTAAAAAGGAACCTAAAGCTGAACGAGTGAGAGTCACTTGGGATAACAATAGTGAACCATGGACTAACTCATTTGATTCTTAGTAACGTGCAGAAACAATTGAAGAGGAAAGCCTGATCTCCACATAGTTGTAACATGTATAACAAAGAAGTGACTTGTGAGGCATGAGATTGTTGAGGGAATTATAATTTCTTCAAAGCATTGCATACATTTGTAGTTCAGTATGATAAGGAATAGGTCATCTCACTCACAAGCATAAGAGAGAGTTTCGAAACAGGGCAAGCAAGATGAGTAAACCTACTTACAGGTATCAAAAAGAATTAATCAACCGGATGTTGTAAGTTAACAAACGAGACATGATAATCTTAGTTGAAATCTTGCATTTGGCATTGATAAGATAAGAAATTTCACCTCTGTTTGAATGGATAAATAAGATAATCAAGAGTAAACAAACAAGAAAAAATAAAGAATAAAATCTGTCTTGATGGTGACACCGAGTTGGAATATTGACAAAATGTGTATGAGGTCGAGCAGGTACGATCCGATGGCAGCAACAAAGAATCGGAAGACAGACTTTGAGCTCGTTGCGTCAAAGATGATCTACCTGCCGGAGAAACCACTGATTCCCAACGACACCAACATGGAGAGTGTAGGATTGTGGCAGTTCATAGCGCAGAGGTGGCCTGAACCGGACCTCCAGCGAGCACGCACGTTTATCATTGCCAGCGATCAAGGGGCCCTGGACAAATTTCTTATCGGTGAAGAGGTGGTGTTTTTTGATCTCTCGACGATCAAGAAACACTTCCCTGGTTTGAGTGACAGCGATCCAACGTTGGTAAACATTCCTCTTTTGGATCAGGAAACTCTCTTGCACCTCTTTGAGTCACCAGAGACTGCAAAGGTTGAGAAGAAAGATGCCAAACATGGTTATAATGTAGCCAAGGCCAAGGCACGCTGGAAAGGTTGGTTGAATTTTGTGAACCAACGATTGTTATTATCATTGCCGGGTCCTAACATCATTTCACTTGAAGGATTGGCGGCAGCGTATAGGGCGTGGCAGGGAGAACAATTCAATTGGGTGAAGATTCTCTACACGCACATGAAGCAAGAGATGACAAGCAAGACAACTTGTCACACTAAGGCATATTTCTGTACCACCTATCTCTCTGAATTTTGTCATGAATTACGAAAACAAACTTTGTCTAAGGCAATGGAAGAGACAAAGAAGGCGACGAGCTCCAAGAAGATACCTCAGCGCGGTGAAGTGCCTTAGGAGGAACCTGAGGGCGGAACCAAGAAAGTAGGAGAGGAAACGCCCCCGTGTGCGTTTACCCCGGAGCCTACTTCTACTCAGCTCGGTGGCACCCCAGAGCCGCATCCTCCGAGTGATGAACAGGTGACCCCACCTGCAGAGACCGTGAAGATCAAGAAGAAAGCGAGGCGAGGACCAGCAATAGAAGAGGATACTCCAGCACCTTGAAACTTAGTGGCTGAATTGGAGACTGCTGATCAGGGAGCAGCCAAGAAGGCAACAGCTCCAACACCGAAGGACGTGATCAACCTCGAAGAGGATGGCGAGACAACCTCCAGAGCTGCAGAAGAGCCCTTACCGCAGCTAGGAGCGCCGACCACGACGTCCAAAGCGGAGGAACCGGCAACAACTTCGAAGATCTCAAAGGGTAAGGGGATAGTAGTTGAAGAACTTCATTCAGCTAAGAAGAAACCTACCATTGGGAAGAAAAGAATTGGAATTCCTGGTAGCTGAGAAGGATGATTTGATAAAGGAGTATCAGAGAACTAACGATGCTATATTTTGTGCTACGGAAGATTTGGAGCGGGATTCTAATAGGGAGAAGGTGCGAGTTAATGAGGAGCTGCAGAATCTCTACAAAGAGCGGGAGGAATGGAAGTAGAAGTACAACAACGAGGAAGCTTTCCGAAAGGCCATGGCACCACAATTGAACAAAGAGAAACGAGAGCTACAGGAGGAGGTGGCCCGTCAGTCCGCTAATGTAACTCATTGGAAAGCTAAGTGTGCAGAACTACAGGTGCAACTGAAAGAAGCCAAGGAGAAGAAGGACAAGGACCAAGTCCTCTTCAAAAGGTGTGAGGAAGTTGTGGTAGAGATGCGGAAGCAAAGGAGCTGTGTGATCAGGAGAAGAGCAACAAAGAGCGGTTGGCTCAAGAAATGGTGGTGATGAAAGAGCATCACGAGAAGGAAGTGGCAGAGCTACGAAAGTACCACGCCCAGGAGATAATCGTGTTGAAAGAGCAACACGTAGAGGCACTAGACAGAGTGAGGAAGCCACAGAGTAGGAGTACGAGCAGTCCCTTAAAAGAACGGACTCTCACACCCAAGTTGCAGGGAGAAATCAAGGCTCTTGCCGAAGCGGCCGATAGATTGCAGTTGCAGGTCTCCACTGAGTACGAAGCCAAGAAAAAGATGCAACAGTGTTTGTGGGATAACGAGTTGCAAGTTCCTCCTCCTTTCTCGCTTTTCTGTGGTTATGAACTCCAGAGGGACACTTTTTTTAGTATCACACAGATGGCTCTAGGAGCAACACTCCAAGATGAGGAGTTTGACACTTTATGGGCTAGTGCTGATCATTTTTCCAATATGCAGAATTTGATTTGTGAAATGTTGGCATGAGGTGCCTTACAACTTGCAAGTGCAAGTAAGTTGGTTAATCCAATAGCTGATCTAGGTGCAAGAGTTCTACTCTATTATCTGACCCTGGAGCACCATCTAGCATCCAAGAGAGCTTGGGATAGGCCAAACGAAGTTTTTAGATCAGTGAAGATCCCTGAGATCAGGGTGTCTACAGTTAGCACTCCGGAGTCGAGACAACGGGCTGAGATTCTTTATCACGAGGTGCGTGATGAGAATGCTCTTACGGCCACTTTGGATTTAGTGCAGAGCCGCGAGGCCACGGCTCATAGAGGAGAGCTCACTAGTGGACACTATGTTTATGAGTATACGCGAGTGTGTCACGGTCTGAAGATGGCGGTAGAGGGCCAGCAGTTAGCCCTCGACAACCTGGAGAATGCCTATCAGCAGGTGTTGTTTACTCCACCCCCTTAGAATTTCAAGTTGCCCTTGGGATTAAAGATCTCTTTGCCAGTAGCCGGCTCTGTTCTAAAACAACGGTACCTGAGAAAGTATGATTCCATGTTTGATGCACCGAGTGAGCAACCTATTGTGACGTGGGATGCCATAACGTGGTTGCTGGAAGACTTTGGATTATCACCAACGCAGTGGCGGCCTTGGGATGTGGTTTACCCAATAATAACTCAAACCTGGCAGACAACAGTTCCAGGGGCGGTAGCACTCGATGCTCGTATGTGCCCGCTACAGGGACAGAGGCGATACAAGTGGGCACCGTGGGCCAGGATCGACACAGTGCCATACAACTGGCTTATCATCCCTGGAGCATTCGACACACCGCAGGAGTGCCATTTATCATACATGACGTTTTTTGAGGCGCACCAACATCATACTGATCCTATTTGTTTCCGAACTGCAGTTTTTTGCAACTTCTTGTCTTATTTGTGTACCTTTTCCGGATGGTTGTTAACGTGAACCGGTATGATGAGACCAAGGTGGAATTTTTGATTTGGTTGAATTTGTAGCAGCGACTTGCACGGTAGATGTGCATGCTAGAGTGTATGGTGATCATAGGATTTCTGCCAACGTCTAGCTCGGCGTTTGTGCTAGAGTTTGATCAGAAGCGATACAAGGATATGGAACTCTGGTTGAATTTCCAGCGGACTAAGAGGACGTATTTGATGAAGGACGAGGACTTGTGTCGGAACTTGGAAGAGGTGGATCACCAAACTTTCCTCACCGAATTAGAGACTACAGATGAGATGAAGCACAGGCGACCCCGACATGACAAGCGATGAGTTTATGTTTATAGTTTTTTATAGTTCAAATTGGAGATGTTGCCTAGGAGTTATGGACAGCTTTATGCGGATAGCCTAGTTACAAATACTTCAGATGATGGAGCTATGAACTTGGAACTTATGCCTGACATCGTATTATTTAATATGGTAATGTTTATTTTCAAGATTGTACGTGAAGCTTCATTCGTTGAAACAAGCTTAAAATTTTCTAAGTAAAGCTGAACTTCTGATTATGGACATGTGCATGAATTGTGATATGAGTTGATAAGCTGTAAACATGCTCTCAAAACATCTGGAAGAGTAGATACACACATGGTTATTTTTAGTAATGTTAACTATTCAAGATGTAATAGTAAGTTCAAGAATTTTTTGAAGCATGGAATTGATTCTGCAAGTTCAAACATGATCCCCAAACCTCAAATATGGTAAAGAATACCGTATGGAATATTGAACATTGAAAAAAAAAAAAAAAAATTTGCTTCAATTGCAAACCTATATCTACACCTGCACCTGTACTACACTACGTGCGTGGTGGGGCGGGTGTCGAATGGATGAGTAGAGGCCCGGCACTAGCATCCGGAGGTTTCTACGGCAGCGTCTACCCGCCTCCATCGATCACCAGGCCACCAAGGCCGAACTGAAGGAGTATGAGCCGAGAAGACCTTATATCCAAGCACGGAGGGGCAGAGCCAATCGATAAGGGACAATGTGGTTTGCGCACAAACACTCGGACACCTGTCACCGTGTGAGGTACCTTGCAGCAGCTGGACTATGAGTTACTAGTAATATTAAACGCTGCTGCTACTTCGACAAGAGAGCTTGCCTAGCAGATCAAAATGGTGATGCATGCTTGGACAATTACTGATAGATGAAGATACATCAATGTGTAGAACGAAGTTAAGTAACTGCAGCAAAGTAACCAAAGATCGACATGCTCCTCAGCAGTAAGCTGCACGCGCTGGTGGAATATGAGTAGGTGAAGCGGACAGAAGAAGCTATGACGGAGTTAACGAAAGAGTAGACCAGAAGAAGTAGAAGATGAACACGTTGTGTGATTAAGGCGAGACACAAGAGATCATGCAGACAATAATCTTCATCAACTTCATGAAAGAGGATTGACACAGTTATTTATTAAGGCAAGTTTAAAAAATAATAATAAAATAAATTAAAAAATTAAAAAAAAATTAAAAAAATTTGATGAATAGAAGAAAGAAGATTAATATGTGAGTTGGAAAGAGAATCTTAGAAAAGGTCGTCCAAGTTAGTATGAAAAGAACAACTAGAATAGCTCTTTAAGATGTCTCAAGAAAAAAGAGAAATTAGAAAAACAAGAAGTAAAATACGAAGAAAGTATTTTAAGAAAGAACAATTTGAATAGAACCTTGAGTCTGGGTAATGCATTAAGAGAATTTTATAACAAAAGAACAATTAGATGAGAACATACCTATAATAGCTCAAGAGAGACTTAATATGTAAGGAATGTTAAGTTTAGATCTAGTAGTGAGAGATGAAACAAAATGGATGAGAAACATTTTAGTTTAGAATCCATTAACTCCAAAAATAAGCCTGAGTGGATTTAATAAAGATATGATAGAATTCAAAGTAAATCTTAAAAACTTAATGATTTAGCAAGTCAAGGTAAATAGAGTAGTACCTAAACTTCTAAGTCTAAAAGTGTGTTGAAAAAATAAAAATGGAAGAAATGAGAAAGTAGAAGAAAGGGAAAAATAAGAGAGAATGTGATAAGATTGAGAGAAAGTAGTTGAAAGGAAAAAATAAGAGAGAACATAATAACATAATGAGATAATCTTATGTTAAAAGAGGCTAGAATAGAAAAAGATAGTTAACACAATTAATAGTAAGGTGATATACACACTATTTAATTTGTATGTAGTATGATACTTCAACTGAAATTGAAGGTAAAATAGAAGAGAGAAAAGAAAGTAAGGAAATTAGCAATATAAAATTAGTAATTAGTAGTGAAGACACAAACTACTAACATACTAATTTAGTGATGTGAGTACTAATGAGTGCTAATTTTCCAAAGAAAAAATAAAAAAGAAAAAAGAATGAAAAAAGAAAAATGGAATGATGAAGAAGAATAAAAAGTAAAGAAGAAGGAATGACGAAAAAAAAGAAAAAAAAGAACAAGGATGGCAAGTGAAGCCTAAACAAAGAATTAAAAGAAAAAATTAAAATGAAGAGAAATAATTGAAGAGCAATGAAGTAAAACAGAGAAGATCTAAAAGAGAATGAAAAGTTTAAAGCTAAAAGGAAGAAATATTAACGTCTAAGTGAAAGACGTAAACAAAAAAGTTAAGTTCGGAAGAGACTTAAAAGACTTAAGTATGTATGAGACATACTTATTAAAGATGGAAGTATGGAAAAGCAAATAAAGATAATCAACAATCGTTGAGAAGAAAAAAGAAGAAAAACTATATGGAGATTTAAGGATATTTAAGTACGAGATGAAGAGCGAAAGATTAAGTTCAAGGACAAAGGTCATTGAAGTCGACGAGGACGTCTCCGAGCTAAGAAGGGGGCTATGTAGAGCCTAAATCCTAAAAATATGTTTTTTCAGAAAATTAAGTGTAAAAAGGGTTGTAGATATATGGAGAATCAAATAATTAATGATTAAGTTTACATTAAATAGTTAATTAATCAAGAAGTACCTATTCATATCCAAGATATAAGGATTAATGGGAAAAGGATTGAACTCGCACCCTTTGGGAAGAGTGTGCCTTTTCATATATAGATATGATTAGATGTGAGGATTTAGTGGAGTTAATCTTAATGTTTAATTATAGGAAAAATCGTTTTTCCAAGAGGTGTGCCTCTTGGATTTGAGTAGAATGACTAGCTAGAATTTTTAGCATTCTTGGCCATTACCATAGACATTCCTTGGAGGAAGATTGGAGTGAGCCCTAGCTTAGGTGAAAAAGCTAGTAATTGAAGAAATCTCTTATGTTGTAAGAGTATTATGTTATGTGTGAAATTAATAATATATAATTATTATTAAATTTGCATGTGTAGAGTCTTGTGTGTGACTTGAGTCATATGTATAATTACAATAATATTTGAACTTCATTGAATAAATTTGATATTGTATTTTCTAAATGCAATTGTATGCATGAGGTATTAATTGTGAATAAATTCCTATGCATAAATGCATTATTTATTTATTTAGATCTTCATTGTAAAAATTAGGATACTATCATAATTAATTATGTGACATGAAATTGTGTGTGTGTTGATGAATTAAATTAATGTATTGCATATGAGTGGAATATGAATACTTAATATTAAAACTTCAAGAGACAAAATTAGGGAAGATCCTAACTATGTCAAAGTGACATTGTGAATATTAATGTAATAATTCTAAGTGTATGTAAGGCATTTAGAGATTAATTTGGAATAAGAAACTTAATGCATTAATGTGAGGTATGCATAAGTAAGTAATGTAAGACTTAAGTTCAAGTGTGGAAATTTAAGTATTAAGACATAAGACGAGAGTCTTACGCATGTGTAAATAAGAAAACTTAAGTCTAGAGTGAGGAAGGACCTAAGTATAAATGACAGAACTTAAGTCCGAGTGATAGAACTTCAGTCTATAGTGGAATAGAATTTAAGTTTAAGTGGTAAAACTGAAGTCTAGAGTGAGAAAGAACTTAAGTATAAACGATAGAACTTAAGTCTACAGTGAGGGAAAACTTAAGTCTGAATGATAAAACTTGAGTCTGAGTTACAGAACTTAAGTCATGCAAGTGTAAGAGTGAAGATACTATTTTTGCATTTAAGTATTAAGGACTAATAGATAGGTTAGACTTAAGTCAGGACTTAGAGTAGAAATATTTAGAGGCTTAATCTAACTTGTGTGTTGTTAGAGTCTAACACTTGTGATAAGTACGTGAGTACGTGAACCGTGGACGTACGTGAGAAATGGAGCGAATTGCACGAGGTAAGTTCGTGAATTCTAATGGAATTAATTAAGGAATCAACCATAAGTGCAATGGATAGTATCCAAGAGCCGAAGATGGCAAAAGTGTAGGAAATTAACTAACGTGCATATTCATAGTTAAATCAAGAGCAAGGCTCTTTTGAAGAGCAAAACTCTACCTAAGCACTTAAATCCTTGGATTAATACCTTAAGAGTGGAATGTTAAGTGTGATGTGTTTTAAGGCTTAATTCCCTAAAAACGAGTGCATAAACTTAAGCAATTCAATAGAAAGATAGCTTTTTGACCTACAATTAAAGACAAACTACTTAACGGTTGACGCTAGACCATCCCGAGAAGAATTTAGAATCATGGAGAGACTTGTGTGAGTCTTCGGTGTTTTGCGAATGTGAATTTTATGGTTTATACCCTTACATTTCTGTTTGACGTCTTCTTCTTGGCCATGTCGCCTGTCTTCATTGGTTTTGCCTAACTCCTCACTTTCTCTCAATATTACCCCTGCACGCACCGTCCTCACAAAAGCTCTATCTAACGGCCACACGACCGTTCTAACTGTCTACTCTAACAAATCCCAACGGCCACCAGTTAGGAGAACGACAGAGAGAGAGAAAGAGAGAGAAAGAGAGAGAGAGACCCGCAAAGAAGGAAAGAAAGAAAGAAAGAGGTTCTCCTCCCGTCGCGGCCTTTTGTAGTTGGCTGTTAGATTGGCCTTCCGGTCGCAGTACGGCTGATGGTGATAGCTCCGGCTGACAGACTTCCCCAGAGTCTTGACAACTATTCCGTCCAACAGTTTAGCAACTTTAAGACCGATTAGGAATTTCAACCGAGTTTACCCATCTTTATTCCTACCAACTGACTATAGGTTCTATTCAAGTTCAGACTATCGTATTTATATAACTAATTTTTTTGTTTTTGCCGGATTTTTAGGTTAAATTCCGAAACCTTGTGGGAACGGATTCCCACACTTGGTAAAACTTTGGATAAGTTTAACAACGAACTCACTTGTGTATAGAAGTTCGTGTAGTTGAGGGTTTCTTACGTGGAATGAAGATGGCTGATACTGTCGCAGGAGCATCTTCTCAGCTCACATCGAGGCAGATGATCGTAGTGGTGTTGCTGATCAAGGTGTTTTCAGCCAGCTTCATTCCATGAAGACCTGATGTCTGACATCACAGCCTGGAGCGCATTGGAGTTGCGACCTGCGGAATTGCTAGAGGAGAGGCTGGCGTTTGTGTAGTGATCCCGCGCTTGTGCTCTATTGCGCCCACGGCAAGCGTTCCTTTCATCATGGAGTCGAACTTGTTATCAGACATTGTGAGAAAACGTCCACGTTCAGGTAAACATGTCCCTTCTCCTCTACCACTTGAAGTAGTTTGCATTCAAAGATCTATGCTATTCAAAAGGAATGACTAGGACAATGAAGATACAGTGGATTGGACACTTGCACACGTTCTGAAATCCTGCATAGACCAAGAAACCTTAGAAAAACGACCCCTCCTTTGATTTTCCAATGGTGAAGAAGTAAACGTACATGATGGAGTTGCTCTCCATTGTTCAAGTGAGATGCATTTCTCCTTCACAAAAGAAGCTGAAACTAATTTGGAGGCTATACCTTATGGCGGACATACATCATCTGAGGAGGTTGGTAGCGATAGCAACGATGGCACTGATAGCAATGGCAACAAAGAAAGAAGCACTCCAACCTTAGACACTGACAACACTCAATCAAACTCACCAAAGCCCCGTTTTAAAAATCCAAGGCACAAACGTCGCGATAGCAGTAGACCTTCTACTTTGGACTCAGAACGCACAGTATGAGATGAATCACAGGAACAGGGCCTTCTACCTACTCAACAGTGGCCTCTGTGGCCTCCGCGGCGCGGACTATATGTGGAGCGCAGCCTACCCCCACGGCGCAGACTGTATTCGGGGCGTAGCTGTCTTCCACAGTGCGGACTATTACTACACTCTAGCCGTTCTCAGCCGGACCTCCAGCCAGATCATAGACACGCAGAGAGTTTGGATCAAAGATGGAGGGAGATTGGGGAGCTTCATGGATATGGGGGAGGTCTAAGGAGTCTAGGTCAACAGGGAGGAAGAGAGCTCAAGGGAGATCGGGGATGTCCAAGGAGTCCACATCGGGCTGTTTCAAGACAAGAACGGGGAGTATTGCCCAGGGAAGTAACTTCAATGGAAGGGGTGGAAAGTAGAGTAATTCCTATGGAAGGGGTAGTTACTGTAATCGATCCAAGAGAGGGAGTTATTGGTGGCACCACCACAACCATGTCAATAAGAGAGGGTGAGAATCCCAGCAGGATGAGAGGGTCAGGTCAAAAATTTGGATCTTCAAAATCCAGAAAGGTAATTGATGTTATGGAAGTACAATATGCCCCAGAAACTTGGACTCAAGAAAGCAGCACTTATATAAGTAATCCACTACAATTCTCTTGACCGGATGTAGGTTGTGCTATCCCATATGGAAGACTACCTTCGCTACTAGGGATTTTTGAGAAATTATGGACCAAAAAAATTGTGTGCAAGATTGTCAGGGAAAACAATTTATATGCTTCTGAACTATTAGATGAAGCAAGCAATACAAGGCGAGGAAATGCATGGATTCCTCTATGGTACACAGAGCTTTGTGCCTATATTGCTATTACTATGTACGTGGCTTGAAAAAGCCTTCCACACAAAAGGCTATATTGGGCTCAATCTGAACCTCTATTTTATTGTTCATCATTTCATCATTGATGGGAAGGGACCGCTTTGAAGCAATTTCTTGTTGTCTACATGTGGCCAATCCATCCAGAAATGAGCACGATCGGAATAGCCCTCAGTATGATAAGTTGTATAAAGTAAGGTGGTTGTTAGATGATGTAAAGACAAATTTCAAGTCTAATGGAATCCAAATGTGCAAATTACGGTTGAAAAATCTATGATCCGCTATAAAGGTGTATATTGCCCAATAAGGCAATACATGCCAAAAAATCGGAGAGATTCGGAATGAAGGTTTGGACCCTAACTAATGATGTTAATAAATATGCGTGGTCTTTTGACATTTACTGCGGTAAAACTCAAGGTGTAAATGACAAGGGGCTATATTCAGAAGGTGCACCATTGGCAAAAGGTCATGCAATGTTGGGGGAAAAAGTGGTATTGGAGCTCACTAGGGATTTACAAGATAGAAGTCAATGGTCACATTGTCACAAGTGACAATTTCTTTAGTTCAATACCTTTGTTTTTAGAATTGAAAAGAAAGGGCATTTTGGCAACTGGGACTTTGAAGGCTGATAGAAAGTACACTTCCAGATTTTTATGGAGCAAAACACATGTCAAGAATTGTGACCAAGGATGGCCAGATTGGCGAATGCATGTATCTCAGGAGATTTGTTGTGTGGTAAGGATGGATCAAACACCAGTAATAGTCCTTTCTACTCATGCAGAGCCCATATCACCTATTGGAACAAGACATATAGTTTCACGTTGGTGCAAAGGTGAAAGAAAAAGAGTGAAAACGGGACCTATGCACTTGCAGTACCAACAAAACATGAGAGACGTTGATATAACTGACCAACTCAGAGGAGTATATATGTGTATCACAAGTAGCAAAAGTGGTGGCATCGATTGTTCTCCTATTGTTTGGACACAACCCTTGTCAATGCTTGGATTGTACATTGTGAATTGAGTTACAAGTTTTTGGTTGATCCCATGACTCATATGGCATTCCATTTGCAGTTGGCAAATGATTTATGTGTTGCTTGGAAGAAGAAAAAAGGATGTCTCTCAATGTTTGCTCCAGACGTTCTGAGGACTCATGGGATGCTGAATATAGAGAAGACACGTCGATTATATAAAGTTTGTAAAAAAACCCGAACAAATACCATGTGTCCTTCATGTAATGATGCCTACATGTGCAAGAATACATGTTATTGGGTGGCGCACAGGTGCTAAATAAATAGAAGTAGATTTAGTTATGTTCAAGCCAACAATAGATTATAAAAGGGATTGACAATTTGTAAATTGTTATTCAATTCAATTTGTATAGTATGGATTCAAATTTTTTGTGGATCATCTATATTATTTTGCATCAAACATATGAGACTATTTATTTTCAAGCAAGATTGTTCGAGTGATGAATTGCATTTGCATTTTCAATTAGTATAGAATTGAAACTATGACCAATTGTAAATCTAAACTACTTAAATATGAGTAAAATCACCTATTACATCTAGTCCATTTTGTAGATTTTAATAGATATAACTTCAAATTTCTTAACTAATTTAATCTTTAAAATACAATTTCCCTTGGAGGAATTTTTTTATTTTGAACATGTTCCTATAGTCTCAATTGCGATCACAAATTATTAAATTTTCTTATAAAGATGCAGCATAGTAATATCTTTTTGGGAATATAATTGTTTTCTACGCCCAACCTTTAAGAAACAATTATGCTATTCTAAGTGCAAAAGTAAAGACTTTGGTTAGCTCTAAAGACTAGGTTCTAAATACTAGGTTCCTATTGACACTAAATATATTATATATTTGATTTGATTTGATTTTGATTTTGATTTTTATTAATTCTTTGATATTGTGAAATAAATCTTGTCTCTAAAGTGAAAAATAAATCTAACCCGAGTCAAATATTTTCACTCATTATTGGGCAAGGTAACAAAAAAACTTCTACTTTCTACATAAAATTTGTGATATTTTCTTATCCTTTTTGTTCCCACTACAAGATGTGGTGTAACCTTGTAATTCATTGTTTGGATTCTAATTCCAATATATATTTGAATCACAATAACATAAAATGTGTAATGGCAATTTTGAACCTCCACTCCTTACACCATATTTTTAGTCCCTTACAGACCAAGACATTTTCCCCTAAAAATCACTCCAAAACTGCTATTTTCAGCACATTCAACACGAAATGATAAAAAAAATAAAATTTAAATTAACTGTAGGATCTTGTACTAGAATTGTATGAAAGTGTGTGGTGAAAATTTTGGTAAGTTTGACTGCACAAATTGAAAGATATTAGCCTTTAAAGTTTAAAGTGAGAAATAATCTCTTTTTGAGGTCATACTAAACACCTTCAACAAACTTCGACCACCTTCTATGGCAAATTTTCGCACTACGGGCCGTGAATTTATTATGTTAACTTGAAATGGATCATGTTAGGCACATGTGCACCAAACTTTAGAAGTAGAAGAAGTGCAGAAGATGTCCTAAACTATGTGCTGAGAATCGACAATACACTTTATATTTTGCATATATCATATCCTTCTCAAATTTTTGAAATTCACAAATCCGTACTGTAGATGCAAAGATCTCATTTTCTTTTCCAAGAGGACATTTTCTTTCTTTTAAATGGACAAAAACTCGAATTTCTATTGAATTTAGAAGTTATTAAAGTTTAGTGATAGTATTTGTGATATGTCGCACTAAATTGCTGCACTATTTGTATATGTAAGTGAAAATAAATTGTAACTTTTGAACCATGAGTTGGAATTCTACGAAATTAGTGTCTACGTAAAGCTAATCAAAAGTTGTCCATTCATTAAAAAATCTCAGAAAATAATGCGTAGAATTGAGAACGTGGTACCTTATCCAAACTCAAAATGTCCCGCGAGGGGACTTTGGTTCTTTAGGGGTAAAATATGCTCCACTTTTTTTCTACCACTAAAAATTAGTCTACAAGGAAAGAATATCATGTTACACATGATCGCTTAAAGTTTAGACCTTGTGTATTGCAAGAAATTGACACCAAGTAAAGTCAAAGTCTATTGACCCTCTCAAAAGAACAAGTTTCTCTACTTTGAACACTATAATCTTTCAATCCATGAGATTAATGTGTATGAAATTTTGTGAGCGTGTTATTGAAGAAGTCCTTGGATATAATTTTATTGTTAACACAATGTTCAAAAGTTTTGAAGTGTTTTTAGTGTGAAAATTGTGAAGGATATCTAGGGCTAAATGGCAGTGTTAAGAGGAGATCAATGAAAATGGCATTAATATTTGGACGTTGAATGTAAGAAAATGGAAAATAGAGAAAGAAGCAGGAAAAAAGTTCTACGTATAAAAGTTTATAAGTGTTTTAAGTATAAGTAGCAGCGGGAACTTAAGCGCCTCTTGCGCTTAGTTATCTTAGATTAACACTAAAAAACATTCATATGCATTAAAGCTACAAACTTAAGAAACATTGGTAAAAAAATAAAATAATAATAATAATATATTTACATCTTTTTATTTATTTTCTATTTTATATCTTTATAAAGATAAAATAAATTTTACAGAATATGACTTCTATTAGTTTATTTAAAATTTACAAAATATTAACAATTTCATATATTTTAAATTATGTACACATAACAAATTATTCATAAGTATTAAAATATAAATGTTCGTATATAAATATTTATATATACATATTACCATATAAATGATATATTAAATGGTTTAATTTGTAAATATATTCATATTTTTCTAGAATATTATTCTATTATTGTATTATCATATATTATCATACTACTAAAATCACAAGCCCCCCCTGAAAAAGTCAGCTGTACTTTTACTTTTACTTTTACTTTTACTTTACTTTTACTTTTACTGCAGCTTTTTAGAGAGCCGTTTTGAAATTTGAACGTTGGGTTTGTGGGTGTATGCAATTTCAAGTGTATGTTTCAATTTGTGCTTATCCAAAACACATATGAAACTCTTGATTACAATATTGAAGCTCTTGATTACACTTTTGAGTTGCGAGTTGGAAATTGCAAATTGTGAGTTGTGAATTGAAAATTGTGAGTTGTGAAATCAAAATTGTGAGTTGTGAGTTGTAAAATTGGAAGTTGGAAGTTGGAGTTTGGAGTTGGAGTTGGTTGATGTAATCTTGGAGGTTGGAAGTTGAAAGTTGGAGTTAGAGTTGGAGTTGGAGTTGCAAAGTTCAAGAATTTTGTTCAAGAAATTTGAGGTGAGATTACAACTTTTTGGTGATTTTTGATTTTGGGTAGTCATAAAATCAAGTATTCAAAGATTCATCTTTCAAATTAAGTTGAAATTGAGTAAAAATTGAGTGCAAAAACACAAAAAACAAAACAAAGAATGTTGAAAAACGAGCACAGCTGTTGTTCGCAGTTCTGTGCTGTTCGCAGTTCTATGCTGTCCGCAGAACAGTAACTTTTACTTTTACTTTTTTTAAAAAAAAACTTCTTTTTAAAAAAAAAAACTTCTTTTTTTAAAAAAAAAACTTCTTTTTTTAAAAAAAAAACTTCTTTTTTTATTAAAAAAACTTCTTTTTTTATAAAAAAAACTTCTTTTTTTTATAAAAAAAACTTCTTTTTTTATAAAAAAAACTTTTTTTTCTTTTTTTCTTTCTTTCTCTTGGGTGCAGGTCTGTGCATATCGCAGGAAAAAAAATTATTTTTTCTAAATTTTTACTTAAAACTTTAAAACTTTTATACTTATTTATTTATTATTATTTTATTGCTGGACACAGTTTTGTACAGTGCATATTGGGGAAAAAAAATTAAGTCATTTCTTTCAGTTTTTATTTTTTAAATTTTGATCTTTTTAATTTTTTACTTCGAGGAGAGGTGGTGAAATTGTGAGTGATTTTATTCTATTTTTTTGAAGTGTAGTGCATTGAAGGGAAACTTTTTGGAGTGGAGTACACTTTTCCATCAAAGGAGCAACTTTTTTGGAGCAAAGCTATTTGAGGTACTATCAAGAGACTTTTGTGAGTTTTGAAATTCTTTTGGTTTAATTTAAAAATTTAGTGGAGTTTGAGAGTTTGGGTAGGATTTTTTATCGTTTTATTAAAACCTTTTTTATCTTAAAAAATCTTTTTATCTTCGTGGAATTTAGAATTTACGAAAGATCTTCATCATCCTATCCTAAATTCTACTTTTTAGAGAATGGCTCGTGCTTTGTTTACCATTGATAATTTTGTTGATGCCAATATTTATAGTGTTGGATCAATGTGCATTCAATGTCCAAAATGTTTGGCATTTCGTTTTAAAAAAGAAAAAAAATACCATTTGTTGTTATAATGGCAAAATTGCCAATGAACATATTAATCACCCCATTGTCCATCCAATGCTCAACGAGCTTTATATGGGCACTACACCTAAATCTCGAAACACCTAAAATATAATCAAGCTTTTGCATTTACAAGTATGCGAAGTAAATTTCAGTCTGGCCAAGTTCAAGGTAGAGGGGTATATACTTTTCATGTTAACGAAGAGTTATGTCATCACATTGGAAATTTACAACCCGATTTAGACCTAGATGCTAGATTTGCACAAATTTATTTCTTGGATGATGATTTACTAACAAATCGCCGTATGGAGATTTTTGATGATCTTCATTGTGATATTATTAATAACATTCAAGAAGTTTTAGAATCCAGTAATGTGTTGGTTCGTGGTTTCAAGTCTTCGCGTGATGTTCTTCAAACGGGATAAAATATGGGACTCCGTATCTCTAGTGAAGTTCCTTTTGGAGAACATCCCTGTCGGTATAATCGCCAAGTAGTTCCAAAAGTTGCTGTTGTTGTTCTTGACGAACAATTCCTGAATTTTGGTAGAGATATTATTCTTCACCAACATGGTGGACATTTGCAACGTATAAAAGAAGTTCATCCAACTTACGATGCTTTATCCTATCCATTGTTGTTTCCTAACGGACAATGTGGGTGGTCACCGACTTTTAAAGCAGATACTGGAGTGACTTTAAAGTCATATGTCCAATATTTGCTTCAAAAGCGGCCGGAATCTAATGTATTACATAAGGCTGATAGATTATTCCAGCAATATGTAGTGGATCAATATCTATGTGTAGAACATGAAAATTTGCTTTTCATTAGACATCATCAAATCGAACTTCGTGCAGAATGCTATCAAGGGATCGTAGATGCTTTATAGGAAGACAATACGGCACGCATTGGGCAACGCATTGTCTTACCTCCAACATTCATTGGTTCTCTCGGGTACATGCAAAAACTCTTTCATGATAGTATGGTTTTAGTCAGATTTTTAGGAAAACCTGATTTGTTTGTGACAATGACATGTAATCCGACCTGGCCTGAGATTCTTGATGAGTTTGAGCCAGGTAAAAGTCCCTCTGATCATCCAGATATTGTCGTGCATGTTTTTGAGCTTAAATTACAAGTGTTGATGGATGAGATTACAAAGAAGAATGTCATGGGAGAGACAATTGCTTTTTGTTACACTATTGAGTTTCAAAAACGTGGTCTTCCTCATGCACACATTCTTCTTTGGTTGAAAGACAAGGTCAATGATTGTGACCTTGTAGATAAGATAGTATGTGCGGAGATTCCTGATTTAGAGAGGCAACCGCAATTGTATGCTGCGGTTGCCAAGCACATGATGCATGGACCATGTGGTTTGGAAAATCCCAATTGTCCATGCATGGAAGACAATAGATGTACAAAGGATTATCCAATGCAAGCTCGGGATACCACTGAGGTGGATGGTGACGGTCATGTTTTGTACCGTCGTCAAAACCATGGTTAGTACATCGAGAAACGCGTACATGGACAAATAGTCCATTTAGACAATCGATGGGTTGTGCCATACAATCCATATTTGATAGATCGGTTTAATTGTCATATTAATGTGGAAATTTGCAGTTCGGTAAAAATTGTCAAATATCTCCACAAGAATATTTTTAAAGGTCCAGATTGTGGAGTTGTGGAAATGGATGAAGTTGTAGATGAGATTAAGGACTTCTTAGAAGGCCGTTACATGGCCGCTCAAGAAGTATGTTGGAGGTTTTTTGGTTTTGAAACCAACAATAAGATTCATAGGATTTGTCGTTTACCGGTTCACCTACCTGGTCAGCAATATGTTATTTTTGAGGAAGGAACATCTTTGCAGTTGGTGATTGATCAAAATGTTGAGACTAAACTCACCAAGTTTTTTGAGCTCAATTGCCGCATTCGTGCCTTAATTGCTTCTGGCAATCAAGGCAATCACATGCTTCTTTGTTACATGGATCTTCCACTCTATTACAAGTGGGAAAGAAGACAACGTAAGATAAAAGTTTTTGGTTGAATAAATATGGTTCCCGTAGGTACCGAAGTATTTTACTTGCGTTTGTTGTTGACTCATGTTGAAGCACCGATTTCATTTGAGGACCTACATTGTTTTCATGATACAGTGTATCCAACGTACAAAGCCGATTGTATTGCAAGAGGACTTTTAGAGGATGATACCGAGTGGGAAAATTGTTTGCAAGAGGCAACTGTCATTACGTTGCCTAAACAAATTTGGCGGTTGTTTGCAACACTTCTTGTGTTTGGACAACCGCTAGATCCTCTTAGTTTACTAAAGACACATCTTGACGCTATGTCTAATGATTGGCGCAATGATCAAAATCGCTATTGCAAAGCGATTTCGTCCATTGAAGAATATTTGTCATCATCAAATAAACATCTTACAGATTTTTTTAATATCGAAGAATTGAATGAGTTAGGTTATCCAAACAGTGTTGATGTTGGCAGTGATGCTAACAACAACATTGATTCTGATAATCAAAATATTACGTTTCTAGAAGAGGATGTAGGAAAGCTCAACGAAGTTCAATACATTGTTTTCAATGCGGTAACTACTTCCGTTTTGAATTATGATTCTCCAAATAAGCTTTTCTTTTTAGGAGGTACAGGTAAGACTTTTTTGTATAATACCATATTAGGTTATCTTCGCGGTCGTAGTGTCAAGTGTATGGCAATGGCAACATGTGGAATTGCCGCATATCTTTTGAATGAAGGGCGAACGGCACATTCATCTCTTGCTATTCCATTACAATTGCATGATGCATCGATTTGTAGCATTAGTGCCCAATCTACATTAGGTCAAAGCTTACGTGAAGTACAATTGATTGTACTTCATGAAGCTTGTGCGGGGCATCGTTTTATGTTTGAAGCTATAGACAGATCGTTGCGAGATATACGTGGTGTAGATAGTCCAAATGGCGGTGTCGTAGTTTTATATGGCGGTGATTTTTGCCAAACTCTGCCTGTAGTTGTACGTGGAGGTCGCAAGCAGAGTGTTCAAGCTTGCTTGCGACATTCATATCTATTTCCACTAATGCAACATTTTCATTTGACCACTAACATGTGTTTGCAAAGTCAACCAGACTTTCAAAAGTTTTTGTTAGATATTGGTGAGGGCAAAACCGGTCCAAAAGTAAATCTACCGCCGGGATTAGTTGCTCCTGGAAATTCTTTAGATGGTCTCATTGATGCTATATTTGATGATCCGGGTGATTTTTTTGAGCGCGTTATTTTGGCTGTCCGAAATGATGATGCCCAAGAAATCAACCGAAGAATCACCGATCGCATACCTGGTATGTGGTCAATATTTGATGTTGCTAAGGAACTTGAATCCGACAAAAGGTTTGTGCAATGGTAGTCGTTTGCGTCTTTTGCAAGTGTCTCCGAGTGTATTGCTATGTGAAATTGTAGAAGGTCGCTATTGTAGCCAAGAGGTATTGATTCCTAGAATCACACATCATTGCAACGATAGCCGCTTGCGATTCACACTTTGCCGGAGATAATTTCCTGTCACTGGCGCTTTTGCCATGACAATCAACAAATCGCAGGGCCAATCATATGATCGTGTCGGCATTTATCTTCGTAATGAAGTATTTAGCCATGGTCAATTATATGTGGCTTTGTCTCATGGTAGACATCCTGCAAACATTAAGGTTGCCAATGACAACAATGAAGCCGTGGGAACAGTGAAAAACATCGTTTATCATGAGGTTTTCCATGACATTGTCATATAAATTCTTCTAAATATTTACACCTGAATCAGGTGGATGGAAAAGTTAAAAGTTTGATTCAAACTTTGTATGTTTAGGGTTCATGCACGCTTCGGCGACGTCCCCTTCCATCCAATTGTATGCTTTTGGTGTCCATCATCATGTTACTATTTCAAATGAGATTTCAAATGAGACATCTTACATGTCTTGTAAATGAATATCGCTATATATAACAAATTTGAAAACACAACCAACATCTAACACACAAAAAACATGCATGAGATTGAATGTGATGAACATATTCTCTAGCCATAATCTACCTCCAAATTTTAGTCCCTAAAATATTTTTTTAAATACACTCAAAAATATCAAATTTTCCAAACTTTTGTAATAATTTTTTTGCTTTCCTACTAGATGAAAACGCACCTAAAAAGCCCAAATCCGAAGTCGGAATTCCAATAAAATGAATATTTTGGAAGTTATTAACTCGTTGTTAAGTTAATTCTGCCAAAAAAATAGTTTCATCCACTGTGGATGAAATTCTTTGCGGCGGAAGGAAAATCTCGTAGCGGTTGAAAATTTTCACAGCGGATGAAAAACAACGCAACGAATGAAAAATAGGATGCGGATGAAAAATCAAATTGCGGATGAAAATCAAACTGTGGATGAAAATCAGACTGCGGATGAAAATCAGACTGCGGTCCGCGGATGAAATTTTGCAGCAGATGAAAACATTCGTAGCGGATGAAATTTAGACTGCGGATGAAATTTTGAAAAAAAAATTATAATATTGAACTACATTAGAATGGTTGGACTAATGTGTTGCAAAGCAAGCGCCAACCGCTAGTCATACTACTAAAATCATCATACCACTAAAATCATAATCCGCGTAGTGAACCACGCAACGATCAACCTCACAGTGAACGGTGCAGTGAACTATAGAAACGCTGCAGTCAACCGCGTAGTTAATTGCGCGGTCAACCGTGCAGTGAATCATGTTTTTTTTTTGGTAAAATAAAAATTGTATTGAAATAGTTAACCTATTGCGTTGCAAAGAAAGGGCCAATTGCTAATTATTGTGTGGTTTATTGCGCGGTTTTGAAATTAAGGGTCTTGAGTTTCTTGGTGTGTCAAATTTGCATGTGTGTGTTGCAATTTGTGCTCTTGATTACAAATTTGACGTTTATTTTTTGAGTTAAGCACTTAAAGATTGAATTGTAAATTATGAGTTGTAAACTTCGAGTACAAAAGTTGTGAAGTTGGAGTTGTGATCTTGGAGGTTGGCATACAAAGTTGGAGTTGCAAAATTGCATATTCGAGTTGTGGAGATTGAAATTACAAGTTTTGAGGTGAGATTACAAGTTTTGAGGTGAGATTGCAAGTTTTGAGATTGTAATTGCAAATTGAGTTTGTGGGTGTGTGAAATTGAGATTGTAATTGCAAGTTGAGTTTGTGGATATGTGAAATTTGCATCTGTGTGTTGCAATTTCTGCTTATCCAAAACAAATTTGAAACTCTTCATTACAAATTTGACGTTCAAAACATTTTTGAAATTCCATGTTAAAATGCAAAAATTCTAAAACCTAATTGTTTTTTCTATTCTATTACATTATTAAAATCCATGCATAGGTCTCAAAGACATATTTATATTTTATGTAGATTGTTGTTACCTTTTTTTTTAATATTTTGTGATACCAAAACTACATTAAAATGGTTGAACTAATGCGTTGCAAAGCAAGCGCGAACTGCTAGTTATATATAAACATGCAACTGTAATCCTTAATGATGAAAATATGATAAAACAACATGATTGCTTAAGGCAGTGGATAAATCACATTTGCAATACATAAGACATAACACCTTCTTAAAGTGACAATCTCAAATTAAAAAAAATGTCAATTTAGTCATTGAAACGATAAAAAGATAAGTAATATTGAGAATAATATTCATATTATATTATAGACTCCCTTGACAAGAACTATCTCAAACATCTTACTTGATTTAGCTTTATGAATTATTTATATATATTTCATGAAAGTGGCTCATGTGGAGAGGAAATGACAATGTATTTGAACAAAGCAATTAGAGACTATATCAAAAAGTGTAAATATTAACGCTTTAATGACAATGGCGAGATCTGATCTAGGAGGGTCGTAGATTTGGTCAACATAATCTACCGTCCTCCTAGACCAAATTGGCCATTGTCCTTCTAGGATTAATCCCTAAATTTCTTTGACAATTTCACACCAAAAACACTTAGAAATTGTTGATTATAGTGCAATAAGTATAAAATGAAACAAAAAACTCCCATCTTTAGAGGTATGGAAGGGACATAGCATATTCAAAACAATCAATGTGCAAGGAGTGAAGGTTCAAAAAATTTCTTTTTATTTTTTATTTTTTTGTGGTCTTAATATGCTTTGGAATGATAATCCAAATGTTTTATAAAAAGTTAACAACACATGTTGTTGCAGAAGAAATAAAAAGTAAAAAATATATGAAGATCTCTATGTTTTATCTACCTATATAAAAGGCGTCACAATCAAATGTGCCCTTTGAATTGAATGTGAACTTTGAAAGAATCCTCCATATGTGCCCTTTGGAGGAATCCTTTATAGTGCCTTTTTGAGGAATCTTTTATAGTGCCCTTTTGAGGAATCCTTTATAGTGCCCATTTATTCAAATTTGGCTTATTGAGTTTTAAAATTGTATTATGTATCAAAAATAGAAAAATAAAACCATAATTCCCAACATATTGAAACTACACAATATACTACCTCGGGTACATAAAATAAATGATAGTTATCTAAAGACAATAACACGTATATGAAATAAATAATGGGTATTTAAAGTGAATAATAGGTATATATAGTACAAAATGCATATATAATAGGTAAATTTGATTTTTTCATTTACATTCGTTTATTTAACTTGGGATTGCCCCGGCCAGTTGATGACAACAGGGGATGTACTAGTGTGGAAATAAGAAGCTTTTTAGTACCCTGCCAAACAATGCGTCATAGTTTGTGAATGTTTGACTTGTATTAATATGCATTTTCTTCACTAAAGACAATAATTGCTAGTTAAGAATATGAAAGGAAATAATATTACTTGCTAGTGTTGAAAATCTCACATTTAATAATTTAGTGTCCTAGAAAAGGTTTTAGAGTTGCCCAACGTGCCCAAGCTTGATAAGTTTTCCTTAAGATGACATAAGTTTTTTCCATAGGTCCAATGAAAATAAAAATTACATCCCCATGAACCTCTTGTCCTCTTGCGTCATTGTACAAAATATCAAAAAAATTGAATGTAAATTGGAACATGCGTGTGAGATTTGCAAAAGTTCACATGGGGATTTTTTTCATTTGGGGTTAAGATTAAGGGCACAAGTCATACAATCGGATCTAGTATTTGAATATAATTCACTTTATAAAATTTGATTCAAAATTGATTGGCTTTTCAATAAAAGTAATTAAACAAACGGTAAAATTGATGTTTAGATTGATAGAGAGATATTTTCATGACAATATTGCTCAATCTAGATCTCATTTTATTTCAAATTGTTTGCATATTCTTTTGTTGAATTTAGACAATTTAATTCCTTGAATTGTGGTTTTCAAAAAATATTTATTGTTGAGTTATATTAAATTGTAAACATATGATTGGCTCTTCAATCATTGAATGAATTACAGTAAATTATTCATCAAAGTGATGTATATGATTTTTCAAGAGTGTATATAAAATATAATATCTATCAACATAGTATGTTTTGAAAGTATTTTAGCATTCTACCTATCCCATGAATGAAATGGAATAATAAAATAGAGATCCACTATGAATAGGAATAGCATCTTCCATCATTCTTATATCTGACATCATGTTTGGTCATTCCTTTTGTAGAAGAGGGTGATTTGAGTAAAAATCTGATAAATGTTATTTATGAATTCAAAAAAAATATTAATTTTTTAAAGCATCTTGTATATTTTATTCATATAATTACAATTTCTATCTTTATTTGATATCTACATAATCATAATATTGTAATAAAAGCATACATTTATCTAATATTAACAAATCAAAATTTATTTAGATTTATTTCTTATATTATAATTTTGAGAAAATAATAGTTGTCAGAAATTTGAGGATTGTAAACATTTTAAGTCATAATTTGTGTAATATAGGATCCTAAATGAGCTTTCTGATGTTAAATATGAATGACGTGTTCTCATTTGATTCTTTTAATTACTAGGGAAGCAAATTCTTATACATGTAATCCTTTTAACTTGAATATGAACCTTGAATACCAAATAAGCCATCAAAACTTGAAACTCTACATCCATAGATAGCAAAAGATATTTATATTGTACAAGTGCATCCCTTGTTGTCATCAACTGGCCGGGGCAATCCCAAGTTAAATAAACGTATGTAAATGAAAAAACAAATCTACCCATTATATACACATTATGTACTATATAGTATATATATACCTATTATTCACTTTAAATACCCATTATTTATTTCATATACGTGTTATTTTGTTTAGATAACTATCATTTATTTTATGTACCCGAGGTAGTATATTGTATAGTTTCAATATATTGGAAATTATGGTTTTATTTTTCTATTTTTGATACATAATACAATTTTAAAACTCAATAAGCCAAATTTGAATAATAGGGCACGGATTCCTCCAAAGGGCACTATAAAGGATTCCTCCAAAGGGCACATATGGAGGATTCTTTCAAAGTTCACATTCAATTCAAAAGGCACTTAGATATTTTGAATTAATTAATCTTAAATACATTTAAGAATGATGTTCTCAAACCAAAATTGAAATAAATAATGTAAATAAGAAAAAAAATAAAAGGAGTAAAGTTTGGATGGCCAATTAAAAGCGTTTGAATGCCCAAAGGACAAATCCAGAAAATAATGAAGAGGATATAAAGGAGATTTGACTATGAACAAGAAACAAGTCAATGTCAAAATGCCATGTTAGTAGTATTTTCTCTAACAACTCTCCTAGAATGGCATAAATGAATGGTACCTTGGCCCTTACATTTCTTCAATATTTATTACCTCTTCAAATAATTGAAAAAATGATATTACAGTGAATATTTGCCCAATACAATGCATGAAATTGCATAATCCGTGGCCTCTTTCACTAATTAACTTGATTACTATAAATTTCAAGTTGCTTTGTCATGTCCTAAATATATGGTCATGGTCATGTCATGGCGTCTTGTAATAAGTTACTCATTTTCTATAAATTAATTTTGTTGGATAGTCTAAAACACCGAGGACATGGATAGACTAATTTTTTTATTTAGGACTAGTTTGATACCAAATGATACTCGGATAGTACTAAGGCGCTGTTGTGGTTTCAAACTACGTTCAACGCTGGCACTCGCAAATTGGTCAACTTCTTGTTCATGAGCTGGTCTTAGGGGGAGGACATTGGGAGGATATTTGTCGTGCGGACCGTAAAAATCTGAGTGCTTGATGGCGTTTATTGATTGGGGGAAGAACTTAGAAGTGGTTCATATATAATTATTATTATTATTCTGATGAAATATGACAGAACGACTTTGCCTGACAGCCTGGACTGCCCAAATGATGCCCGATCCATGTAAGATGAACGACACTGTCCATGTCATGGGAGACCACTAAATTACCCCGACGAACATAGCGTCGTGGCGCACCCTCGTGGATTTTTTGGCTTGATTTCCGAGCCACGAGCTCGTTGTCCGCTGCCCGATGCAGCCACCGCCTCACTCGCCCAGTTTTACAGCTCCCGCGCCCATTCTAACAACTCATGTGCCCGTTCCGGTCTCATTCGCCTAGTCCCGCTCCAGCCCCGCTCCAGAGTTAAGTCTGCCCAGCTCTATTGTCTCGCACCTTGAAGGCCGCCATCTTGCCCGGACGCAGCTCCATCGTCTCAGCAGCGCAGCGTCGCTGGTGTGCTACCGTCAGGGTTGTCTACATAGATGGACAGGGGCCCAAAGACAGCGGACGGACGGACAGGACGGACAACACTTTTTGGCGACAGTTGCGTGTAAAAAAAAATTTACAAACCCTAAATCAAATTTTCAATTTATCCCCTAGTAAAACACGTGGTGCACGACACGTGAGACGGCTTTCCACGTCACATCAAGAGGCGGGCGTGTGCCTTCGAACCATGCGCGCAACATTTAGGGCCGGGCGCGTACCAATCTGGACCGGGCGCGTTCATGCAGGGCCAGGCGCGTACCTTTCAGGGCCGGGCGCGTACCCCTCAAGGCCGCGCGCGTGCATATCAGGGTCGAGCGCGTACGCGTCAGGGCCGGGCGCGTACCCCTCAAGGCCGGGCGCGTGCATATCAGGGTCAGGCGCGTACGCGTCAGGGCCGGTCGCGTACCACTCACGGCCGAGCGCGTACCCCTCAAGGCCGGGCGCGTGCATATCAGGGTCGGCCACGTACCGTCAAGGTCGAGCGCATACTGTTAGGGGCCGGGCCCGCAACGTTATGGGCCTGGCGCGTACCGTTGTGGGTCGCGCGCGCACATGCCTATTGAGCGCGCGCAGTTAGGGGCCGGGCGCGTACCCCTCAAGGCCGGGCGCGTGCATATCAGGGTTAGGCGCGTACGCGTCAGGGCCGGTCGCGTACCACTCAGGGCCGAGCGCGTATCCCTCAAGGCCGGGCGCGTGCATATCAGGGTCGGGCACGTACCGTCAAGGTCGAGCGCATACTGTTAGAGGCCGGGCCCGCAACGTTACGGGCCTGGCGCGTACCGTTGTGGGTCGGGCGCGCACATGCCTATTGAGCGTGCGTAGTTAGGGGCCAGGCGCGCGCGCTTGTGGGGAGCGTTTGCGCCTTTTAAGGGCTGATGTAGAAAGAATTTGAAAGAATACAATTGCACAAGGGTGGTCCAAGCTTAAAATTATTTATTTCAATGTGGTGCCTTCATGAATGGGTACTCTCAACTCCAAATACATATTTTAAGCCACCGTACTATTGTACCATGCAATCACCACACCACTAAATGTAGTTTTAACTTGTAGTACCCCCGTGTCCGCATATGGTTCTTTTATAGTGCTGGAGCCGGAGCATCTGGGGCCGGGCGCGCATAAGGAGGACCGCGCGCGTACTCTATGTGGTCGGGCGTGCACGCGGTGAGGCCGAGCGCGCACAATGTGTGGCCGTGCGCGAACTCTATGTGGCCGGGCGCGCACGCTGTGGGCCAAAAGCGCACGGGCCTGCGCGTATACGCGAGAGGGCTGTGCGCCTACACAAGAGGGCTGTGCGCGTACGCAAGAGGGCTGTGCGCGTACGCAAGAGGGTTGCGCGCGTACGCGAAAGGGCTGCGCGCGTACGCGAAAGGGCTGCGTGCGTACGTGAGAGGGCTGCGCGCAGTTGCGATGGGGCTGCACGCATACGAGATGAGACTGCGCGCGTACGCGACGGGGCTGGTTCTGGCGCGTTCGAGCAGGGTCGGGCGTACACATTTCTGGATCAAGCACCTACCTAGTGGAGAGAACTTGACATACTCTAATTTCCAAATTTTCATTTCCGACATGTGGGAATGCCAATGTCAACTTCAATCAAGTTTAC